>JAINUF010000026.1:4713977-4723977 GCA_029718625.1 Synaphobranchus kaupii
GTCTATGCGTCTCTTCTCACTCTCTTTGCTGTAGGTGGTGTCTATGCGTCTCTCCTAACTCTCTTTGCTCTAGGTGGTGTCTATGCGTCTCTCCTCACTCTCTTTGCTGTAAATAGTGTCTATGCATCTCTCCTCACTCTCTTTGTTGTAAATAGAGTCTATGCGTCTCTCCTAACTCTCTTTGCTGTAGGTGGGGTTTTTGTGTCTCTCCTCACTCTCTTTGCTGTAAATAGTGTCTATGCGTCTCTCCACACTCTCTTTGCTGTAGTTGGGGTCAATGCGTCTCTCCTCACTCTCTTTGCTGTAAATATTGTCTATGCGTCTCTCCTCACTCTCTTTGCTATAGTTGCTGTCTATGCGTCTCTCCTAACTCTCTTTGCTGTAGGTGGTGTCTATGCGTCTCTCCTCACTCTCTTTGCTGTAGGGTGGGGTCAATGCGTCTCTCCTCACTCTCTGCTGTAAATAGTGTCTATGCATGTCTCCTCACTCTTTGATGTAAATATTGTCTATGCGTCTCTCCTCACTCTCTTTGCTATAGTTGCTGTCTATGCGTCTCTCCTAACTCTCTTTGCTGTAGGTGGTGTCTATGCGTCTCTCCTCACTCTCTTTGCTGTAGGTGGGGTTTTTGTTTCTCTCCTCACTCTCTTTGCTGTAGGTGGGGTCTATGCATCTCATCACTCTCTTTGCTGTAGGTGGGGTTTTTGCGTCTCTCTTCACTCTCTTTGCTGTAAATAGTGTCTATGCATCTCTCCTCACTCTCTTTGCTGTAAATAGAGTCTATGCGTCTCTCCTCACTCTGTTTGCTGTAGTTGGGGTCAATGCCTCCTCACTCTCTTTGCTGTAAATAGTGTCTATGCGTCTCTCCTCACTCTCTTTGCTATAGTTGTTGTCTATGCGTCTCTCCACACTCTCTTTGCTGTAGTTGGGGTCAATGCCTCCTCACTCTCTTTGCTGTAAATAGTGTCTATGCGTCTCTCCTCACTCTCTTTGCTATAGTTGCTGTCTATGCGTCTCTCCTAACTCTCTTTGCTGTAAATAGTGTCTATGCGTCTCTTCTGACTCTCTTTGCTATAGTTGTTGTCTATGCGTCTCTCCTCACTCTCTGCTGTAGGTGGTGTCTATGCGTCTCCCCTCACTCTCTTTGCTGTAGGTGGGGTCTTTGTGTCTCTTCTCACTCTCTTTGCTGTAAATAGTGTCTATGCGTCTCTTCTGACTCTCTTTGCTATAGTTGTTGTCTATGCGTCTCTCCTCACTCTCTTTGCTGTAGGTGGGGTTTTTGTGTTTCTCACTCTCTTTGCTGTAAATCGAGTCTATGCGTCTCTCCTCACTCTCTTTGCTATAGTTGTTGTCTATGCGTCTCTCCACACTCTCTTTGCTGTAGGGTGGGGTCAATGCGTCTCTCCTCACTCTCTTTGCTGTAAATAGTGTCTATGCGTATCTTCTCACTCTCTTTGCTATAGTTGTTGTCTCTATGCGTCTCTCCTCACTCTCTTTGCTGTAAATAGTGTCTATGCATGTCTGCTCACTCTCTTTGCTGTAAATAGTGTCTATGCGTCTCTCCTCACTCTCTTTGCTGTAAATATTGTCTATGCGTCTCTCCTCACTCTCTTTGCTATAGTTGTTGTCTATGCGTATCTCCTCACTCTCTTTGCTGTAGGGTGGGGTCAATGCGTCTCTCCTCACTCTCTTTGCTGTAAATATTGTCTATGCGTCTCTCCTCACTCTCTATGCTATAGTTGCTGTCTATGCGTCTCTCCTCACTCTCTTTGCTGTAGTTGCTGTCTATGCGTCTCTCCTCACTCTCTTTGCTGTAGGTGGTGACTATGCGTCTCTGCTCACTCTCTTTGCTGTAGGTGGGGTTTTTGTGTCTCTCCTCACTCTCTTTGTTGTAAATAGTGTCTATACATGTCTGCCACTCTCTTTGCTGTAAATAGAGTCTATGCGTCTCGCCTCACTCTCTTTGCTGTAGGTGGGGTCAATGCGTCTCTCCTCACTCTCTTTGCTGTAGTTGGGGTCAATGCCTCTCACTCTCTTTGCTGTAAATAGTGTCTATGCGTCTCTCCTCACTCTCTTTGCTATAGTTGTTGTCTATGCGTATCTCCTCACTCTCTTTGCTGTAGGGTGGGGTCAATGCGTCTCTCCTCACTCTCTTTGCTGTAAATATTTTCTATGCGTCTCTCCTCACTCTCTTTGCTATAGTTGCTGTCTATGCGTCTCTCCTAACTCTCTTTGCTGTAGGTGGTGTCTATGCGTCTCTCCTCACTCTCTTTGCTGTAGTTGCTGTCTATGCGTCTCTCCTAACTCTCTTTGCTCTAGGTGGTGTCTATGCGTCTCTCCTCACTCTCTTTGCTGTAAATAGAGTCTATGCGTCTCTCCTCACTCTTTTTTCTGTAGGTGGGGTTTTTGTGTCACTTCTCACTCTCTTTGCTGTAGGTGGTGACTATGCGTCTCTGCTCACTCTCTTTGCTGTAGGTGGTGACTATGCGTCTCTGCTCACTCTCTTTGCTGTAGGTGGGGTTTTTGTGTCTCTCCTCACTCTCTTTGTTGTAAATAGTGTCTATACATGTCTGCCACTCTCTTTGCTGTAAATAGAGTCTATGCGTCTCGCCTCACTCTCTTTGCTGTAGGTGGGGTCAATGCGTCTCTCCTCACTCTCTTTGCTGTAAATAGTGTCTATGCGTCTCTCCTCACTCTCTTTGCTATAGTTGTTGTCTATGCATCTCTCATCACTCTCTTTGCTGTAAATAGTGTTTATGCATCTCTCCTCACTCTCTTTGCTGTAAATAGAGTCTATGCGTCTCTCCTCACTCTCTTTGCTGTAAATATAGTGTATGCGTCTATCCTCTCTCTCTTTGCTATAGTTGTTGTCTATGCGTATCTCCTCACTCTCTTTGCTATAGTTGTTGTCTATGCGTACTCCTCACTCTCTTTGCTGTAAATAGTGTCTATGGGTCTCTCCTAACTCTCTTTGCGGTAAATACTGTCTATGCGTCTCTCCTCACTCTCTTTGCTGTAAATGGTGTCTATGCGTCTCTTCTCACTCTCTTTGCTGTAAATAGTGTCTATGCGTCTCTTCTCACTCTCTTTGCTGTAAATATTGTCTATGCGTCTCTCCTCACTCTCTTTGCTATAGTTGCTATGCGCCTCTCCTCTCCTTGTCTATGCGTCTCTCCTAACTCTCTTTGCTGTAGGTGGTGTCTTTGCGTTTCTCCTCACTCTCTTTGCTATAAATAGTGTCTATGCGTCTGTCCTCACTCTCTTTGCTGTAAATATAGTGTATGCGTCTATCCTCTCTCTCTTTGCTATAGTTGTTGTCTATGCGTATCTCCTCACTCTCTTTGCTATAGTTGTTGTCTATGCGTACTCCTCACTCTCTTTGCTGTAAATAGTGTCTATGGGTCTCTCCTAACTCTCTTTGCGGTAAATAGTGTCTATGCGTCTCTCCTCACTCTCTTTGCTGTAAATGGTGTCTATGCGTCTCTTCTCACTCTCTTTGCTGTAAATAGTGTCTATGCGTCTCTTCTCACTCTCTTTGCTGTAGGTGGGGTTTTTTGTCTCTCCTCACTCTCTTTGCTGTAAATAGTGTCTATGCATCTCTCCTCACTCTCTTTGCTGTAAATAGAGTCTATGCGTCTCTCCTCACTCTCTTTGCTATAGTTGCTATGCGCCTCTCCTCTCCTTGTCTATGCGTCTCTCCTAACTCTCTTTGCTGTAGGTGGTGTCTTTGCGTTTCTCCTCACTCTCTTTGCTATAAATAGTGTCTATGCGTCTGTCCTCACTCTCTTTGCTGTAAATATAGTGTATGCGTCTATCCTCTCTCTCTTTGCTATAGTTGTTGTCTATGCGTATCTCCTCACTCTCTTTGCTATAGTTGTTGTCTATGCGTACTCCTCACTCTCTTTGCTGTAAATAGTGTCTATGGGTCTCTCCTAACTCTCTTTGCGGTAAATAGTGTCTATGCGTCTCTCCTCACTCTCTTTGCTGTACGTGGTGTCTATGCGTCTCTCCTCACTCTCTTTGCTGTAGGTGGGGTTTTTTGTCTCTCCTCACTCTCTTTGCTGTAAATAGTGTCTATGCATCTCTCCTCACTCTCTTTGCTGTAAATAGAGTCTATGCGTCTCTCCTCACTCTCTTTGCTATAGTTGTTGTCTATGCGTGTCTCCTCACTCTCTTTGCTATAGTTGTTGTCTATGCGTATCTCCTCACTCTCTTTGCTGTAAATAGAGTCTATGCGTCTCTCCTAACTCTCTTTGCTGTAAATAGTGTCTATGGGTCTCTCCTAACTCTCTTTGCGGTAAATACTGTCTATGCGTCTCTCCTCACTCTCTTTGCTGTAAATGGTGTCTATGCGTCTCTTCTCACTCTCTTTGCTGTAAATAGTGTCTATGCGTCTCTTCTCACTCTCTTTGCTGTAAATATTGTCTATGCGTCTCTCCTCACTCTCTTTGCTATAGTTGCTATGCGCCTCTCCTCTCCTTGTCTATGCGTCTCTCCTAACTCTCTTTGCTGTAGGTGGTGTCTTTGCGTTTCTCCTCACTCTCTTTGCTATAAATAGTGTCTATGCGTCTGTCCTCACTCTCTTTGCTGTAAATATAGTGTATGCGTCTATCCTCTCTCTCTTTGCTATAGTTGTTGTCTATGCGTATCTCCTCACTCTCTTTGCTATAGTTGTTGTCTATGCGTACTCCTCACTCTCTTTGCTGTAAATAGTGTCTATGGGTCTCTCCTAACTCTCTTTGCGGTAAATAGTGTCTATGCGTCTCTCCTCACTCTCTTTGCTGTAAATGGTGTCTATGCGTCTCTTCTCACTCTCTTTGCTGTAAATAGTGTCTATGCGTCTCTTCTCACTCTCTTTGCTATAGTTGCTGTCTATGCGTCTCTCCTCACTCTCTTTGCTGTAGGTGGGGTTTTTTGTCTCTCCTCACTCTCTTTGCTGTAAATAGTGTCTATGCATCTCTCCTCACTCTCTTTGCTGTAAATAGAGTCTATGCGTCTCTCCTCACTCTCTTTGCTATAGTTGCTATGCGCCTCTCCTCTCCTTGTCTATGCGTCTCTCCTAACTCTCTTTGCTGTAGGTGGTGTCTTTGCGTTTCTCCTCACTCTCTTTGCTATAAATAGTGTCTATGCGTCTGTCCTCACTCTCTTTGCTGTAAATATAGTGTATGCGTCTATCCTCTCTCTCTTTGCTATAGTTGTTGTCTATGCGTATCTCCTCACTCTCTTTGCTATAGTTGTTGTCTATGCGTACTCCTCACTCTCTTTGCTGTAAATAGTGTCTATGGGTCTCTCCTAACTCTCTTTGCGGTAAATAGTGTCTATGCGTCTCTCCTCACTCTCTTTGCTGTACGTGGTGTCTATGCGTCTCTCCTCACTCTCTTTGCTGTAGGTGGGGTTTTTTGTCTCTCCTCACTCTCTTTGCTGTAAATAGTGTCTATGCATCTCTCCTCACTCTCTTTGCTGTAAATAGAGTCTATGCGTCTCTCCTCACTCTCTTTGCTATAGTTGTTGTCTATGCGTGTCTCCTCACTCTCTTTGCTATAGTTGTTGTCTATGCGTATCTCCTCACTCTCTTTGCTGTAAATAGAGTCTATGCGTCTCTCCTAACTCTCTTTGCTGTAAATAGTGTCTATGGGTCTCTCCTAACTCTCTTTGCGGTAAATACTGTCTATGCGTCTCTCCTCACTCTCTTTGCTGTAAATGGTGTCTATGCGTCTCTTCTCACTCTCTTTGCTGTAAATAGTGTCTATGCGTCTCTTCTCACTCTCTTTGCTATAGTTGCTGTCTATGCGTCTCTCCTCACTCTCTTTGCTGTAAATGGTGTCTATGCGTCTCTTCTCACTCTCTTTGCTGTAAATAGTGTCTATGCGTCTCTTCTCACTCTCTTTGCTGTAAATATTGTCTATGCGTCTCTCCTCACTCTCTTTGCTATAGTTGCTATGCGCCTCTCCTCTCCTTGTCTATGCGTCTCTCCTAACTCTCTTTGCTGTAGGTGGTGTCTTTGCGTTTCTCCTCACTCTCTTTGCTATAAATAGTGTCTATGCGTCTGTCCTCACTCTCTTTGCTGTAAATATAGTGTATGCGTCTATCCTCTCTCTCTTTGCTATAGTTGTTGTCTATGCGTATCTCCTCACTCTCTTTGCTATAGTTGTTGTCTATGCGTACTCCTCACTCTCTTTGCTGTAAATAGTGTCTATGGGTCTCTCCTAACTCTCTTTGCGGTAAATAGTGTCTATGCGTCTCTCCTCACTCTCTTTGCTGTAAATGGTGTCTATGCGTCTCTTCTCACTCTCTTTGCTGTAAATAGTGTCTATGCGTCTCTTCTCACTCTCTTTGCTGTAAATATTGTCTATGCGTCTCTCCTCACTCTCTTTGCTATAGTTGCTATGCGCCTCTCCTCTCCTTGTCTATGCGTCTCTCCTAACTCTCTTTGCTGTAGGTGGTGTCTTTGCGTTTCTCCTCACTCTCTTTGCTGTAAATATAGTGTATGCGTCTATCCTCTCTCTCTTTGCTATAGTTGTTGTCTATGCGTATCTCCTCACTCTCTTTGCTGTAAATAGTGTCTATGGGTCTCTCCTAACTCTCTTTGCGGTAAATAGTGTCTATGCGTCTCTCCTCACTCTCTTTGCTGTACGTGGTGTCTATGCGTCTCTCCTCACTCTCTTTGCTGTAGGTGGGGTTTTTTGTCTCTCCTCACTCTCTTTGCTGTAAATAGTGTCTATGCATCTCTCCTCACTCTCTTTGCTGTAAATAGAGTCTATGCGTCTCTCCTCACTCTCTTTGCTATAGTTGTTGTCTATGCGTCTCTCCTCACTCTCTTTGCTGTAGGTGGTGTCTATGCGTCTCTCCTCGCTCTCTTTGCTGTAGGTGGGGTCAATGCGTCTCTCCTCACTCTCTTTGATGTAAATAGTGTCTATGCGTCTCTCCTAACTCTCTTTACGGTAAATAGTGTCTATGCGTCTTTCCTCACTCTCTTTGCTGTAGGTGGGGTCAATGCGTCTCTCCTCACTCTCTTTGCTGTAGGTGGGGTCAATGCGTCTCTCCTCACTCTCTTTGCTATAGTTGTTGTCTATGCGTATCTCCTCACTCTCTTTGCTGTAAATAGAGTCTATGCGTCTCTCCTAACTCTCTTTGCTGTAAATAGTGTCTATGGGTCTCTCCTAACTGTCTTTGCGGTAAATACTGTCTATGCGTCTCTCCTCACTCTCTTTGCTGTAAATGGTGTCTATGCGTCTCTTCTCACTCTCTTTGCTGTAAAGACATAGACATATGCGTCTCTTCTCACTCTCTTTGTTATAGTTGTTGTCTATGCGTCTCTCCTCACTCTCTTTGCTGTAAATATTGTCTATGCGTCTCTCCTAACTCTCTTTGCTATATAGGTGGTGTCTTTGAGAGTGTGGAGAGACGCATAGACAACAACTATAGCAAAGAGAGTGAGGAGAGACGCATAGACTCTATTTACAGCAAAGAGAGTGAGCAGACATGCATAGACACTATTTACAGCAAAGAGAGTGAGGAGAGACGCATAGACACCACCTAGAGCAAAGAGAGTTAGGAGAGACGCATAGACAGCAACTACAGCAAAGAGAGTGAGGAGAGACGCATAGACTCTATTTACAGCAAAGAGAGTGAGGAGATACGCATAGACAACAACTATAGCAAAGAGAGAGAGGATAGACGCATACACTATATTTACAGCAAAGAGAGTGAGGACAGACGCATAGACACTATTTATAGCAAAGAGAGTGAGGAGAAACGCAAAGACACCACCTACAGCAAAGAGAGTTAGGAGAGACGCATAGACAAGGAGAGGAGAGGCGCATAGCAACTATAGCAAAGAGAGTGAGGAGAGACGCATAGACAATATTTACAGCAAAGAGAGTGAGAAGAGACGCATAGACACTATTTACAGCAAAGAGAGTGAGAAGAGACGCATAGACACCATTTACAGCAAAGAGAGTGAGGAGAGACGCATAGACAGTATTTACCGCAAAGAGAGTTAGGAGAGACCCATAGACACTATTTACAGCAAAGAGAGTGAGGAGTACGCATAGACAACAACTATAGCAAAGAGAGTGAGGAGATACGCATAGACAACAACTATAGCAAAGAGAGAGAGGATAGACGCATACACTATATTTACAGCAAAGAGAGTGAGGACAGACGCATAGACACTATTTATAGCAAAGAGAGTGAGGAGAAACGCAAAGACACCACCTACAGCAAAGAGAGTTAGGAGAGACGCATAGACAAGGAGAGGAGAGGCGCATAGCAACTATAGCAAAGAGAGTGAGGAGAGACGCATAGACAATATTTACAGCAAAGAGAGTGAGAAGAGACGCATAGACACTATTTACAGCAAAGAGAGTGAGAAGAGACGCATAGACACCATTTACAGCAAAGAGAGTGAGGAGAGACGCATAGACAGTATTTACCGCAAAGAGAGTTAGGAGAGACCCATAGACACTATTTACAGCAAAGAGAGTGAGGAGACACGCATAGACAACAACTATAGCAAAGAGAGTGAGGAGAGACGCATAGACTCTATTTACAGCAAAGAGAGTGAGGAGAGATGCATAGACACTATTTACAGCAAAGAGAGTGAGGAGAGACAAAAAACCCCACCTACAGCAAAGAGAGTGAGGAGAGACGCATAGACACCACGTACAGCAAAGAGAGTGAGGAGAGACGCATAGACACTATTTACCGCAAAGAGAGTTAGGAGAGACCCATAGACACTATTTACAGCAAAGAGAGTGAGGAGTACGCATAGACAACAACTATAGCAAAGAGAGTGAGGAGATACGCATAGACAACAACTATAGCAAAGAGAGAGAGGATAGACGCATACACTATATTTACAGCAAAGAGAGTGAGGACAGACGCATAGACACTATTTATAGCAAAGAGAGTGAGGAGAAACGCAAAGACACCACCTACAGCAAAGAGAGTTAGGAGAGACGCATAGACAAGGAGAGGAGAGGCGCATAGCAACTATAGCAAAGAGAGTGAGGAGAGACGCATAGACAATATTTACAGCAAAGAGAGTGAGAAGAGACGCATAGACACTATTTACAGCAAAGAGAGTGAGAAGAGACGCATAGACACCATTTACAGCAAAGAGAGTGAGGAGAGACGCATAGACACTATTTACCGCAAAGAGAGTTAGGAGAGACCCATAGACACTATTTACAGCAAAGAGAGTTAGGAGAGACGCATAGACTCTATTTACAGCAAAGAGAGTGAGGAGATACGCATAGACAACAACTATAGCAAAGAGAGTGAGGAGACACGCATAGACACTATTTACAGCAAAGAGAGTTAGGAGAGACGCATAGACAAGGAGAGGAGAGGCGCATAGCAATTATAGCTAAGAGAGTGAGAAGAGACGCATAGACACTATTTACAGCAAAGAGAGTGAGAAGACACGCAATAGACCCCACCTACAGCAAAGAGAGCGAGGAGAGACGCATAGACACCACCTACAGCAAAGAGAGTGAGGAGAGACGCATAGACAACAACTATAGCAAAGAGAGTGAGGAGAGACGCATAGACAATATTTACAGCAAAGAGAGTGAGAAGAGACGCATAGACACTATTTACAGCAAAGAGAGTGAGAAGACACGCATAGACACCATTTACAGCAAAGAGAGTGAGGAGAGACGCATAGACAGTATTTACCGCAAAGAGAGTTAGGAGAGACCCATAGACACTATTTACAGCAAAGAGAGTTAGGAGAGACGCATAGACTCTATTTACAGCAAAGAGAGTGAGGAGATACGCATAGACAACAACTATAGCAAAGAGAGTGAGGAGAGACGCATTGACCCCACCTACAGCAAAGAGAGTGAGGAGAGACGCATTGACCCCACCTACAGCAAAGAGAGTGAGAAGAGACGCATAGACACTATTTACAGCAAAGAGAGTGAGGAGAGACGCATTGACCCCACCTACAGCAAAGAGAGTGAGGAGAGACGCATTGACCCCACCTACAGCAAAGAGA
>JAINUF010000026.1:4766477-4800033 GCA_029718625.1 Synaphobranchus kaupii
ACTCTCTTTGCTGTTGGTGGGATCTATATGTCTCTCCTCACTCTCTTTGCTGTAGGTGGGGTTTTTGTGTCTCTCCTCACTCTCTTTGCTGTAAATAAGTGTCTATGCATCTCTCCTCACTCTCTTTGTTGTAAATAGAGTCTATGCGTCTCTCCTAACTCTCTTTGCTGTAGGTGTTGTCTATGCGTATCTCCTCACTCTCTTTGCTGTAAATATTGTCTATGCGTCTCTTCTCACTCTCTTTGCTGTAAATAGAGTCTATGCGTCTCTCCTCACTCTCTTTGCTGTAGGTGGTGTCTATGCGTCTCTCCTCACTCTCTTTGCTGTAGTTGCTGTGTATGCGTCTCTCCTAACTCTCTTTGCTCTAGGTGGTGTCTATGCGTCTCTCCTCACTCTCTTTGCTGTAAATAGTGTCTATGCGTCTGTCCTCACTCTCTTTGCTGTAGGTGGGGTTTTTGTGTCTCTCCTCATTCTCTTTGCTGTAAATAGTGTCTATGCGTCTCTCCTCACTCTCTTTGCTGTAGGTGGGGTTTTTGTTTCTCTCCTCACTCTCTTTGCTGTAGGTGGGGTCTATGCATCTCTCATCACTCTCTTTGCTGTAGGTGGGGTTTTTGTGTCTCTCTTCACTCTCTTTGCTGTAAATAGTGTCTATGCGTCTCTCCTCACTCTGTTTGCTGTAGTTGGGGTCAATGCCTCCTCACTCTCTTTGCTGTAAATATTGTCTATGCGTCTCTCCTCACTCTTTTTGCTATCGTTGCTGTCTATGCGTCTCTCCTAACTCTCTTTGCTGTAGGTGGTGTCTATGCGTCTCTCCACACTCTCTTTGCGTAGTTGGGGTCAATGCCTCCTCACTCTCTTTGCTGTAAATAGTGTCTATGCGTCTCTCCTCACTCTCTTTGCTATAGTTGCTGTCTATGCGTCTATCCTAACTCTCTTTGCTGTAGGTGTTGTCTATGCGTATCTCCTCACTCTCTTTGCTGTAAATATTGTCTATGCGTCTCTCCTCACTCTCTTTGCTGTAAATAGCGTCTATGCGTCTCTCCTCACTCTCTGCTGTAGGTGGTGTCTATGCGTCTCCCCTCACTCTCTTTGCTGTAGGTGGGGTCTTTGTGTCTCTTCTCACTCTCTTTGCTGTAAATAGTGTCTATGCGTCTCTTCTGACTCTCTTTGCTATAGTTGTTGTCTATGCGTCTCTCCTCACTCTCTTTGCTGTAGGTGGGGTTTTTGTGTTTCTCACTCTCTTTGCTGTAAATCGAGTCTATGCGTCTCTCCTCACTCTCTTTGCTATAGTTGTTGTCTATGCGTCTCTCCACACTCTCTTTGCTGTAGTTGGGGTCAATGCGTCTCTCCTCACTCTCTTTGCTGTAAATAGTGTCTATGCGTATCTTCTCACTCTCTTTGCTATAGTTGTTGTCTATGCGTATCTCCTCACTCTCTTTGCTGTAGGTGGTGTCTATGCGTCTCTCCTCACTCTCTTTGCTGTAGTTGCTGTCTCTATGCGTCTCTCCTCACTCTCTTTGCTGTAAATAGTGTCTATGCATGTCTGCTCACTCTCTTTGCTGTAAATAGTGTCTATGCGTCTCTCCTCACTCTCTTTGCTATAGTTGTTGTCTATGCGTATCTCCTCACTCTCTTTGCTGTAGGTGGTGACTATGCGTCTCTGCTCACTCTCTTTGCTGTAGGTGGGGTTTTTGCGTCTCTCCTCACTCTCTTTGCTGTAGGTGGTGTCTATGCGTCTCTCCTCACTGTCTTTGCTGTAGGTGGGGTCTATGCGTCTCTCCTCGCTCTCTTTGCTGTAGGTGGGGTCTATGTGTCTCTACTCACTCTCTTTGCTGTAAATAGTGTCTATGCGTCTCTCCTCACTCTCTTTGCGGTAAATAGTGTCTATGCGTCTCCCTCACTCTCTTTGCTATAGTTGTTGTCTATGCGTCTCTCCTCACTCTCTTTGCTGTAAATAGTGTCTATGCGTCTCCCTCACTCTCTTTGCTATAGTTGTTGTCTATGCGTATCTCCTCACTCTCTTTGCTGTAAATATTGTCTATGCGTCTCTCCTCACTCTCTTTGCTGTAGGTGGTGTCTATGCGTCTCTCCTCACTCTCTTTGCAGTAGGTGGTGTCTATGCGTCTCTCCTCACTCTCTTTGCTGTAGGTGGGGTTTTTGTGTCTCTTCTCACTCTCTTTGCTGTAAATAGTGTCTATGCGTCTCTTCTGACTCTCTTTGCTATAGTTGTTGTCTATGCGTCTCTCCTCACTCTCTTTGCTGTAGGTGGGGTTTTTGTGTTTCTCACTCTGTTTGCTGTAAATCGAGTCTATGCGTCTCTCCTCACTCTCTTTGCTATAGTTGTTGTCTATGCGTCTCTCCACACTCTCAAAGACACCACCTATATAGCAAAGAGAGTTAGGAGAGACGCATAGACAATATTTACAGCAAAGAGAGTGAGGAGAGACGCATTGACCCCACCTACAGCAAAGAGAGTGAGAAGAGACGCATAGACACTATTTACAGCAAAGAGAGTGAGGAGAGACGCATTGACCCCACCTACAGCAAAGAGAGTGAGGAGAGACGCATTGACCCCACCTACAGCAAAGAGAGTGAGGAGAGACGCATAGACAACAACTATAGCAAAGAGAGTGAGGAGAGACGCATAGACTCTATTTACAGCAAAGAGAGTGAGGAGAGATGCATAGACACTATTTACAGCAAAGAGAGTGAAGAGAGACACAAAAATCCCACGTACAGCAAAGAGAGTGAGGAGAGACGCATAGACACTATTTACAGCAAAGAGAGTGAGGAGTACGCATAGACAACAACTATAGCAAAGAGAGTGAGGAGATACGCAAGACAACAACTATAGCAAAGAGAGAGAGGATAGACGCATACACTATATTTACAGCAAAGAGAGTGAGGACAGACGCATAGACACTATTTACAGCAAAGAGAGTGAGGAGAGACGCATAGACAGCAACTATAGCAAAGAGAGTGAGGAGAGACGCATAGACACTATTTACCGTAAAGAGAGTGAGGAGAGACGCATTGACCCCACCTACAGCAAAGAGAGTGAGGAGAGACGCATAGACAACAACTATAGCAAAGAGAGTGAGGAGAGACGCATAGACTCTATTTACAGCAAAGAGAGTGAGGAGAGATGCATAGACACTATTTACAGCAAAGAGAGTGAGGAGAGACGCATAGACAACAACTATAGCAAAGAGAGTGAGGAGAGATGCATAGACACCACGTACAGCAAAGAGAGTGAGGAGAGACGCATAGACACTATTTACCGCAAAGAGAGTTAGGAGAGACCCATAGACACTATTTACAGCAAAGAGAGTGAGGAGAGACACAAAAACCTCACCTACAGCAAAGAGAGTGAGGAGATACGCATAGACAACAACTATAGCAAAGAGAGTGAGGAGATACGCATAGACAACAACTACAGCAAAGAGAGTGAGGAGAGACGCATAGACTCTATTTACAGCAAAGAGAGTGAGCAGACATGCATAGACACTATTTACAGCAAAGAGAGTGAGGAGAGACACAAAAACCCCACCTACAGCAAAGAGAGTGAGGAGAGACGCATAGACACCACGTACAGCAAAGAGAGTGAGGAGATACGCATAGACAACAACTATAGCAAAGAGAGTGAGGAGAGACGCATAGACACTATTTACAGCAAAGAGAGTGAGGAGATACGCATAGACAACAACTACAGCAAAGAGAGTGAGGAGAGACGCATAGACACTATTTACAGCAAAGAGAGTGAGGAGATACGCATAGACACTATTTACAGCAAAGAGAGTGAGGAGAGACGCATAGACACTATTTACAGCAAAGAGAGTGAGGAGATACGCATAGACAACAACTACAGCAAAGAGAGTGAGGAGAGACGCATAGACACCACGTACAGCAAAGAGAGTGAGGAGATACGCATAGACACTATTTACAGCAAAGAGAGTGAGGAGATACGCATAGACAACAACTATAGCAAAGAGAGTGAGGAGAGATGCATAGACACTATTTACAGCAAAGAGAGTGAGGAGAGATGCATAAACAGCAACTATAGCAAAGAGAATGAGGAGAGACTCATAGACCCCACCTACAGCAAAGAGAGTGAGGAGAGACAACATAGATCCCACCTACAGCAAAGAGAGAGAGGAGAGACGCATAGACTCTATTTACAGCAAAGAGAGTGAGGAGAGATGCATAGACACTATTTACAGCAAAGAGAGTGAAGAGAGACGCAAAAACCCCACCTACAGCAAGAGAGTGATGAGAGATGCATAGACAACAACTATAGCAAAGAGAGTGAGGAGGACGCATACATACTATTTACAGCAAAGAGAGTGAGCAGACATGCAGACACTATTTACAGCAAAGAGAGTGAGGAGAGACGCATAGACAACAACTATAGCAAAGAGAGTGAGGAGAGATGCATAGACACCACGTACAGCAAAGAGAGTGAGGAGAGACGCATAGACACTATTTACCGCAAAGAGAGTTAGGAGAGACGCATAGACTCTATTTACAGCAAAGAGAGTGAGCCGGTTCGTTGGTTCGTTGGTTCGTTGGTTCGTTGGTTCGTTGGTTCGTTGGTTCGTTGGTTCGTTGGTTCGTTGGTTCGTTCGTTCGTTCGCTCGTTTCACCTAAAATTCCCATGAGCTGGTTTGGCCTAGAATCACCAAACTTGGCAGGCTTGTTGAGATTGCCAAACCCTTGTATCCTCTATATCAGTGGTTCCCAACCCTGGTCCTGGAGTACCCCTGTGTATGCTGGTTTTCGTTCCAACCACAATTGCAATACCAGAATTTTAACAAGCTGTTATTTTTTCTTAATTAGGTGTTTTTATTGTATAGAGAGAACACTTTAAAATCTTTACTCTCTTAAGCCACGTTATGTTAGCAATAGCTATGCATGCCATGAAGAAGAAAAAAAACCCATGTTCATTATGCTCATTGTGTTATATTGCAAACAATTACAAAGAAGAAGTAACAACTCAGGTGATTAGGCTCCTAATTAGGTAATTGAACGCAAGTTAAATTTTTTCCTTAACACAATGCAGGTTTGGCTCGTTATCATTTGCTTTGTCTTTGAATTCTTCATTATTTACCAAACGGTTAGTTTTATTGGCCATGTGGCCACAATTTCACCAATTATGAGCCTAGGACGGCACAGATTTCAGAGGTTTTGGGTCATGGATCCACCCAGGGCAGATTCCAGACGGTCTTAAGGCTTGTTGCAGCTGCTGGTCGCACTCTGAGGCCTTAAGACTTGTATCTGCCGTAAATTCTCGACACCTGTAACGGGCCTAGTTCTTGACATGGATTCTGATACTACAATTCACAAGTGTTGAGATATGAACCAGGCCAAAGTCGTGACAACGAGGCCCTGGGACCTGAGTCTGAGACATAAAAATATACATACCACTGCACCTGGGACACCGGCACACTTCAGAACGTACGCACTGGGTTTGCACACAGATAAACCGGGGCCACAATTGCTGCAGAAAAGCTGGAGTGAAAAAGAGAGGTTGAAACATGTTTAAAATCACCAATATCTGTTAGCATAAATTATGCGGGAAAACACATGAGAAGCTGTGACTTGGATTATTATTTCTGCATATATTTATAAATATAAACAGTGAAAATGGTGATGGTTAAATCCCCCCATGAAGTTTAATTAGAGTTTGAAGTTGGCCATCTCATATCCTTGTATATAACAGTACTACCACATTTTGACCACAAGATGGTGCCATTTTAACGGGTTGGGGTCCGCACGCACTTTTGGGTTGGGGTCCGCACGCACTTTTGGGTTGGGGTCCGCACGCACTTTTGGGTTGGGGTCCGCACGCACTTTTGGGTTGGGGTCCGCACGCACTTTTGGGTTGGGGTCCGCACGCACTTTTGGGTTGGGGTCCGCACGCACTTTTGGGTTGGGGTCCGCACGCACTTTTGGGTTGGGGTCCGCACGCACTTTTGGGTTGGGGTCCGCACGCACTTTTGGGTTGGGGTCCGCACGCACTTTTGGGTTGGGGTCCGCACGCACTTTTGGGTTGGGGTCCGCACGCACTTTTGGGTTGGGGTCCGCACGCACTTTTGGGTTGGGGTCCGCACGCACTTTTGGGTTGGGGTCCGCACGCACTTTTGGGTTGGGGTCCGCACGCACTTTTGGGTTGGGGTCCGCACGCACTTTTGGGTTGGGGTCCGCACGCACTTTTGGGTTGGGGTCCGCACGCACTTTTGGGTTGGGGTCCGCACGCACTTTTGGGTTGGGGTCCGCACGCACTTTTGGGTTGGGGTCCGCACGCACTTTTGGGTTGGGGTCCGCACGCACTTTTGGGTTGGGGTCCGCACGCACTTTTGGGTTGGGGTCCGCACGCACTTTTGGGTTGGGGTCCGCACGCACTTTTGGGTTGGGGTCCGCACGCACTTTTGGGTTGGGGTCCGCACGCACTTTTGGGTTGGGGTCCGCACTTTTGGGTTGGGGTTCGCACTTTTGGGTTGGGGTTCGCACTTTTGGGTTGGGGTTCGCACTTTTGGGTTGGGGTTCGCACTTTTGGGTTGGGGTTCGCACTTTTGGGTTGGGGTTCGCACTTTTGGGTTGGGGTTCGCACTGGGTTTGCACACAGATAAATCGGGGCCACAATTGCTTGCGGGGCTGCAGAAAAGCTGGAGTGAAAAAGAGAGGTTGAAACATGTTTAAAATCATCAATATCTGTTAGCATAAATTATGCGGGAAAACACATGAGAAGCTGTGACTTGGATTATTATTTCTTCATATATTTATAAATATGCACAGTGAAAATGGTGATGGTTAAATCCCCCCATGAAGTTTAATTAGAGTTTGAAGTTGGCCATCTCATATCCTTGTATATAACAGTACTACCACATTTTGACCACAAGATGGTGCCATTTTAACAGATAGTTGAATTAGCACCATCTTGTGGTCAAAATGTGGTAGTACTATGTGAAATACAAGGATATGAGATGTATATCACATATAGCACTACCACATTTTGACCACTAGATGGTGCCATTTCAACTATGTTAAAATGGCACCATCTTGTGGTCAAAACGTGGTAGTACTGTTATATACAAGGCTATGAGATGGCCAACTTCAAACTCTAATTAAACTTCATGGGGGGATTTAACGTCACCATTTTCACTGTGCATATTTATAACAGCCTGGTCTCACTCCCAAGTCGTCACATAGCGACGCTTGGGCAGCTCCTACGGCGTCATCCTTTAGACGCAGAATTTGACGCACTCGTCTCGAATTTACGAATCCTACTATGGCGAAGGCTTTGCTCGTGATAACCGACTGCGAGCATGCCCGCTCAGTCTTCGCCGTGTGCGCGGAGATCTTTCTGATTTCGTGATTCCCGTACCCCATCCCCAACCCCTAAACATAACCTCACAGGAGTTCATGTAACTCGGGCTCATGCCCGAACTGTTAAGATAGTGGGCGAGCCCGACCACAAGAGTTCACGTAACTCTCTACCAGATGAAGAAAAAATAAAAATAAAAAAGCATAATATCAAAGTGCCACAACCAAAGACAAATTATGTGGCCACAATCGTCAATATACGACGCAAAAGGCTGCGTCAATATACGACGCAAAAGGCTACCTTTGGCGTCACATAGCGACGCTTGGGCAGAAGCGTCGCTATGTGACGAGTCCGCGTGAGACCACGTTGTTTATAAATATATGAAAAATATGCCTTCCACCAAAGTCTACACGCCCCCTGCCACTCAGTTCCCCGCTCACACCGGTCTGGGATCCATGCACGCTGTGCTCAAGTACGGCGCAAACACATTCTTTACAGTCTAGGGGGAAGTCGTTTCCCCCAGCAAAAGCTCATCACAATATCCCCGGTTCCACTGGCTCCGTCGCACTGACCGGCTCTGCAGTACGCCACCGTACACACAACACAACACATTCGCACAGAAATAAAAGCTAACCAAACTTAAACCAAACGAAAAGAAAATACACTGTCAAACATTTCGGGAGCTCAGAGGCAAGCCAACCTCTCTCGCTCACCCTCCGTCAATTCTCCCCTTTCACTCCAGGTGCGTTCCATTTATTCCCTCAGGAAACCCAGCCCCTTGCGTCCCCACTTCAATCAATCAATTCCCCCATGAGTACCAACCACTCATTCAATCATTCAATCCCGTTCCGCAATTATCCAATTTACTACTACAAAATCCACTCTCATTCCCTCCTCACTGAGGAAGACCACAAAACATGTTACACACAATGTGCATGTGACACAGCCAGTGTGTGCATGTGATTGGTTGACGTGAGCAGGAGCAAACCAGGGTGCATTCACAAATGCAGAATCACACAGACAAATGCATTGTTGAAAATCAACAATGGGGTAGCTGCCAGCAGCTAGCACCACAGAGGGTGAGTCCCAATATTCCTCGCTCCTCACCTCCACTCATCTCCTACCCGGAAGTATGCAAAAGTACAAGTAGTTGCACGTACAGCATAAAGTGTACCTGACATTGCGGTTTGCGTCATTTAATTAATATGTAACCATTAATATGTAATCAGCAATATTAGATTAGGACACAAAGATCGGCTTCTGGGGCCGGAGGAGAGGAGGTGGTAGTGGAGGAAAGGAGGATGCATTTTTGGAGTCTTGTGATGCACACAGTGCATGGTATTTTTTCAGAGTAAGAGTAGAAGACGTCTGGTCAGAAAAGTGTGAGATGTTAATGTGTAGGGAGCGGGCTGAGCTATAGCTAGCTATGTTCTGTGAGCTACCAGCCATTCTCAGATCTTGTTACCCTACGCAGAACCAGGGGTCAATTACACTACAAATAACTGTACAGAACGTGATGTATACACACACTCACATTGCACTATAATATTTCAGGCAGAAAAAGGCATTGGTTATGTATTCATAGTCACACTGAGACTCAGATTTACAACTGCAAGAGCTGACAGAGATGCTTCACACACTGAAGAAATAGAAATGTCGTACTAGACAAATGTGTAGCAGGCCTGTACATGTCCAGTAGAGTGGACATGCCTCCCGCACTGTGAAAGCTAACACTACCACACCGGCGCCTAGATGGTATCCGTCTCTCCTGGAAAAGGTGGCACTACAGATAACGTCACCATTTTGTGCCAAGCATGGCCATATTCTTTGATATGAATACTAGCTCTGACACCAAAAACTAGACACTCTGCTGCTATTGCTGATTCTGTTACTCAACTGGAGAAGGTCTGCAGCAAGATAAGTCCGTTTAAAAAAACTGGTCCGAGTCCTGTGGATGGACTCCGAGCTGACTCAGTATAATTTAATCAGCAGAGCTGGTAAGGAAAGACAGCAGTAGATATAGTCTATGGCCCACATTTACTGACTGCATCTGCATAGATCTTGTTCTCTTGCTCTAGTTTCAATGAGATACAATTCCTGTCAGAGACATGCTCTCTCTCAAACTCAAAACAGATCTTATAGAGTCATATGACACGATGCTGCACTACCGAACAGATCACCTGCTGAAAAGACCACACAGAGAATGCTACACAGCAATTTATAATAATCCCAGTAATTGCAGCTGCAAAGCTAATAGCCAGCAGTTTGCTTGTTTATTAGGGGACGTAGCTGCTGGTACCCTATTGTTTTTGTTCAGATTCTTTTTTTTTCTTTTTTTCTCCCCTTTCACCTAAAATTCCCATGAGCTGGTTTGGCCTAGAATCACCAAACTTGGCAGGCTTGTTGAGATTGCCAAACTCTTGTATCCTCTATATCAGTGGTTCCCAACCCTGGTCCTGGAGTACCCCTGTGTATGCTGGTTTTCGTTCCAACCACAATTGCAATACCAGAATTTTAACAAGCTGTTATTTTTTCTTAATTAGGTGTTTTTATTGTATAGAGAGAACACTTTAAAATCTTTACTCTCTTAAGCCACGTTATGTTAGCAATAGCTATGCATGCCATGAAGAAGAAAAAAAACCCATGTTCATTATGCTCATTGTGTTATATTGCAAACAATTACAAAGAAGAAGTAACAACTCAGGTGATTAGGCTCCTAATTAGGTAATTGAACGCAAGTTAAATTTTTTCCTTAACACAATGCAGGTTTGGCTCGTTATCATTTGCTTTGTCTTTGAATTCTTCATTATTTACCAAACGGTTAGTTTTATTGGCCATGTGGCCACAATTTCACCAATTATGAGCCTAGGACGGCACAGATTTCAGAGGTTTTGGGTCATGGATCCACCCAGGGCAGATTCCAGACGGTCTTAAGGCTTGTTGCAGCTGCTGGTCGCACTCTGAGGCCTTAAGACTTGTATCTGCCGTAAATTCTCGACACCTGTAACGGGCCTAGTTCTTGACATGGATTCTGATACTACAATTCACAAGTGTTGAGATATGAACCAGGCCAAAGTCGTGACAACGAGGCCCTGGGACCTGAGTCTGAGACATAAAAATATACATACCACTGCACCTGGGACACCGGCACACTTCAGAACGTACGCACTGGGTTTGCACACAGATAAACCGGGGCCACAATTGCTGCAGAAAAGCTGGAGTGAAAAAGAGAGGTTGAAACATGTTTAAAATCACCAATATCTGTTAGCATAAATTATGCGGGAAAACACATGAGAAGCTGTGACTTGGATTATTATTTCTGCATATATTTATAAATATAAACAGTGAAAATGGTGATGGTTAAATCCCCCCATGAAGTTTAATTAGAGTTTGAAGTTGGCCATCTCATATCCTTGTATATAACAGTACTACCACATTTTGACCACAAGATGGTGCCATTTTAACGGGTTGGGGTCCGCACGCACTTTTGGGTTGGGGTCCGCACGCACTTTTGGGTTGGGGTCCGCACGCACTTTTGGGTTGGGGTCCGCACGCACTTTTGGGTTGGGGTCCGCACGCACTTTTGGGTTGGGGTCCGCACGCACTTTTGGGTTGGGGTCCGCACGCACTTTTGGGTTGGGGTCCGCACGCACTTTTGGGTTGGGGTCCGCACGCACTTTTGGGTTGGGGTCCGCACGCACTTTTGGGTTGGGGTCCGCACGCACTTTTGGGTTGGGGTCCGCACGCACTTTTGGGTTGGGGTCCGCACGCACTTTTGGGTTGGGGTCCGCACGCACTTTTGGGTTGGGGTCCGCACGCACTTTTGGGTTGGGGTCCGCACGCACTTTTGGGTTGGGGTCCGCACGCACTTTTGGGTTGGGGTCCGCACGCACTTTTGGGTTGGGGTCCGCACGCACTTTTGGGTTGGGGTCCGCACGCACTTTTGGGTTGGGGTTCGCACTTTTGGGTTGGGGTTCGCACTTTTGGGTTGGGGTTCGCACTTTTGGGTTGGGGTTCGCACTTTTGGGTTGGGGTTCGCACTTTTGGGTTGGGGTTCGCACTGGGTTTGCACACAGATAAATCGGGGCCACAATTGCTTGCGGGGCTGCAGAAAAGCTGGAGTGAAAAAGAGAGGTTGAAACATGTTTAAAATCATCAATATCTGTTAGCATAAATTATGCGGGAAAACACATGAGAAGCTGTGACTTGGATTATTATTTCTTCATATATTTATAAATATGCACAGTGAAAATGGTGATGGTTAAATCCCCCCATGAAGTTTAATTAGAGTTTGAAGTTGGCCATCTCATATCCTTGTATATAACAGTACTACCACATTTTGACCACAAGATGGTGCCATTTTAACAGATAGTTGAATTAGCACCATCTTGTGGTCAAAATGTGGTAGTACTATGTGAAATACAAGGATATGAGATGTATATCACATATAGCACTACCACATTTTGACCACTAGATGGTGCCATTTCAACTATGTTAAAATGGCACCATCTTGTGGTCAAAACGTGGTAGTACTGTTATATACAAGGCTATGAGATGGCCAACTTCAAACTCTAATTAAACTTCATGGGGGGATTTAACGTCACCATTTTCACTGTGCATATTTATAACAGCCTGGTCTCACTCCCAAGTCGTCACATAGCGACGCTTGGGCAGCTCCTACGGCGTCATCCTTTAGACGCAGAATTTGACGCACTCGTCTCGAATTTACGAATCCTACTATGGCGAAGGCTTTGCTCGTGATAACCGACTGCGAGCATGCCCGCTCAGTCTTCGCCGTGTGCGCGGAGATCTTTCTGATTTCGTGATTCCCGTACCCCATCCCCAACCCCTAAACATAACCTCACAGGAGTTCATGTAACTCGGGCTCATGCCCGAACTGTTAAGATAGTGGGCGAGCCCGACCACAAGAGTTCACGTAACTCTCTACCAGATGAAGAAAAAATAAAAATAAAAAAGCATAATATCAAAGTGCCACAACCAAAGACAAATTATGTGGCCACAATCGTCAATATACGACGCAAAAGGCTGCGTCAATATACGACGCAAAAGGCTACCTTTGGCGTCACATAGCGACGCTTGGGCAGAAGCGTCGCTATGTGACGAGTCCGCGTGAGACCACGTTGTTTATAAATATATGAAAAATATGCCTTCCACCAAAGTCTACACGCCCCCTGCCACTCAGTTCCCCGCTCACACCGGTCTGGGATCCATGCACGCTGTGCTCAAGTACGGCGCAAACACATTCTTTACAGTCTAGGGGGAAGTCGTTTCCCCCAGCAAAAGCTCATCACAATATCCCCGGTTCCACTGGCTCCGTCGCACTGACCGGCTCTGCAGTACGCCACCGTACACACAACACAACACATTCGCACAGAAATAAAAGCTAACCAAACTTAAACCAAACGAAAAGAAAATACACTGTCAAACATTTCGGGAGCTCAGAGGCAAGCCAACCTCTCTCGCTCACCCTCCGTCAATTCTCCCCTTTCACTCCAGGTGCGTTCCATTTATTCCCTCAGGAAACCCAGCCCCTTGCGTCCCCACTTCAATCAATCAATTCCCCCATGAGTACCAACCACTCATTCAATCATTCAATCCCGTTCCGCAATTATCCAATTTACTACTACAAAATCCACTCTCATTCCCTCCTCACTGAGGAAGACCACAAAACATGTTACACACAATGTGCATGTGACACAGCCAGTGTGTGCATGTGATTGGTTGACGTGAGCAGGAGCAAACCAGGGTGCATTCACAAATGCAGAATCACACAGACAAATGCATTGTTGAAAATCAACAATGGGGTAGCTGCCAGCAGCTAGCACCACAGAGGGTGAGTCCCAATATTCCTCGCTCCTCACCTCCACTCATCTCCTACCCGGAAGTATGCAAAAGTACAAGTAGTTGCACGTACAGCATAAAGTGTACCTGACATTGCGGTTTGCGTCATTTAATTAATATGTAACCATTAATATGTAATCAGCAATATTAGATTAGGACACAAAGATCGGCTTCTGGGGCCGGAGGAGAGGAGGTGGTAGTGGAGGAAAGGAGGATGCATTTTTGGAGTCTTGTGATGCACACAGTGCATGGTATTTTTTCAGAGTAAGAGTAGAAGACGTCTGGTCAGAAAAGTGTGAGATGTTAATGTGTAGGGAGCGGGCTGAGCTATAGCTAGCTATGTTCTGTGAGCTACCAGCCATTCTCAGATCTTGTTACCCTACGCAGAACCAGGGGTCAATTACACTACAAATAACTGTACAGAACGTGATGTATACACACACTCACATTGCACTATAATATTTCAGGCAGAAAAAGGCATTGGTTATGTATTCATAGTCACACTGAGACTCAGATTTACAACTGCAAGAGCTGACAGAGATGCTTCACACACTGAAGAAATAGAAATGTCGTACTAGACAAATGTGTAGCAGGCCTGTACATGTCCAGTAGAGTGGACATGCCTCCCGCACTGTGAAAGCTAACACTACCACACCGGCGCCTAGATGGTATCCGTCTCTCCTGGAAAAGGTGGCACGACAGATAACGTCACCATTTTGTGCCAAGCATGGCCATATTCTTTGATATGAATACTAGCTCTGACACCAAAAACTAGACACTCTGCTGCTATTGCTGATTCTGTTACTCAACTGGAGAAGGTCTGCAGCAAGATAAGTCCGTTTAAAACCACTGGTCCGAGTCCTGTGGATGGACTCCGAGCTGACTCAGTATAATTTAATCAGCAGAGCTGGTAAGGAAAGACAGCAGTAGATATAGTCTATGGCCCACATTTACTGACTGCATCTGCATAGATCTTGTTCTCTTGCTCTAGTTTCAATGAGAGACAATTCCTGTCAGAGACATGCTCTCTCTCAAACTCAAACCAGATCTTATAGAGTCATATGACACGATGCTGCACTACCGAACAGATCACCTGCTGAAAAGACCACACAGAGAAAGCTACACAGCAATTTATAATAATCCCAGTAATTGCAGCTGCAAAGCTAATAGCCAGCAGTTTGCTTGTTTATTAGGGGACGTAGCTGCTGGTACCCTATTGTTTTTGTTCAGATTCTTTTTTTTTCTTTTTTTTTTCTTTTTTTCTCCCCTTTCACCTAAAATTCCCATGAGCTGGTTTGGCCTAGAATCACCAAACTTGGCAGGCTTGTTGAGATTGCCAAACCCTTGTATCCTCTATATCAGTGGTTCCCAACCCTGGTCCTGGAGTACCCCTGTGTATGCTGGTTTTCGTTCCAACCACAATTGCAATACCAGAATTTTAACAAGCTGTTATTTTTTCTTAATTAGGTGTTTTTATTGTATAGAGAGAACACTTTAAAATCTTTACTCTCTTAAGCCACGTTATGTTAGCAATAGCTATGCATGCCATGAAGAAGAAAAAAAACCCATGTTCATTATGCTCATTGTGTTATATTGCAAACAATTACAAAGAAGAAGTAACAACTCAGGTGATTAGGCTCCTAATTAGGTAATTGAACGCAAGTTAAATTTTTTCCTTAACACAATGCAGGTTTGGCTAGTTATCATTTGCTTTGTCTTTGAATTCTTCATTATTTACCAAACGGTTAGTTTTATTGGCCATGTGGCCACAATTTCACCAATTATGAGCCTAGGACGGCACAGATTTCAGAGGTTTTGGGTCATGGATCCACCCAGGGCAGATTCCAGACGGTCTTAAGGCTTGCAGCTGCTGGTCGCACTCTGAGGCCTTAAGACTTGTATCTGCCGTAAATTCTCGACACCTCTAACGGGCCTAGTTCTTGACATGGATTCTGATACTACAATTCACAAGTGTTGAGATATGAACCAGGCCAAAGTCGTGACAACGAGGCCCTGGGACCTGAGTCTGAGACATAAAATATACATACCACTGCACCTGGGACACCGGCACACTTCAGAACGTACGCACTGGGTTTGCACACAGATAAACCGGGGCCACAATTGCTTGCGGGGCTGCAGAAAAGCTGGAGTGAAAAAGAGAGGTTGAAACATGTTTAAAATCACCAATATCTGTTAGCATAAATTATGCGGGAAAACACATGAGAAGCTGTGACTTGGATTATTATTTCTTCATATATTTATAAATATGCACAGTGAAAATGGTGATGGTTAAATCCCCCCATGAAGTTTAATTAGAGTTTGAAGTTGGCCATCTCATATCCTTGTATATAACAGTACTACCACATTTTGACCACAAGATGGTGCCATTTTAACAGATAGTTGAATTGGCACCATCTTGTGGTCAAAATGTGGTAGTACTATGTGAAATACAAGGATATGAGATGTATATCACATATAGTACTACCACATTTTGACCACTAGATGGTGCCATTTCAACAATCTGTTAAAATGGCACCATCTTGTGGTCAAAATGTGGTAGTCTAAAAGTCTACACGCGCCCCCCCCCTCAAAAGTCTACATGCCCCCCCTCAAAAGTCTACACGCCCCCCCCAAAAGTCTACACGCGCCCCCCCCCTCAAAAGTCAACATGCACCCCCCCTCAAAAGTCTACACGCACACACACACACACTCACACACACAAAGTAGTGGAGTCCTGCCCACACCACTTGGAGGACTACCACCAAATAAAAGAAAAATACAGGCCAAACAAATAACCATACACATGCAACACACAATGGGACAGCTTCGCCACTCTTTGGTGGTCGCCAACGGGGTTTATGCCTGTCCCCCACTCGGGCGAGCCTCAGGTCACAGGCCTTCGCCCTCATCACACTCGCCGGTCACGCCACAGGACACCGACTCTAGGCAAGGGAGAGACGTACACACCCTCTGCCACTCAGTTCCCCGCTCACACCGGTCTGGGATCCATGCACGCTGTGCTCAAGTACGGCGCAAACACATTCTTTACAGTCTAGGGGAAGTCGTTTCCCCCAGCAAAAGCTCATCACAATATCCCCGGTTCCACTGGCTCCGTCGCACTGACCGGCTCTGCAGTACGCCACCGTACACACAACACAACACATTCGCACAGAAATAAAAGCTAACCAAACTTAATAAACCAAACGAAAAGAAAATACACTGTCAAACATTTCGGGAGCTCAGAGGCAAGCCACCCTCTCTCGCTCACCCTCCGTCAATTCTCCCCTTTCACTCCAGGTGCGTTCCATTTATTCCCTCAGGAAACCCAGCCCCTTGCGTCCCCACTTCAATCAATCAATTCCCCCATGAGTACCAACCACTCATTCAATCATTCAATCCCGTTCCGCAATTATCCAATTTACTACTACAAAATCCACTCTCATTCCCTCCTCACTGAGGAAGACCACAAAACATGTTACACACACTGTGCATGTGACACAGCCAGTGTGTGCATGTGATTGGTTGACGTGAGCAGGAGCAAACCAGGGTGCATTCACAAATGCAGAATCACACAGACAAATGCATTGTTGAAAATCAACAATGGGGTAGCTGCCAGCAGCTAGCACCACAGAGGGTGAGTCCCAATATTCCTCGCTCCTCACCTCCACTCATCTCCTACCCGGAAGTATGCAAAAGTACAAGTAGTTGCACGTACAGCATAAAGTGTACCTGACATTGCGGTTTGCGTCATTTAATTAATATGTAACCATTAATATGTAATCAGCAATATTAGATTAGGACACAAAGATCGGCTTCTGGGGCCGGAGGAGAGGAGGTGGTAGTGGAGGAAAGGAGGATGCATTTTTGGAGTCTTGTGATGCACACAGACAGTGCATGGTATTTTTTCAGAGTAAGAGTAGAAGACGTCTGGTCAGAAAAGTGTGAGATGTTAATGTGTAGGGAGCGGGCTGAGCTATAGCTAGCTATGTTCTGTGAGCTACCAGCCATTCTCAGATCTTGTTACCCTACGCAGAACCAGGGGTCAATTACACTACAAATAACTGTACAGAACGTGATGTATACACACACTCACATTGCACTATAATATTTCAGGCAGAAAAAGGCATTGGTTATGTATTCATAGTCACACTGAGACTCAGATTTACAACTGCAAGAGCTGACAGAGATGCTTCACACACTGAAGAAATAGAAATGTCGTACTAGACAAATGTGTAGCAGGCCTGTACATGTCCAGTAGAGTGGACATGCCTCCCGCACTGTGAAAGCTAACACTACCACACCGGCTCCTAGATGGTATCCGTCTCTCCTGGAAAAGGTGGCACTACAGATAACGTCACCATTTTGTGCCAAGCATGGCCATATTCTTTGATATGAATACTAGCTCTGACACCAAAAACTAGACACTCTGCTGCTATTGCTGATTCTGTTACTCAACTGGAGAAGGTCTGCAGCAAGATAAGTCCGTTTAAAACCACTGGTCCGAGTCCTGTGGATGGACTCCGAGCTGACTCAGTATAATTTAATCAGCAGAGCTGGTAAGGAAAGACAGCAGTAGATATAGTCTATGGCCCACATTTACTGACTGCATCTGCATAGATCTTGTTCTCTTGCTCTAGTTTCAATGAGAGACAATTCCTGTCAGAGACATGCTCTCTCTCAAACTCAAACCAGATCTTATAGAGTCATATGACACGATGCTGCACACCCGAACAGATCACCTGCTGAAAAGACCACACAGAGAATGCTACACAGCAATTTATAATAATCCCAGTAATTGCAGCTGCAAAGCTAATAGCCAGCAGTTTGCTTGTTTATTAGGGGACGTAGCTGCTGGTACCCTATTGTTTTTGTTCAGATTCTTTTTTTTTCTTTTTTTCTCCCCTTTCACCTAAAATTCCCGTGAGCTGGTTTGGCCTAGAATCACCAAACTTGGCAGGCTTGTTGAGATTGCCAAACTCTTGTATCCTCTATATCAGTGGTTCCCAACCCTGGTCCTGGAGTACCCCTGTGTATGCTGGTTTTCGTTCCAACCACAATTGCAATACCAGAATTTTAACAAGCTGTTATTTTTTCTTAATTAGGTGTTTTTATTGAGAGAGAACACTTTAAAATCTTTACTCTCTTAAGCCACGTTATGTTAGCAATAGCTATGCATGCCATGAAGAAGAAAAAAAACCCATGTTCATTATGCTCATTGTGTTATATTGCAAACAATTGCAAAGAAGAAGTAACAACTCAGGTGATTAGGCTCCTAATTAGGTAATTGAACGCAAGTTAAATTTTTTCCTTAACACAATGCAGGTTTGGCTCGTTATCATTTGCTTTGTCTTTGAATTCTTCATTATTTACCAAACGGTTAGTTTTATTGGCCATGTGGCCACAATTTCACCAATTATGAGCCTAGGACGGCACAGATTTCAGAGGTTTTGGGTCATGGATCCACCCAGGGCAGATTCCAGACGGTCTTAAGGCTTGTTGCAGCTGCTGGTCGCACTCTGAGGCCTTAAGACTTGTATCTGCCGTAAATTCTCGACACCTGTAACGGGCCTAGTTCTTGACATGGATTCTGATACTACAATTCACAAGTGTTGAGATATGAACCAGGCCAAAGTCGTGACAACGAGGCCCTGGGACCTGAGTCTGAGACATAAAATATACATACCACTGCACCTGGGACACCGGCACACTTCAGAACGTACGCACTGGGTTTGCACACAGATAAACCGGGGCCACAATTGCTGCAGAAAAGCTGGAGTGAAAAAGAGAGGTTGAAACATGTTTAAAATCACCAATATCTGTTAGCATAAATTATGCGGGAAAACACATGAGAAGCTGTGACTTGGATTATTATTTCTTCATATATTTATAAATATAAACAGTGAAAATGGTGATGGTTAAATCCCCCCATGAAGTTTAATTAGAGTTTGAAGTTGGCCATCTCATATCCTTGTATATAACAGTACTACCACATTTTGACCACAAGATGGTGCCATTTTAACGGGTTGGGGTCCGCACGCACTTTTGGGTTGGGGTCCGCACGCACTTTTGGGTTGGGGTCCGCACGCACTTTTGGGTTGGGGTCCGCACGCACTTTTGGGTTGGGGTCCGCACGCACTTTTGGGTTGGGGTCCGCACGCACTTTTGGGTTGGGGTCCGCACGCACTTTTGGGTTGGGGTCCGCACGCACTTTTGGGTTGGGGTCCGCACGCACTTTTGGGTTGGGGTCCGCACGCACTTTTGGGTTGGGGTCCGCACGCACTTTTGGGTTGGGGTCCGCACGCACTTTTGGGTTGGGGTCCGCACGCACTTTTGGGTTGGGGTCCGCACGCACTTTTGGGTTGGGGTCCGCACGCACTTTTGGGTTGGGGTCCGCACGCACTTTTGGGTTGGGGTCCGCACGCACTTTTGGGTTGGGGTCCGCACGCACTTTTGGGTTGGGGTCCGCACGCACTTTTGGGTTGGGGTCCGCACGCACTTTTGGGTTGGGGTCCGCACGCACTTTTGGGTTGGGGTCCGCACGCACTTTTGGGTTGGGGTCCGCACGCACTTTTGGGTTGGGGTCCGCACGCACTTTTGGGTTGGGGTCCGCACGCACTTTTGGGTTGGGGTCCGCACGCACTTTTGGGTTGGGGTCCGCACGCACTTTTGGGTTGGGGTCCGCACGCACTTTTGGGTTGGGGTCCGCACGCACTTTTGGGTTGGGGTCCGCACGCACTTTTGGGTTGGGGTCCGCACGCACTTTTGGGTTGGGGTCCGCACGCACTTTTGGGTTGGGGTCCGCACGCACTTTTGGGTTGGGGTCCGCACGCACTTTTGGGTTGGGGTCCGCACGCACTTTTGGGTTGGGGTCCGCACGCACTTTTGGGTTGGGGTCCGCACGCACTTTTGGGTTGGGGTCCGCACGCACTTTTGGGTTGGGGTCCGCACGCACTTTTGGGTTGGGGTCCGCACGCACTTTTGGGTTGGGGTCCGCACGCACTTTTGGGTTGGGGTCCGCACGCACTTTTGGGTTGGGGTCCGCACGCACTTTTGGGTTGGGGTCCGCACGCACTTTTGGGTTGGGGTCCGCACGCACTTTTGGGTTGGGGTCCGCACGCACTTTTGGGTTGGGGTCCGCACGCACTTTTGGGTTGGGGTCCGCACGCACTTTTGGGTTGGGGTCCGCACGCACTTTTGGGTTGGGGTCCGCACGCACTTTTGGGTTGGGGTCCGCACGCACTTTTGGGTTGGGGTCCGCACGCACTTTTGGGTTGGGGTCCGCACGCACTTTTGGGTTGGGGTCCGCACGCACTTTTGGGTTGGGGTCCGCACGCACTTTTGGGTTGGGGTCCGCACGCACTTTTGGGTTGGGGTCCGCACGCACTTTTGGGTTGGGGTCCGCACGCACTTTTGGGTTGGGGTCCGCACGCACTTTTGGGTTGGGGTCCGCACGCACTTTTGGGTTGGGGTCCGCACGCACTTTTGGGTTGGGGTCCGCACGCACTTTTGGGTTGGGGTCCGCACGCACTTTTGGGTTGGGGTCCGCACGCACTTTTGGGTTGGGGTCCGCACGCACTTTTGGGTTGGGGTCCGCTCGCACTTTTGGGTTGGGGTCCGCACGCACTTTTGGGTTGGGGTCCGCACGCACTTTTGGGTTGGGGTCCGCACGCACTTTTGGGTTGGGGTCCGCACGCACTTTTGGGTTGGGGTCCGCACGCACTTTTGGGTTGGGGTCCGCACGCACTTTTGGGTTGGGGTCCGCACGCACTTTTGGGTTGGGGTCCGCACGCACTTTTGGGTTGGGGTCCGCACGCACTTTTGGGTTGGGGTCCGCACGCACTTTTGGGTTGGGGTCCGCACGCACTTTTGGGTTGGGGTCCGCACGCACTTTTGGGTTGGGGTCCGCACGCACTTTTGGGTTGGGGTCCGCACGCACTTTTGGGTTGGGGTCCGCACGCACTTTTGGGTTGGGGTCCGCACGCACTTTTGGGTTGGGGTCCGCACGCACTTTTGGGTTGGGGTCCGCACGCACTTTTGGGTTGGGGTCCGCACGCACTTTTGGGTTGGGGTCCGCACGCACTTTTGGGTTGGGGTCCGCACGCACTTTTGGGTTGGGGTCCGCACGCACTTTTGGGTTGGGGTCCGCACGCACTTTTGGGTTGGGGTCCGCACGCACTTTTGGGTTGGGGTCCGCACGCACTTTTGGGTTGGGGTCCGCACGCACTTTTGGGTTGGGGTCCGCACGCACTTTTGGGTTGGGGTCCGCACGCACTTTTGGGTTGGGGTCCGCACGCACTTTTGGGTTGGGGTCCGCACGCACTTTTGGGTTGGGGTCCGCACGCACTTTTGGGTTGGGGTCCGCACGCACTTTTGGGTTGGGGTCCGCACGCACTTTTGGGTTGGGGTCCGCACGCACTTTTGGGTTGGGGTCCGCACGCACTTTTGGGTTGGGGTCCGCACGCACTTTTGGGTTGGGGTCCGCACGCACTTTTGGGTTGGGGTCCGCACGCACTTTTGGGTTGGGGTCCGCACGCACTTTTGGGTTGGGGTCCGCACGCACTTTTGGGTTGGGGTTCGCACTTTTGGGTTGGGGTTCGCACTTTTGGGTTGGGGTTCGCACTTTTGGGTTGGGGTTCGCACTGGGTTTGCACACAGATAAATCGGGGCCACAATTGCTTGCGGGGCTGCAGAAAAGCTGGAGTGAAAAAGAGAGGTTGAAACATGTTTAAAATCATCAATATCTGTTAGCATAAATTATGCGGGAAAACACATGAGAAGCTGTGACTTGGATTATTATTTCTTCATAAATATGCACAGTGAAAATGGTGATGGTTAAATCCCCCCATGAAGTTTAATTAGAGTTTGAAGTTGGCCATCTCATATCCTTGTATATAACAGTACTACCACATTTTGACCACAAGATGGTGCCATTTTAACAGATAGTTGAATTAGCACCATCTTGTGGTCAAAATGTGGTAGTACTATGTGAAATACAAGGATATGAGATGTATATCACATATAGCACTACCACATTTTGACCACTAGATGGTGCCATTTCAACTATGTTAAAATGGCACCATCTTGTGGTCAAAACGTGGTAGTACTGTTATATACAAGGCTATGAGATGGCCAACTTCAAACTCTAATTAAACTTCATGGGGGGATTTAACGTCACCATTTTCACTGTGCATATTTATAACAGCCTGGTCTCACTCCCAAGTCGTCACATAGCGACGCTTGGGCAGCTCCTACGGCGTCATCCTTTAGACGCAGAAGGAGGCCTTTTGCGTCATTATTTGACGCACTCGTCTCGAATTTACGAATCCTACTATGGCGAAGGCTTTGCTCGTGATAACCGACTGCGAGCATGCCCGCTCAGTCTTCGCCGTGTGCGCGGAGATCTTTCTGATTTTGTGATTCCCGTACCCCATCCCCAACCCCTAAACATAACCTCACAGGAGTTCATGTAACTCGGGCTCATGCCCGAACTGTTAAGATAGTGGGCGAGCCCGACCACAAGAGTTCACGTAACTCTCTACCAGATGAAGAAAAAATAAAAATAAAAAAGCATAATATCAAAGTGCCACAACCAAAGACAAATTATGTGGCCACAATCGTCAATATACGACGCAAAAGGCTGCGTCAATATACGACGCAAAAGGCTACCTTTGGCGTCACATAGCGACGCTTGGGCAGAAGCGTCGCTATGTGACGAGACCGCGTGAGACCACGTTGTTTATAAATATATGAAAAATATGCCTTCCACCAAAGTCTACACGCCCCCTGCCACTCAGTTCCCCGCTCACACCGGTCTGGGATCCATGCACGCTGTGCTCAAGTACGGCGCAAACACATTCTTTACAGTCTAGGGGGAAGTCGTTTCCCCCAGCAAAAGCTCATCACAATATCCCCGGTTCCACTGGCTCCGTCGCACTGACCGGCTCTGCAGTACGCCACCGTACACACAACACAACACATTCGCACAGAAATAAAAGCTAACCAAACTTAAACCAAACGAAAAGAAAATACACTGTCAAACATTTCGGGAGATCAGAGGCAAGCCACCCTCTCTCGCTCACCCTCCGTCAATTCTCCCCTTTCACTCCAGGTGCGTTCCATTTATTCCCTCAGGAAACCCAGCCCCTTGCGTCCCCACTTCAATCAATCAATTCCCCCATGAGTACCAACCACTCATTCAATCATTCAATCCCGTTCCGCAATTATCCAATTTACTACTACAAAATCCACTCTCATTCCCTCCTCACTGAGGAAGACCACAAAACATGTTACACACAATGTGCATGTGACACAGCCAGTGTGTGCATGTGATTGGTTGACGTGAGCAGGAGCAAACCAGGGTGCATTCACAAATGCAGAATCACACAGACAAATGCATTGTTGAAAATCAACAATGGGGTAGCTGCCAGCAGCTAGCACCACAGAGGGTGAGTCCCAATATTCCTCGCTCCTCACCTCCACTCATCTCCTACCCGGAAGTATGCAAAAGTACAAGTAGTTGCACGTACAGCATAAAGTGTACCTGACATTGCGGTTTGCGTCATTTAATTAATATGTAACCATTAATATGTAATCAGCAATATTAGATTAGGACACAAAGATCGGCTTCTGGGGCCGGAGGAGAGGAGGTGGTAGTGGAGGAAAGGAGGATGCATTTTTGGAGTCTTGTGATGCACACAGTGCATGGTATTTTTTCAGAGTAAGAGTAGAAGACGTCTGGTCAGAAAAGTGTGAGATGTTAATGTGTAGGGAGCGGGCTGAGCTATAGCTAGCTATGTTCTGTGAGCTACCAGCCATTCTCAGATCTTGTTACCCTACGCAGAACCAGGGGTCAATTACACTACAAATAACTGTACAGAACGTGATGTATACACACACTCACATTGCACTATAATATTTCAGGCAGAAAAAGGCATTGGTTATGTATTCATAGTCACACTGAGACTCAGATTTACAACTGCAAGAGCTGACAGAGATGCTTCACACACTGAAGAAATAGAAATGTCGTACTAGACAAATGTGTAGCAGGCCTGTACATGTCCAGTAGAGTGGACATGCCTCCCGCACTGTGAAAGCTAACACTACCACACCGGCGCCTAGATGGTATCCGTCTCTCCTGGAAAAGGTGGCACGACAGATAACGTCACCATTTTGTGCCAAGCATGGCCATATTCTTTGATATGAATACTAGCTCTGACACCAAAAACTAGACACTCTGCTGCTATTGCTGATTCTGTTACTCAACTGGAGAAGGTCTGCAGCAAGATAAGTCCGTTTAAAACCACTGGTCCGAGTCCTGTGGATGGACTCCGAGCTGACTCAGTATAATTTAATCAGCAGAGCTGGTAAGGAAAGACAGCAGTAGATATAGTCTATGGCCCACATTTACTGACTGCATCTGCATAGATCTTGTTCTCTTGCTCTAGTTTCAATGAGAGACAATTCCTGTCAGAGACATGCTCTCTCTCAAACTCAAACCAGATCTTATAGAGTCATATGACACGATGCTGCACTACCGAACAGATCACCTGCTGAAAAGACCACACAGAGAAAGCTACACAGCAATTTATAATAATCCCAGTAATTGCAGCTGCAAAGCTAATAGCCAGCAGTTTGCTTGTTTATTAGGGGACGTAGCTGCTGGTACCCTATTGTTTTTGTTCAGATTCTTTTTTTTTCTTTTTTTTTTCTTTTTTTCTCCCCTTTCACCTAAAATTCCCATGAGCTGGTTTGGCCTAGAATCACCAAACTTGGCAGGCTTGTTGAGATTGCCAAACCCTTGTATCCTCTATATCAGTGGTTCCCAACCCTGGTCCTGGAGTACCCCTGTGTATGCTGGTTTTCGTTCCAACCACAATTGCAATACCAGAATTTTAACAAGCTGTTATTTTTTCTTAATTAGGTGTTTTTATTGTATAGAGAGAACACTTTAAAATCTTTACTCTCTTAAGCCACGTTATGTTAGCAATAGCTATGCATGCCATGAAGAAGAAAAAAAACCCATGTTCATTATGCTCATTGTGTTATATTGCAAACAATTACAAAGAAGAAGTAACAACTCAGGTGATTAGGCTCCTAATTAGGTAATTGAACGCAAGTTAAATTTTTTCCTTAACACAATGCAGGTTTGGCTAGTTATCATTTGCTTTGTCTTTGAATTCTTCATTATTTACCAAACGGTTAGTTTTATTGGCCATGTGGCCACAATTTCACCAATTATGAGCCTAGGACGGCACAGATTTCAGAGGTTTTGGGTCATGGATCCACCCAGGGCAGATTCCAGACGGTCTTAAGGCTTGTTGCAGCTGCTGGTCGCACTCTGAGGCCTTAAGACTTGTATCTGCCGTAAATTCTCGACACCTGTAACGGGCCTAGTTCTTGACATGGATTCTGATACTACAATTCACAAGTGTTGAGATATGAACCAGGCCAAAGTCGTGACAACGAGGCCCTGGGACCTGAGTCTGAGACATAAAAATATACATACCACTGCACCTGGGACACCGGCACACTTCAGAACGTACGCACTGGGTTTGCACACAGATAAACCGGGGCCACAATTGCTTGCGGGGCTGCAGAAAAGCTGGAGTGAAAAAGAGAGGTTGAAACATGTTTAAAATCACCAATATCTGTTAGCATAAATTATGCGGGAAAACACATGAGAAGCTGTGACTTGGATTATTATTTCTTCATATATTTATAAATATGCACAGTGAAAATGGTGATGGTTAAATCCCCCCATGAAGTTTAATTAGAGTTTGAAGTTGGCCATCTCATATCCTTGTATATAACAGTACTACCACATTTTGACCACAAGATGGTGCCATTTTAACAGATAGTTGAATTGGCACCATCTTGTGGTCAAAATGTGGTAGTACTATGTGAAATACAAGGATATGAGATGTATATCACATATAGTACTACCACATTTTGACCACTAGATGGTGCCATTTCAACAATCTGTTAAAATGGCACCATCTTGTGGTCAAAATGTGGTAGTCTAAAAGTCTACACGCGCCCCCCCCCCTCAAAAGTCTACATGCCCCCCCCCAAAAGTCTACACGCGCCCCCCCCTCAAAAGTCAACATGCACCCCCCCCTCAAAAGTCTACACGCACACACACACACACTCACACACACAAAGTAGTGGAGTCCTGCCCACACCACTTGGAGGACTACCACCAAATAAAAGAAAAATACAGGCCAAACAAATAACCATACACATGCAACACACAATGGGACAGCTTCGCCACTCTTTGGTGGTCGCCAACGGGGTTTATGCCTGTCCCCCACTCGGGCGAGCCTCAGGTCACAGGCCTTCGCCCTCATCACACTCGCCGGTCACGCCACAGGACACCGACTCTAGGCAAGGGAGAGACGTACACACCCTCTGCCACTCAGTTCCCCCGCTCACACCGGTCTGGGATCCATGCACGCTGTGCTCAAGTACGGCGCAAACACATTCTTTACAGTCTAGGGGAAGTCGTTTCCCCCAGCAAAAGCTCATCACAATATCCCCGGTTCCACTGGCTCCGTCGCACTGACCGGCTCTGCAGTACGCCACCGTACACACAACCAACACATTCGCACAGAAATAAAAGCTAACCAAACTTAATAAACCAAACGAAAAGAAAATACACTGTCAAACATTTCGGGAGCTCAGAGGCAAGCCACCCTCTCTCGCTCACCCTCTCCGTCAATTCTCCCCTTTCACTCCAGGTGCGTTCCATTTATTCCCTCAGGAAACCCAGCCCCTTGCGTCCCCACTTCAATCAATCAATTCCCCCATGAGTACCAACCACTCATTCAATCATTCAATCCCGTTCCGCAATTATCCAATTTACTACTACAAAATCCACTCTCATTCCCTCCTCACTGAGGAAGACCACAAAACATGTTACACACTGTGCATGTGACACAGCCAGTGTGTGCATGTGATTGGTTGACGTGAGCAGGAGCAAACCAGGGTGCATTCACAAATGCAGAATCACACAGACAAATGCATTGTTGAAAATCAACAATGGGGTAGCTGCCAGCAGCTAGCACCACAGAGGGTGAGTCCCAATATTCCTCGCTCCTCACCTCCACTCATCTCCTACCCGGAAGTATGCAAAAGTACAAGTAGTTGCACGTACAGCATAAAGTGTACCTGACATTGCGGTTTGCGTCATTTAATTAATATGTAACCATTAATATGTAATCAGCAATATTAGATTAGGACACAAAGATCGGCTTCTGGGGCCGGAGGAGAGGAGGTGGTAGTGGAGGAAAGGAGGATGCATTTTTGGAGTCTTGTGATGCACACAGTGCATGGTATTTTTTCAGAGTAAGAGTAGAAGACGTCTGGTCAGAAAAGTGTGAGATGTTAATGTGTAGGGAGCGGGCTGAGCTATAGCTAGCTATGTTCTGTGAGCTACCAGCCATTCTCAGATCTTGTTACCCTACGCAGAACCAGGGGTCAATTACACTACAAATAACTGTACAGAACGTGATGTATACACACACTCACATTGCACTATAATATTTCAGGCAGAAAAAGGCATTGGTTATGTATTCATAGTCACACTGAGACTCAGATTTACAACTGCAAGAGCTGACAGAGATGCTTCACACACTGAAGAAATAGAAATGTCGTACTAGACAAATGTGTAGCAGGCCTGTACATGTCCAGTAGAGTGGACATGCCTCCCGCACTGTGAAAGCTAACACTACCACACCGGCGCCTAGATGGTATCCGTCTCTCCTGGAAAAGGTGGCACGACAGATAACGTCACCATTTTGTGCCAAGCATGGCCATATTCTTTGATATGAATACTAGCTCTGACACCAAAAACTAGACACTCTGCTGCTATTGCTGATTCTGTTACTCAACTGGAGAAGGTCTGCAGCAAGATAAGTCCGTTTAAAACCACTGGTCCGAGTCCTGTGGATGGACTCCGAGCTGACTCAGTATAATTTAATCAGCAGAGCTGGTAAGGAAAGACAGCAGTAGATATAGTCTATGGCCCACATTTACTGACTGCATCTGCATAGATCTTGTTCTCTTGCTCTAGTTTCAATGAGAGACAATTCCTGTCAGAGACATGCTCTCTCTCAAACTCAAACCAGATCTTATAGAGTCATATGACACGATGCTGCACTACCGAACAGATCACCTGCTGAAAAGACCACACAGAGAAAGCTACACAGCAATTTATAATAATCCCAGTAATTGCAGCTGCAAAGCTAATAGCCAGCAGTTTGCTTGTTTATTAGGGGACGTAGCTGCTGGTACCCTATTGTTTTTGTTCAGATTCTTTTTTTTTCTTTTTTTTTTCTTTTTTTCTCCCCTTTCACCTAAAATTCCCATGAGCTGGTTTGGCCTAGAATCACCAAACTTGGCAGGCTTGTTGAGATTGCCAAACCCTTGTATCCTCTATATCAGTGGTTCCCAACCCTGGTCCTGGAGTACCCCTGTGTATGCTGGTTTTCGTTCCAACCACAATTGCAATACCAGAATTTTAACAAGCTGTTATTTTTTCTTAATTAGGTGTTTTTATTGTATAGAGAGAACACTTTAAAATCTTTACTCTCTTAAGCCATTATGTTAGCAATAGCTATGCATGCCATGAAGAAGAAAAAAAAACCCATGTTCATTATGCTCATTGTGTTATATTGCAAACAATTACAAAGAAGAAGTAACAACTCAGGTGATTAGGCTCCTAATTAGGTAATTGAACGCAAGTTAAATTTTTTCCTTAACACAATGCAGGTTTGGCTAGTTATCATTTGCTTTGTCTTTGAATTCTTCATTATTTACCAAACGGTTAGTTTTATTGGCCATGTGGCCACAATTTCACCAATTATGAGCCTAGGACGGCACAGATTTCAGAGGTTTTGGGTCATGGATCCACCCAGGGCAGATTCCAGACGGTCTTAAGGCTTGTTGCAGCTGCTGGTCGCACTCTGAGGCCTTAAGACTTGTATCTGCCGTAAATTCTCGACACCTGTAACGGGCCTAGTTCTTGACATGGATTCTGATACTACAATTCACAAGTGTTGAGATATGAACCAGGCCAAAGTCGTGACAACGAGGCCCTGGGACCTGAGTCTGAGACATAAAAATATACATACCACTGCACCTGGGACACCGGCACACTTCAGAACGTACGCACTGGGTTTTGCACACAGATAAACCGGGGCCACAATTGCTTGCGGGGCTGCAGAAAAGCTGGAGTGAAAAAGAGAGGTTGAAACATGTTTAAAATCACCAATATCTGTTAGCATAAATTATGCGGGAAAACACATGAGAAGCTGTGACTTGGATTATTATTTCTTCATATATTTATAAATATGCACAGTGAAAATGGTGATGGTTAAATCCCCCCATGAAGTTTAATTAGAGTTTGAAGTTGGCCATCTCATATCCTTGTATATAACAGTACTACCACATTTTGACCACAAGATGGTGCCATTTTAACAGATAGTTGAATTGGCACCATCTTGTGGTCAAAATGTGGTAGTACTATGTGAAATACAAGGATATGAGATGTATATCACATATAGTACTACCACATTTTGACCACTAGATGGTGCCATTTCAACAATCTGTTAAAATGGCACCATCTTGTGGTCAAAATGTGGTAGTCTAAAAGTCTACACGCGCCCCCCCCCCTCAAAAGTCTACATGCCCCCCCCCAAAAGTCTACACGCGCCCCCCCCTCAAAAGTCAACATGCACCCCCCCTCAAAAGTCTACACGCACACACACACACACTCACACACACAAAGTAGTGGAGTCCTGCCCATCACCACTTGGAGGACTACCACCAAATAAAAGAAAAATACAGGCCAAACAAATAACCATACACATGCAACACACAATGGGACAGCTTCGCCACTCTTTGGTGGTCGCCAACGGGGTTTATGCCTGTCCCCCACTCGGGCGAGCCTCAGGTCACAGGCCTTCGCCCTCATCACACTCGCCGGTCACGCCACAGGACACCGACTCTAGGCAAGGGAGAGACGTACACACCCTCTGCCACTCAGTTCCCCGCTCACACCGGTCTGGGATCCATGCACGCTGTGCTCAAGTACGGCGCAAACACATTCTTTACAGTCTAGGGGAAGTCGTTTCCCCCAGCAAAAGCTCATCACAATATCCCCGGTTCCACTGGCTCCGTCGCACTGACCGGCTCTGCAGTACGCCACCGTACACACAACCAACACATTCGCACAGAAATAAAAGCTAACCAAACTTAATAAACCAAACGAAAAGAAAATACACTGTCAAACATTTCGGGAGCTCAGAGGCAAGCCACCCTCTCTCGCTCACCCTCCGTCAATTCTCCCCTTTCACTCCAGGTGCGTTCCATTTATTCCCTCAGGAAACCCAGCCCCTTGCGTCCCCACTTCAATCAATCAATTCCCCCATGAGTACCAACCACTCATTCAATCATTCAATCCCGTTCCGCAATTATCCAATTTACTACTACAAAATCCACTCTCATTCCCTCCTCACTGAGGAAGACCACAAAACATGTTACACACTGTGCATGTGACACAGCCAGTGTGTGCATGTGATTGGTTGACGTGAGCAGGAGCAAACCAGGGTGCATTCACAAATGCAGAATCACACAGACAAATGCATTGTTGAAAATCAACAATGGGGTAGCTGCCAGCAGCTAGCACCACAGAGGGTGAGTCCCAATATTCCTCGCTCCTCACCTCCACTCATCTCCTACCCGGAAGTATGCAAAAGTACAAGTAGTTGCACGTACAGCATAAAGTGTACCTGACATTGCGGTTTGCGTCATTTAATTAATATGTAACCATTAATATGTAATCAGCAATATTAGATTAGGACACAAAGATCGGCTTCTGGGGCCGGAGGAGAGGAGGTGGTAGTGGAGGAAAGGAGGATGCATTTTTGGAGTCTTGTGATGCACACAGTGCATGGTATTTTTTCAGAGTAAGAGTAGAAGACGTCTGGTCAGAAAAGTGTGAGATGTTAATGTGTAGGGAGCGGGCTGAGCTATAGCTAGCTATGTTCTGTGAGCTACCAGCCATTCTCAGATCTTGTTACCCTACGCAGAACCAGGGGTCAATTACACTACAAATAACTGTACAGAACGTGATGTATACACACACTCACATTGCACTATAATATTTCAGGCAGAAAAAGGCATTGGTTATGTATTCATAGTCACACTGAGACTCAGATTTACAACTGCAAGAGCTGACAGAGATGCTTCACACACTGAAGAAATAGAAATGTCGTACTAGACAAATGTGTAGCAGGCCTGTACATGTCCAGTAGAGTGGACATGCCTCCCGCACTGTGAAAGCTAACACTACCACACCGGCGCCTAGATGGTATCCGTCTCTCCTGGAAAAGGTGGCACTACAGATAACGTCACCATTTTGTGCCAAGCATGGCCATATTCTTTGATATGAATACTAGCTCTGACACCAAAAACTAGACACTCTGCTGCTATTGCTGATTCTGTTACTCAACTGGAGAAGGTCTGCAGCAAGATAAGTCCGTTTAAAAAAACTGGTCCGAGTCCTGTGGATGGACTCCGAGCTGACTCAGTATAATTTAATCAGCAGAGCTGGTAAGGAAAGACAGCAGTAGATATAGTCTATGGCCCACCATTTACTGACTGCATCTGCATAGATCTTGTTCTCTTGCTCTAGTTTCAATGAGATACAATTCCTGTCAGAGACATGCTCTCTCTCAAACTCAAAACAGATCTTATAGAGTCATATGACACGATGCTGCACTACCGAACAGATCACCTGCTGAAAAGACCACACAGAGAATGCTACACAGCAATTTATAATAATCCCAGTAATTGCAGCTGCAAAGCTAATAGCCAGCAGTTTGCTTGTTTATTAGGGGACGTAGCTGCTGGTACCCTATTGTTTTTGTTCAGATTCTTTTTTTTTCTTTTTTTCTCCCCTTTCACCTAAAATTCCCATGAGCTGGTTTGGCCTAGAATCACCAAACTTGGCAGGCTTGTTGAGATTGCCAAACTCTTGTATCCTCTATATCAGTGGTTCCCAACCCTGGTCCTGGAGTACCCCTGTGTATGCTGGTTTTCGTTCCAACCACAATTGCAATACCAGAATTTTAACAAGCTGTTATTTTTTCTTAATTAGGTGTTTTTATTGTATAGAGAGAACACTTTAAAATCTTTACTCTCTTAAGCCACGTTATGTTAGCAATAGCTTATGCATGCCATGAAGAAGAAAAAAAACCCATGTTCATTATGCTCATTGTGTTATATTGCAAACAATTACAAAGAAGAAGTAACAACTCAGGTGATTAGGCTCCTAATTAGGTAATTGAACGCAAGTTAAATTTTTCCTTAACACAATGCAGGTTTGGCTCGTTATCATTTGCTTTGTCTTTGAATTTCTTCATTATTTACCAAACGGTTAGTTTTATTGGCCATGTGGCCACAATTTCACCAATTATGAGCCTAGGACGGCACAGATTTCAGAGGTTTTGGGTCATGGATCCACCCAGGGCAGATTCCAGACGGTCTTAAGGCTTGTTGCAGCTGCTGTCGCACTCTGAGGCCTTAAGACTTGTATCTGCCGTAAATTCTCGACACCTGTAACGGGCCCTAGTTCTTGACATGGATTCTGATACTACAATTCACAAGTGTTTGAGATATGAACCAGGCCAAAGTCGTGACAACGAGGCCCTGGGACCTGAGTCTGAGACATAAAAATATACATACCACTGCACCTGGGACACCGGCACACTTCAGAACGTACGCACTGGGTTTGCACACAGATAAACCGGGGCCACAATTGCTGCAGAAAAGCTGGAGTGAAAAAGAGAGGTTGAAACATGTTTAAAATCACCAATATCTGTTAGCATAAATTATGCGGGAAAACACATGAGAAGCTGTGACTTGGATTATTATTTTCTTCATATATTTATAAATATAAACAGTGAAAATGGTGATGGTTAAATCCCCCCCATGAAGTTTAATTAGAGTTTGAAGTTGGCCATCTCATATCCTTGTATATAACAGTACTACCACATTTTGACCACAAGATGGTGCCATTTTAACGGGTTGGGGTCCGCACGCACTTTTGGGTTGGGGTCCGCACGCACTTTTGGGTTGGGGTCCGCACGCACTTTTGGGTTGGGGTCCGCACGCACTTTTTGGGTTGGGGTCCGCACGCACTTTTGGGTTGGGGTCCGCACGCACTTTTGGGTTGGGGTCCGCACGAGGCACTTTTGGGTTGGGGTCCGCACGCACTTTTGGGTTGGGGTCCGCACGCACTTTTGGGTTGGGTCCGCACGCACTTTTGGGTTGGGGTCCGCACGGGCGACTTTTGGGTTGGGGTCCGCA
>JAINUF010000026.1:4800533-5142606 GCA_029718625.1 Synaphobranchus kaupii
AACCGGTCCTCCACTATATCTGACCCGAGTTGGGTGACCCGAGTTGGGTGAAATATTACTGTAGCATTTTGAAATAATCCCACTTCAAACTTTCTATGTAATCCAATGTAAATCGACTGAAAAAGGTGATATTTTGAATAGGATTTTCTTGCCAATTTTAGAACGTCTCAAACTTTTGACACTTGCTTATGAGAGAAGAGGACCTCCAGCACCGCTGACTCGAGGTGGGTGAGAAATTACTGTAGCATTTTGAAATAATCCCACTTCAAACTTTATATGTAATCCAATGTAAATCGACTGAAAAAGGTGATAATTTGAATAGGATTTTCTTGCCAATTTTATAATGTCTCAAACTTTTGACACTTGGGTATGAGAGAAGAGGTCCTCCACCACATCTGACTCGAGTTGGGTGAAATATTACTGTAGCATTTTGAAATAATCCCTCTTCAAACTTTCTATGTAATCCAATGTAAATCGACTGAAAAAGGTGATATTTTGAATAGGATTTTCTAGCCAATTTTAGAACGTCTAAAACTGTTGACACTTGATTATGAGAGAAGAGGACCTCCAGCACCTCTGACTCGAGTTGGGTGAGATATTACTGTAGCATTTTGAAATAATCCCACTTCAAACTTTATATGTAATCCAATGTAAATCGACTGAAAAAGGTGATATTTTGAATAGGATTTTCTTGCCAATTTTAGAACGTCTCAAACGTTTGAGACTTGGTTATGAGAGAAGAGGTCCTCCCCTATATCTGACCCGAGTTGGGTGAAATATTACTGTAGCATTTTGAAATAATCCCTCTTCAAACTTTCTATGTAATCCAATGTAAATCGAATGAAAAAAGTGATATTTTGAATAGGATTTTCTTGCCAATTTTAGAACGTCTCAAACGTTTGAGACTTGGTTATGAGAGAAGAGGTCCTCCCCTATATCTGACCCGAGATGGGTGAAATATTATTGTAGCATTTTGAAATAATCCCTCTTCAAACTTTCTATGTAATCCAATGTAAATCGACTGAAAAAAGTGATATTTTGAATAGGATTTTCTTGCCAATTCTCAAACTTTTGACACTGCGGTATGAGAGAACCGGTCCTCCACTATATCTGCCCCGAGTTGGGTGAAATATTACTGTAGCATTTTGAAATAATCCCACTTCAAACTTTCTATGTAATCCAATGTAAATCGACTGAAAAAGGTGATATTTTGAATAGGATTTTCTTGCCAATTTTAGAACGTCTCAGACTTTTGACACGTGAGTATGAGAGAAGAGGTCCTCCCCTCTATCTGACCTGAGTTGGGTGAAATATTACTGTAGCATTTTGAAATAATCCCTCTTCAAACTTTCTATGTAATCCAATGTAAATCGACTGAAAAAGGTGACATTTTGAATAGGATTTTCTTGCCAATTTTAGAACGTCTCAAACTTTTGACACTTGGGTATGAGAGCAGAGGACCTCCACTATATCTGACCTGAGTTGGGTGAAATATTACTGTAGAATTTTGAAATAATCCCACTTCAAACTTTCTATGTAATCCAATGTAAATCGACTGAAAAAGGTGATATTTTGAATAGGATTTTCTTGCCAATTTTAGAACGTCTCAAACTTTTGACACTTGGCTATGAGAGCAGAGGTCCTCCACTATATCTGACCTGAGTTGGGTGAAATATTACTGTAGCATTTTGAAATAATCCCACTTCAAACTTTATATGTAATCCAATGTAAATCGACTGAAAAAGGTGATATTTTGAATAGGATTTTCTTGCCAATTTTAGAACATCTCAAACTTTTGACACTTGGTTATGAGAGAAGAGGTCCTCCCCTATATCTGACCCGAGTTGGGTGAAATATTACTGTAGCATTTTGAAATAATCCCTCTTCAAACTTTCTATGTAATCCAATGTAAATCGACTGAAAAAAGTGATATTTTGAATAGGATTTTCTTGCCAATTCTCAAACTTTTGACACTGCGGTATGAGAGAACCGGTCCTCCACTATATCTGACCCGAGTTGGGTGAAATATTACTGTAGCATTTTGAAATAATCCCACTTCAAACTTTCTATGTAATCCAATGTAAATCGACTGAAAAAGGTGATATTTTGAATAGGATTTTCTTGCCAATTTTAGAACGTCTCAGACTTTTGACACGTGAGTATGAGAGAAGAGGTCCTCCCCTCTATCTGACCTGAGTTGGGTGAAATATTACTGTAGCATTTTGAAATAATCCCTCTTCAAACCTTCTATGTAATCCAATGTAAATCGACTGAAAAAGGTGATAATTTGAATAGGATTTTTTTGCCAATTTTAGAACGTCTCAAACTTTTGAGGCTTGGTTATGAGAGAAGTGGTCCTCCCCTATATCTGACCCGAGTTGGGTGAAATATTACTGTAGCATTTTGAAATAATCCCTCTTCAAACTTTCTATGTAATCCAATGTAAATCGACTGAAAAAGGTGATATTTTGAATAGGATTTTCTTGCCAATTTTAGAACGTCTCAAACGTTTGAGACTTGGTTATGAGAGAAGAGCTGCTCCCCTATATCTGACCCGAGTTGGGTGAAATATTACTGTAGCATTTTGAAATAATCCCTCTTCAAACTTTCTATGTAATCCAATGTAAATCGACTGAAAAAGGTGATATTTTGAATAGGATTTTCTAGCCAATTTTAGAACGTCTAAAACTGTTGACACTTGATTATGAGATAAGAGGACCTCCAGCACCTCTGGCTCGAGTTGGGTGAGATATTACTGTAGCATTTTGAAATAATCCCACTTCAAACTTTATATGTAATCCAATGTAAATCGACTGAAAAAGGTGATATTTTGAATAGGATTTTCTTGCCAATTTTAGAACATCTCAAACTTTTGACACTTGATTATGAGAGAAGAGGTCCTCCCCTATATCTGACCCGAGTTGGGTGAAATATTACTGTAGCATTTTGAAATAATCCCTCTTCAAACTTTCTATGTAATCCAATGTAAATCGACTGAAAAAGGTGATATTTTGAATAGGATTTTCTAGCCAATTTTAGAACGTCTAAAACTGTTGACACTTGATTATGAGATAAGAGGACCTCCAGCACCTCTGGCTCGAGTTGGGTGAGATATTACTGTAGCATTTTGAAATAATCCCACTTCAAACTTTATATGTAATCCAATGTAAATCGACTGAAAAAGGTGATATTTTGAATAGGATTTTCTTGCCAATTCTCAAACTTTTGACACTGCGGTATGAGAGAACCGGTCCTCCACTATATCTGACCCGAGTTGGGTGAAATATTACTGTAGCATTTTGAAATAATCCCTCTTCAAACTTTCTATGTAATCCAATGTAAATCGACTGAAAAAGGTGATATTTTGAATAGGATTTTCTTGCCAATTTTAGAACGTCTCAAACTTTTGACACTTGGGTATGAGAGCAGAGGTCCTCCACTATATCTGACCTGAGTTGGGTGAAATATTACTGTAGCATTTTGAAATAATCCCACTTCAAACTTTATATGTAATCCAATGTAAATCGACTGAAAAAGGTGATATTTTGAATAGGATTTTCTTGCCAATTTTAGAACGTCTCAAACTTTTGACACTTGGGTATGAGAGAAGAGGTCCTCCCCTATATCTGACCCGAGTTGGGTGAAATATTACTGTAGCATTTTGAAATAATCCCTCTTCAAACTTTCTATGTAATCCAATGTAAATCGACTGAAAAAAGTGATATTTTGAATAGGATTTTCTTGCCAATTCTCAAACTTTTGACACTGCGGTATGAGAGAACCGGTCCTCCACTATATCTGACCCGAGTTGGGTGAAATATTACTGTAGCATTTTGAAATAATCCCACTTCAAACTTTCTATGTAATCCAATGTAAATCGACTGAAAAAGGTGATATTTTGAATAGGATTTTCTTGCCAATTTTAGAACGTCTCAGACTTTTGACACGTGAGTATGAGAGAAGAGGTCCTCCCCTCTATCTGACCTGAGTTGGGTGAAATATTACTGTAGCATTTTGAAATAATCCCTCTTCAAACTTTCTATGTAATCCAATGTAAATCGACTGAAAAAGGTGACATTTTGAATAGGATTTTCTTGCCAATTTTAGAACGTCTCAAACTTTTGACACTTGGGTATGAGAGCAGAGGACCTCCACTATATCTGACCTGAGTTGGGTGAAATATTACTGTAGCATTTTGAAATAATCCCACTTCAAACTTTCTATGTAATCCAATGTAAATCGACTGAAAAAGGTGATATTTTGAATAGGATTTTCTTGCCAATTTTAGAACGTCTCAAACTTTTGACACTTGGCTATGAGAGCAGAGGTCCTCCACTATATCTGACCTGAGTTGGGTGAAATATTACTGTAGCATTTTGAAATAATCCCACTTCAAACTTTATATGTAATCCAATGTAAATCGACTGAAAAAGGTGATATTTTGAATAGGATTTTCTTGCCAATTTTAGAACATCTCAAACTTTTGACACGTGATTATGAGAGAAGAGGTCCTCCCCTATATCTGACCCGAGTTGGGTGAAATATTACTGTAGCATTTTGAAATAATCCCTCTTCAAACTTTCTATGTAATCCAATGTAAATCGACTGAAAAAAGTGATATTTTGAATAGGATTTTCTTGCCAATTCTCAAACTTTTGACACTGCGGTATGAGAGAACCGGTCCTCCACTATATCTGACCCGAGTTGGGTGAAATATTACTGTAGCATTTTGAAATAATCCCACTTCAAACTTTCTATGTAATCCAATGTAAATCGACTGAAAAAGGTGATATTTTGAATAGGATTTTCTTGCCAATTTTAGAACATCTCAAACTTTTGACACTTGGTTATGAGAGAAGAGGTCCTCCCCTATATCTGACCCGAGTTGGGTGAAATATTACTGTAGCATTTTGAAATAATCCCTCTTCAAACTTTCTATGTAATCCAATGTAAATCGACTGAAAAAAGTGATATTTTGAATAGGATTTTCTTGCCAATTCTCAAACTTTTGACACTGCGGTATGAGAGAACCGGTCCTCCACTATATCTGACCCGAGTTGGGTGAAATATTACTGTAGCATTTTGAAATAATCCCTCTTCAAACCTTCTATGTAATCCAATGTAAATCGACTGAAAAAGGTGACATTTTGAATGGGATTTTCTTGACAATTTTAGAACGTATCAAACTTTTGACACTTGGGTATGAGAGAAGAGGTCCTCCCCTATATCTGACCCGAGTTGGGTGAAATATTACTGTAGCATTTTGAAATAATCCCTCTTCAAACTTTCTATGTAATCCAATGTAAATCGACTGAAAAAAGTGATATTTTGAATAGGATTTTCTTGCCAATTTTAGAACGTCTCAAACTTTTGACACTTGCTTATGAGAGAAGAGGACCTCCAGCACCGCTGACTCGAGGTGGGTGAGATATTACTGTAGCATTTTGAAATAATCCCACTTCAAACTTTATATGTAATCCAATGTAAATCGACTGAAAAAGGTGATAATTTGAATAGGATTTTTTTGCCAATTTTAGAACGTCTCAAACTTTTGAGGCTTGGTTCTGAGAGAAGTGGTCCTCCCCTATATCTGACCCGAGTTGGGTGAAATATTACTGTAGCATTTTGAAATAATCCCTCTTCAAACTTTCTATGTAATCCAATGTAAATCGACTGAAAAAGGTGATATTTTGAATAGGATTTTCTTGCCAATTTTAGAACGTCTCAAACGTTTGAGACTTGGTTATGAGAGAAGAGCTGCTCCCCTATATCTGACCCGAGTTGGGTGAAATATTACTGTAGCATTTTGAAATAATCCCTCTTCAAACTTTCTATGTAATCCAATGTAAATCGACTGAAAAAGGTGATATTTTGAATAGGATTTTCTAGCCAATTTTAGAACGTCTAAAACTGTTGACACTATGATTATGAGATAAGAGGACCTCCAGCACCTCTGGCTCGAGTTGGGTGAGATATTACTGTAGCATTTTGAAATAATCCCACTTCAAACTTTATATGTAATCCAATGTAAATCGACTGAAAAAGGTGATATTTTGAATAGGATTTTCTTGCCAATTTTAGAACGTCTCAAACTTTTGACAATTGGGTGTGAGAGAAGAGGTCCTCCCCTATATCTGACCCGAGTTGGGTGAAATATTACTGTAGCATTTTGAAATAATCCCTCTTCAAACTTTCTATGTAATCCAATGTAAATCGACTGAAAAAGGTGATATTTTGAATAGGATTTTCTTGCCAATTTTATAACGTCTCAAACTTTTGACACTTGGGTATGAGAGAAGAGGTCCTCCACCACATCTGACTCGAGTTGGGTGAAATATTACTGTAGCATTTTGAAATGATCCCTCTTCAAACTTTCTATGTAATCCAATGTAAATCAACTGAAAAAGGTGATATTTTGAATAGGATTTTCTAGCCAATTTTAGAACGTCTAAAACTGTTGACACTTGATTATGAGAGAAGAGGACCTCCCGCACCTCTGACTCGAGTTGGGTGAGATATTACTGTAGCATTTTGAAATAATCCCACTTCAAACTTTATATGTAATCCAATGTAAATCGACTGAAAAAGGTGATATTTTTGAATAGGATTTTCTTGCAAATTTTAGAACATCTCAAACTTTTGACACTTGATTATGAGAGAAGAGGTCCTCCCCTATATCTGACCCGAGTTGGGTGAAATATTACTGTAGCATTTTGAAATAATCCCTCTTCAAACTTTCTATGTAATCCAATGTAAATCGACTGAAAAAAGTGATATTTTGAATAGGATTTTCTTGCCAATTCTCAAACTTTTGACACTGCGGTATGAGAGAACCGGTCCTCCACTATATCTGACCCGAGTTGGGTGAAATATTACTGTAGCATTTTGAAATAATCCCACTTCAAACTTTCTATGTAATCCAATGTAAATCGACTGAAAAATGTGATATTTTGAATAGGATTTTCTTGCCAATTTTATAACGTCTCAAACTTTTGACACTTGGCTATGAGAGAACAGGTCCTCCAACACATCTGACTCGAGTTGGGTGAAATATTACTGTAGCATTTTCAAATAATCCCTCTTCAAACTTTCTATGTAATCCAATGTAAATCGACTGAAAAGGGTGACATTTTGAATAGGATTTTCTTGCCAATTTTAGAACGTCTCAAACTTTTGACACTTGGGTATGAGAGCAGAGGTCCTCCACTATATCTGACCTGAGTTGGGTGAAATATTACTGTAGCATTTTGAAATAATCCCACTTCAAACTTTCTATGTAATCCAATGTAAATCGACTGAAAAGGTGATATTTTGAATAGGATTTTCTTGCCAATTTTAGAACGTCTCAGACTTTTGACACGTGACTATGAGAGAAGAGGTCCTCCCCTCTATCTGACCTGAGTTGGGTGAAATATTACTGTAGCATTTTGAAATAATCCCTCTTCAAACTTTCTATGTAATCCAATGTAAATCGACTGAAAAAGGTGATATTTTGAATAGGATTTTCTAGCCAATTTTAGAACATCTCAAACTTTTGACACTTGATTATGAGGGAAGAGGACCTCCCCTATATCTGACCCGAGTTGGGTGAAATATTACTGTAGCATTTTGAAATAATCCCTCTTCAAACTTTCTATGTAATCCAATGTAAATCGACTGAAAAAGGTGATATTTTGAATAGGATTTTCTTGCCAATTTTAGAACATCTCAAACTTTTGACACTTGGTTATGAGAGAAGAGGTCCTCCCCTATATCTGACCCGAGTTGGGTGAAATTTTACTGTAGCATTTTGAAATAATCCCTCTTCAAACTTTCTATGTAATCCAATGTAAATCGACTGAAAAAGGTGATATTTTTGAATAGGATTTTCTTGCCAATTTTAGAACGTCTCAAACTTTTGACACTTGGGTATGAGAGAAGAGGTCCTCCCCTATATCTGACCCGAGTTGGGTGAAATATTACTGTAGCATTTTGAAATAATCCCTCTTCAAACTTTCTATGTAATCCAATGTAAATCGACTGAAAAAAGTGATATTTTGAATAGGATTTTCTTGCCAATTTTAGAACATCTCAAACTTTTGACACTTGGTTATGAGAGAAGAGGTCCTCCCCTATATCTGACCTGAGTTGGGTGAAATATTACTGTAGCATTTTGAAATAATCCCACTTCAAACTTTATATGTAATAAAAAGGTGACTGAAAAAGGTGATATTTTGATATTTTGAATAGGATTTTCTTGCCAATTTTAGAGCGTCTCAAACTTTTGACACTTGGGTATGAGAGAAGAGGTCCTCCCCTATATCTGACCCGAGTTGGGTGAAATATTACTGTAGCATTTTGAAATAATCCCTCTTCAAACTTTCTATGTAATCCAATGTAAATCGACTGAAAAGGGTGATATTTTGAATGGGATTTTCTTGCCAATTTTAGAACGTTTCAAACGTTTGAGACTTGGTTATGAGAGAAGAGGTCCTCCCCTATATCTGACCCGAGTTGGGTGAAATATTACTGTAGCATTTTGAAATAATCCCTCTTCAAACTTTCTATGTAATCCAATGTAAATCGACTGAAAAAGGTGATATTTTGAAAAGGATTTTCTAGCCAATTTTAGAACGTCTAAAACTTTTGACACTTGCTTATGAGAGAAGAGGACCTCCAGCACCGCTGACTCGAGGTGGGTGAGATAATACTGTAGCATTTTGAAATAATCCCACTTCAAACTTTATATGTAATCCAATGTAAATCGACTGAAAAAGGTGATCATTTGAATAGGATTTTTTTGCCAATTTTAGAACGTCTCAAACTTTTGAGACTTGGTTATGAGAGAAGTGGTCCTCCCCTATATCTGACCCGAGTTGGGTGAAATATTACTGTAGCATTTTGAAATAATCCCTCTTCAAACTTTCTATGTAATCCAATGTAAATCGACTGAAAAAGGTGATATTTTGAATAGGATTTTCTTGCCAATTTTAGAACGTCTCAAACGTTTGAGACTTGGTTATGAGAGAAGAGTTGCTCCCCTATATCTGACCCGAGTTGGGTGAAATATTACTGTAGCATTTTGAAATAATCCCTCTTCAAACTTTCTATGTAATCCAATGTAAATCGACTGAAAAAGGTGATATTTTGAATAGGATTTTCTAGCCAATTTTAGAACGTCTAAAACTGTTGACACGTGATTATGAGAGAAGAGGACCTCCAGCACCTCTGGCTCGAGTTGGGTGAGATATTACTATAGCATTTTGAAATAATCCCACTTCAAACTTTATATGTAATCCAATGTAAATCGACTGAAAAAGGTGATATTTTGAATAGGATTTTCTTGCCAATTTTAGAACGGCTCAAACTTTTGAAACTTGGGTATGAGAGAAGAGGTCCTCCCCTATATCTGACCCGAGTTGGGTGAAATATTACTGTAGCATTTTGAAATAATCCCTCTTCAAACTTTCTATGTAATCCAATGTAAATCGACTGAAAAAAGTGATATTTTGAATAGGATTTTCTTGCCAATTCTCAAACTTTTGACACTGCGGTATGAGAGAACCGGTCCTCCACTATATCTGACCCGAGTTGGGTGAAATATTACTGTAGCATTTTGAAATAATCCCACTTCAAACTTTCTATGTAATCCAATGTAAATCGACTGAAAAAGGTGATATTTTGAATAGGATTTTCTTGCCAATTTTATAATGTCTGAAACTTTTGACACTTGGGTATGAGAGAAGAGGTCCTCCACCACATCTGACTCGAGTTGGGTGAAATATTACTGTAGCATTTTGAAATAATCCCTCTTCAAACTTTCTATGTAATCCAATGTAAATCGACTGAAAAAGGTGATATTTTGAATAGGATTTTCTAGCCAATTTTAGAACGTCTAAAACTGTTGACACTTGATTATGAGAGAAGAGGACCTCCAGCACCTCTGACTCGAGTTGGGTGAGATATTACTGTAGCATTTTGAAATAATCCCACTTCAAACTTTATATGTAATCCAATGTAAATCGACTGAAAAAGGTGATATTTTGAATAGGATTTTCTTGCCAATTTTAGAACGTCTCAAACTTTTGACACTTGGGTATGAGAGAAGAGGTCCTCCCCTATATCTGACCCGAGTTGGGTGAAATATTACTGTAGCATTTTGAAATAATCCCTCTTCAAACTTTCTATGTAATCCAATGTAAATCGACTGAAAAAAGTGATATTTTGAATAGGATTTTCTTGCCAATTTTAGAACATCTCAAACGTTTGACACTTGGTTATGAGAGAAGAGGTCCTCCCCTATATCTGACCCGAGTTGGGTGAAATATTACTGTAGCATTTTGAAATAATCCCTCTTCAAACTTTCTATGTAATCCAATGTAAATCGACTGAAAAAAGTGATATTTTGAATAGGATTTTCTTGCCAATTCTCAAACTTTTGACACTGCGCTATGAGAGAACCGGTCCTCCACTATATCTGACCCGAGTTGGGTGAAATATTACTGTAGCATTTTGAAATAATCCCACTTCAAACTTTCTATGTAATCCAATGTAAATCGACTGAAAAAGGTGATATTTTGAATAGGATTTTCTAGCCAATTTTAGAGCGTCTCAAACTTTTGACACTTGATTATGAGAGAAGAGGACCTCCAGCACCTCTGACTCGAGGTGGGTGAGATATTACTGTAGCATTTTGAAATAATCCCTCTTCAAACCTTCTATGTAATCCAATGTAAATCGACTGAAAAGGGTGATATTTTGAATAGGATTTTCTTGCCAATTTTAGAACGTCTCAAACGTTTGAGACTTGGTTATGAGAGAAGAGGTCCTCCCCTATATCTGACCCGAGTTGGGTGAAATATTACTGTAGCATTTTGAAATAATCCCTCTTCAAACTTTCTATGTAATCCAATGTAAATCGACTGAAAAAAGTGATATTTTGAATAGGATTTTCTTGCCAATTTTAGAACGTCTCAAACGTTTGAGACTTGGTTATGAGAGAAGAGGTCCTCCCCTATATCTGACCCGAGATGGGTGAAATATTATTGTAGCATTTTGACAATCCCTCTTCAAACTTTCTATGTAATCCAATGTAAATCGACTGAAAAAGGTGATATTAGAACGTCTAAAACTGTTGACACTTGATTATGAGAGAAGAGGACCTCCAGCACCTCTGAGTCGAGTTGGGTGAGATATTACTGTAGCATTTTGAAATAATCCCTCTTCAAACTTTCTATGTAATCCAATGTAAATCGACTGAAAAAAGTGATATTTTGAATAGGATTTTCTTGCCAATTCTCAAACTTTTGACACTGCGGTATGAGAGAACCGGTCCTCCACTATATCTGACCCGAGTTGGGTGAAATATTACTGTAGCATTTTGAAATAATCCCACTTCAAACTTTCTATGTAATCCAATGTAAATCGACTGAAAAAGGTGATATTTTGAATAGGATTTTCTTGCCAATTTTAGAACGTCTCAGACTTTTGACATGTGAGTATGAGAGAAGAGGTCCTCCCCTCTATCTGACCTGAGTTGGGTGAAATATTACTGTAGCATTTTGAAATAATCCCTCTTCAAACTTTCTATGTAATCCAATGTAAATCGACTGAAAAAGGTGACATTTTGAATAGGATTTTCTTGCCAATTTTAGAACGTCTCAAACTTTTGACACTTGGGTATGAGAGCAGAGGACCTCCACTATATCTGACCTGAGTTGGGTGAGATATTACTGTAGCATTTTGAAATAATCCCACTTCAAACTTTATATGTAATCCAATGTAAATCGACTGAAAAAAGTGATATTTTGAATAGGATTTTCTTGCCAATTTTAGAACGTCTCAAACTTTTGACACTTGCTTATGAGAGAAGAGGACCTCCAGCACCGCTGACTCGAGGTGGGTGAGATATTACTGTAGCATTTTGAAATAATCCCACTTCAAACTTTATATGTAATCCAATGTAAATCGACTGAAAAAGGTGATAATTTGAATAGGATTTTTTTGCCAATTTTAGAACGTCTCAAACTTTTGAGGCTTGGTTATGAGAGAAGTGGTCCTCCCCTATATCTGACCCGAGTTGGGTGAAATATTACTGTAGCATTTTGAAATAATCCCTCTTCAAACTTTCTATGTAATCCAATGTAAATCGACTGAAAAAAGTGATATTTTGAATAGGATTTTCTTGCCAATTCTCAAACTTTTGACACTGCGGTGAGAGAACCGGTCCTCCACTATATCTGACCCGAGTTGGGTGACCCGAGTTGGGTGAAATATTACTGTAGCATTTTGAAATAATCCCACTTCAAACTTTCTATGTAATCCAATGTAAATCGACTGAAAAAGGTGATATTTTGAATAGGATTTTCTTGCCAATTTTAGAACGTCTCAAACTTTTGACACTTGCTTATGAGAGAAGAGGACCTCCAGCACCGCTGACTCGAGGTGGGTGAGAAATTACTGTAGCATTTTGAAATAATCCCACTTCAAACTTTATATGTAATCCAATGTAAATCGACTGAAAAAGGTGATAATTTGAATAGGATTTTCTTGCCAATTTTATAATGTCTCAAACTTTTGACACTTGGGTATGAGAGAAGAGGTCCTCCACCACATCTGACTCGAGTTGGGTGAAATATTACTGTAGCATTTTGAAATAATCCCTCTTCAAACTTTCTATGTAATCCAATGTAAATCGACTGAAAAAGGTGATATTTTGAATAGGATTTTCTAGCCAATTTTAGAACGTCTAAAACTGTTGACACTTGATTATGAGAGAAGAGGACCTCCAGCACCTCTGACTCGAGTTGGGTGAGATATTACTGTAGCATTTTGAAATAATCCCACTTCAAACTTTATATGTAATCCAATGTAAATCGACTGAAAAAGGTGATATTTTGAATAGGATTTTCTTGCCAATTTTAGAACGTCTCAAACGTTTGAGACTTGGTTATGAGAGAAGAGGTCCTCCCCTATATCTGACCCGAGTTGGGTGAAATATTACTGTAGCATTTTGAAATAATCCCTCTTCAAACTTTCTATGTAATCCAATGTAAATCGAATGAAAAAAGTGATATTTTGAATAGGATTTTCTTGCCAATTTTAGAACGTCTCAAACGTTTGAGACTTGGTTATGAGAGAAGAGGTCCTCCCCTATATCTGACCCGAGATGGGTGAAATATTATTGTAGCATTTTGAAATAATCCCTCTTCAAACTTTCTATGTAATCCAATGTAAATCGACTGAAAAAAGTGATATTTTGAATAGGATTTTCTTGCCAATTCTCAAACTTTTGACACTGCGGTATGAGAGAACCGGTCCTCCACTATATCTGCCCCGAGTTGGGTGAAATATTACTGTAGCATTTTGAAATAATCCCACTTCAAACTTTCTATGTAATCCAATGTAAATCGACTGAAAAAGGTGATATTTTGAATAGGATTTTCTTGCCAATTTTAGAACGTCTCAGACTTTTGACACGTGAGTATGAGAGAAGAGGTCCTCCCCTCTATCTGACCTGAGTTGGGTGAAATATTACTGTAGCATTTTGAAATAATCCCTCTTCAAACTTTCTATGTAATCCAATGTAAATCGACTGAAAAAGGTGACATTTTGAATAGGATTTTCTTGCCAATTTTAGAACGTCTCAAACTTTTGACACTTGGGTATGAGAGCAGAGGACCTCCACTATATCTGACCTGAGTTGGGTGAAATATTACTGTAGAATTTTGAAATAATCCCACTTCAAACTTTCTATGTAATCCAATGTAAATCGACTGAAAAAGGTGATATTTTGAATAGGATTTTCTTGCCAATTTTAGAACGTCTCAAACTTTTGACACTTGGCTATGAGAGCAGAGGTCCTCCACTATATCTGACCTGAGTTGGGTGAAATATTACTGTAGCATTTTGAAATAATCCCACTTCAAACTTTATATGTAATCCAATGTAAATCGACTGAAAAAGGTGATATTTTGAATAGGATTTTCTTGCCAATTTTAGAACATCTCAAACTTTTGACACTTGGTTATGAGAGAAGAGGTCCTCCCCTATATCTGACCCGAGTTGGGTGAAATATTACTGTAGCATTTTGAAATAATCCCTCTTCAAACTTTCTATGTAATCCAATGTAAATCGACTGAAAAAAGTGATATTTTGAATAGGATTTTCTTGCCAATTCTCAAACTTTTGACACTGCGGTATGAGAGAACCGGTCCTCCACTATATCTGACCCGAGTTGGGTGAAATATTACTGTAGCATTTTGAAATAATCCCACTTCAAACTTTCTATGTAATCCAATGTAAATCGACTGAAAAAGGTGATATTTTGAATAGGATTTTCTTGCCAATTTTAGAACGTCTCAGACTTTTGACACGTGAGTATGAGAGAAGAGGTCCTCCCCTCTATCTGACCTGAGTTGGGTGAAATATTACTGTAGCATTTTGAAATAATCCCTCTTCAAACCTTCTATGTAATCCAATGTAAATCGACTGAAAAAGGTGATAATTTGAATAGGATTTTTTTGCCAATTTTAGAACGTCTCAAACTTTTGAGGCTTGGTTATGAGAGAAGTGGTCCTCCCCTATATCTGACCCGAGTTGGGTGAAATATTACTGTAGCATTTTGAAATAATCCCTCTTCAAACTTTCTATGTAATCCAATGTAAATCGACTGAAAAAGGTGATATTTTGAATAGGATTTTCTTGCCAATTTTAGAACGTCTCAAACGTTTGAGACTTGGTTATGAGAGAAGAGCTGCTCCCCTATATCTGACCCGAGTTGGGTGAAATATTACTGTAGCATTTTGAAATAATCCCTCTTCAAACTTTCTATGTAATCCAATGTAAATCGACTGAAAAAGGTGATATTTTGAATAGGATTTTCTAGCCAATTTTAGAACGTCTAAAACTGTTGACACTTGATTATGAGATAAGAGGACCTCCAGCACCTCTGGCTCGAGTTGGGTGAGATATTACTGTAGCATTTTGAAATAATCCCACTTCAAACTTTATATGTAATCCAATGTAAATCGACTGAAAAAGGTGATATTTTGAATAGGATTTTCTTGCCAATTCTCAAACTTTTGACACTGCGGTATGAGAGAACCGGTCCTCCACTATATCTGACCCGAGTTGGGTGAAATATTACTGTAGCATTTTGAAATAATCCCTCTTCAAACTTTCTATGTAATCCAATGTAAATCGACTGAAAAAGGTGACATTTTGAATAGGATTTTCTTGCAAATTTTAGAACGTCTCAAACTTTTGACACTTGGGTATGAGAGCAGAGGACCTCCACTATATCTGACCTGAGTTGGGTGAAATATTACTGTAGCATTTTGAAATAATCCCACTTCAAACTTTCTATGTAATCCAATGTAAATCGACTGAAAAAGGTGATATTTTGAATAGGATTTTCTTGCCAATTTTAGAACGTCTCAAACTTTTGACACTTGGGTATGAGAGCAGAGGTCCTCCACTATATCTGACCTGAGTTGGGTGAAATATTACTGTAGCATTTTGAAATAATCCCACTTCAAACTTTATATGTAATCCAATGTAAATCGACTGAAAAAGGTGATATTTTGAATAGGATTTTCTTGCCAATTTTAGAACGTCTCAAACTTTTGACACTTGGGTATGAGAGAAGAGGTCCTCCCCTATATCTGACCCGAGTTGGGTGAAATATTACTGTAGCATTTTGAAATAATCCCTCTTCAAACTTTCTATGTAATCCAATGTAAATCGACTGAAAAAAGTGATATTTTGAATAGGATTTTCTTGCCAATTTTAGAACATCTCAAACTTTTGACACTTGGTTATGAGAGAAGAGGTCCTCCCCTATATCTGACCCGAGATGGGTGAAATATTATTGTAGCATTTTGACATAATCCCTCTTCAAACTTTCTATGTAATCCAATGTAAATCGACTGAAAAAAGTGATATTTTGAATAGGATTTTCTTGCCAATTTTAGAACGTCTCAAACTTTTGACACTTGCTTATGAGAGAAGAGGACCTCCAGCACCGCTGACTCGAGGTGGGTGAGATATTACTGTAGCATTTTGAAATAATCCCTCTTCAAACTTTCTATGTAATCCAATGTAAATCGACTGAAAAAGGTGATATTTTGAATAGGATTTTCTTGCCAATTTTAGAACATCTCAAACTTTTGACACTTGATTATGAGAGAAGAGGTCCTCCCCTATATCTGACCCGAGTTGGGTGAAATATTACTGTAGCATTTTGAAATAATCCCTCTTCAAACTTTCTATGTAATCCAATGTAAATCGACTGAAAAAAGTGATATTTTGAATAGGATTTTCTTGCCAATTCTCAAACTTTTGACACTGCGGTATGAGAGAACCGGTCCTCCACTATATCTGACCCGAGTTGGGTGAAATATTACTGTAGCATTTTGAAATAATCCCACTTCAAACTTTCTATGTAATCCAATGTAAATCGACTGAAAAAGGTGATATTTTGAATAGGATTTTCTTGCCAATTTTAGAACATCTCAAACTTTTGACACTTGGTTATGAGAGAAGAGGTCCTCCCCTATATCTGACCCGAGTTGGGTGAAATATTACTGTAGCATTTTGAAATAATCCCTCTTCAAACTTTCTATGTAATCCAATGTAAATCGACTGAAAAAAGTGATATTTTGAATAGGATTTTCTTGCCAATTCTCAAACTTTTGACACTGCGGTATGAGAGAACCGGTCCTCCACTATATCTGACCCGAGTTGGGTGAAATATTACTGTAGCATTTTGAAATAATCCCACTTCAAACTTTCTATGTAATCCAATGTAAATCGACTGAAAAAGGTGATATTTTGAATAGGATTTTCTTGCCAATTTTAGAACGTCTCAGACTTTTGACACGTGAGTATGAGAGAAGAGGTCCTCCCCTCTATCTGACCTGAGTTGGGTGAAATATTACTGTAGCATTTTGAAATAATCCCTCTTCAAACTTTCTATGTAATCCAATGTAAATCGACTGAAAAAGGTGACATTTTGAATAGGATTTTCTTGCCAATTTTAGAACGTCTCAAACTTTTGACACTTGGGTATGAGAGCAGAGGACCTCCACTATATCTGACCTGAGTTGGGTGAAATATTACTGTAGCATTTTGAAATAATCCCACTTCAAACTTTCTATGTAATCCAATGTAAATCGACTGAAAAAGGTGATATTTTGAATAGGATTTTCTTGCCAATTTTAGAACGTCTCAAACTTTTGACACTTGGCTATGAGAGCAGAGGTCCTCCACTATATCTGACCTGAGTTGGGTGAAATATTACTGTAGCATTTTGAAATAATCCCACTTCAAACTTTATATGTAATCCAATGTAAATCGACTGAAAAAGGTGATATTTTGAATAGGATTTTCTTGCCAATTTTAGAACATCTCAAACTTTTGACACTTGATTATGAGAGAAGAGGTCCTCCCCTATATCTGACCCGAGTTGGGTGAAATATTACTGTAGCATTTTGAAATAATCCCTCTTCAAACTTTCTATGTAATCCAATGTAAATCGACTGAAAAAAGTGATATTTTGAATAGGATTTTCTTGCCAATTCTCAAACTTTTGACACTGCGGTATGAGAGAACCGGTCCTCCACTATATCTGACCCGAGTTGGGTGAAATATTACTGTAGCATTTTGAAATAATCCCACTTCAAACTTTCTATGTAATCCAATGTAAATCGACTGAAAAAGGTGATATTTTGAATAGGATTTTCTTGCCAATTTTAGAACATCTCAAACTTTTGACACTTGGTTATGAGAGAAGAGGTCCTCCCCTATATCTGACCCGAGTTGGGTGAAATATTACTGTAGCATTTTGAAATAATCCCTCTTCAAACTTTCTATGTAATCCAATGTAAATCGACTGAAAAAAGTGATATTTTGAATAGGATTTTTTTGCCAATTCTCAAACTTTTGACACTGCGGTATGAGAGAACCGGTCCTCCACTATATCTGACCCGAGTTGGGTGAAATATTACTGTAGCATTTTGAAATAATCCCTCTTCAAACTTTCTATGTAATCCAATGTAAATCGACTGAAAAAGGTGATATTTTGAATAGGATTTTCTAGCCAATTTTAGAACGTCTAAAACTGTTGACACTTGATTATGAGATAAGAGGACCTCCAGCACCTCTGGCTCGAGTTGGGTGAGATATTACTGTAGCATTTTGAAATAATCCCACTTCAAACTTTATATGTAATCCAATGTAAATCGACTGAAAAAGGTGATATTTTGAATAGGATTTTCTTGCCAATTTTAGAACGTCTCAAACTTTTGACACTTGGGTGTGAGAGAAGAGGTCCTCCCCTATATCTGACCCGAGTTGGGTGAAATATTACTGTAGCATTTTGAAATAATCCCTCTTCAAACTTTCTATGTAATCCAATGTAAATCGACTGAAAAAGGTGATATTTTGAATAGGATTTTCTTGCCAATTTTATAACGTCTCAAACTTTTGACACTTGGGTATGAGAGAAGAGGTCCTCCACCACATCTGACTCGAGTTGGGTGAAATATTACTGTAGCATTTTGAAATGATCCCTCTTCAAACTTTCTATGTAATCCAATGTAAATCAACTGAAAAAGGTGATATTTTGAATAGGATTTTCTAGCCAATTTTAGAACGTCTAAAACTGTTGACACTTGATTATGAGAGAAGAGGACCTCCCGCACCTCTGACTCGAGTTGGGTGAGATATTACTGTAGCATTTTGAAATAATCCCACTTCAAACTTTATATGTAATCCAATGTAAATCGACTGAAAAAGGTGATATTTTGAATAGGATTTTCTTGCAAATTTTAGAACATCTCAAACTTTTGACACTTGATTATGAGAGAAGAGGTCCTCCCCTATATCTGACCCGAGTTGGGTGAAATATTACTGTAGCATTTTGAAATAATCCCTCTTCAAACTTTCTATGTAATCCAATGTAAATCGACTGAAAAAAGTGATATTTTGAATAGGATTTTCTTGCCAATTCTCAAACTTTTGACACTGCGGTATGAGAGAACCGGTCCTCCACTATATCTGACCCGAGTTGGGTGAAATATTACTGTAGCATTTTGAAATAATCCCACTTCAAACTTCTATGTAATCCAATGTAAATCGACTGAAAAATGTGATATTTTGAATAGGATTTTCTTGCCAATTTTATAACGTCTCAAACTTTTGACACTTGGCTATGAGAGAACAGGTCCTCCAACACATCTGACTCGAGTTGGGTGAAATATTACTGTAGCATTTTCAAATAATCCCTCTTCAAACTTTCTATGTAATCCAATGTAAATCGACTGAAAAAGGTGACATTTTGAATAGGATTTTCTTGCCAATTTTAGAACGTCTCAAACTTTTGACACTTGGGTATGAGAGCAGAGGTCCTCCACTATATCTGACCTGAGTTGGGTGAAATATTACTGTAGCATTTTGAAATAATCCCACTTCAAACTTTCTATGTAATCCAATGTAAATCGACTGAAAAGGTGATATTTTGAATAGGATTTTCTTGCCAATTTTAGAACGTCTCAGACTTTTGACACGTGAGTATGAGAGAAGAGGTCCTCCCCTCTATCTGACCTGAGTTGGGTGAAATATTACTGTAGCATTTTGAAATAATCCCTCTTCAAACTTTCTATGTAATCCAATGTAAATCGACTGAAAAAGGTGATATTTTGAATAGGATTTTCTAGCCAATTTTAGAACGTCTCAAACTTTTGACACTTGATTATGAGGGAAGAGGACCTCCCCTATATCTGACCCGAGTTGGGTGAAATATTACTGTAGCATTTTGAAATAATCCCTCTTCAAACTTTCTATGTAATCCAATGTAAATCGACTGAAAAAGGTGATATTTTGAATAGGATTTTCTTGCCAATTTTAGAACATCTCAAACTTTTGACACTTGGTTATGAGAGAAGAGGTCCTCCCCTATATCTGACCCGAGTTGGGTGAAATTTTACTGTAGCATTTTGAAATAATCCCTCTTCAAACTTTCTATGTAATCCAATGTAAATCGACTGAAAAAAGTGATATTTTGAATAGGATTTTCTTGCCAATTTTAGAACGTCTCAAACTTTTGACACTTGGTTATGAGAGAAGAGATCCTCCACTATATCTGACCTGAGTTGCGTGAAATATTACTGTAGCATTTTGAAATAATCCCACTTCAAACTTTCTATGTAATCCAATGTAAATCGACTGAAAAAGGTGATATTTTGAATAGGATTTTCTTGCCAATTTTAAAACGTATCAAACTTTTGACACTTGCTTATGAGAGAAGAGGACCTCCAGCACCGCTGACTCGAGGTGGGTGAGATATTACTGTAGCATTTTGAAATAATCCCACTTCAAACTTTATATGTAATCCAATGTAAATCGACTGAAAAAGGTGATAATTTGAATAGGATTTTTTTGCCAATTTTAGAACGTATCAAACTTTTGACACTTGGGTATGAGAGAAGAGTTCCTCCTGTATATCCGACCCGAGTTGGGTGAAATATTACTGTAGCATTTTGAAATAATCCCACTTCAAACTTTATATGTAATCCAATGTAAATCGACTGAAAAAGGTGATATTTTGAATAGGATTTTTCTGCCAATTTTAGAACATCTCAAACTTTTGACACTTGGTTATGAGAGAAGAGGTCCTCCCCTATATCTGACCCGAGTTGGGTGAAATTTTACTGTAGCATTTTGAAATAATCCCTCTTCAAACTTTCTATGTAATCCAATGTAAATCGACTGAAAAAAGTGATATTTTGAATAGGATTTTCTTGCCAATTTTAGAACGTCTCAAACTTTTGACACTTGGTTATGAGAGAAGAGATCCTCCACTATATCTGACCTGAGTTGCGTGAAATATTACTGTAGCATTTTGAAATAATCCCACTTCAAACTTTCTATGTAATCCAATGTAAATCGACTGAAAAAGGTGATATTTTGAATAGGATTTTCTTGCCAATTTTAAAACGTATCAAACTTTTGACACTTGCTTATGAGAGAAGAGGACCTCCAGCACCGCTGACTCGAGGTGGGTGAGATATTACTGTAGCATTTTGAAATAATCCCACTTCAAACTTTATATGTAATCCAATGTAAATCGACTGAAAAAGGTGATAATTTGAATAGGATTTTTTTGCCAATTTTAGAACGTATCAAACTTTTGACACTTGGGTATGAGAGAAGAGTTCCTCCTGTATATCCGACCCGAGTTGGGTGAAATATTACTGTAGCATTTTGAAATAATCCCACTTCAAACTTTATATGTAATCCAATGTAAATCGACTGAAAAAGGTGATATTTTGAATAGGATTTTTCTGCCAATTTTAGAACGTCTCAAATATCACCTTTTTCAGTCGATTTACATTGAATTACATGGAAAGTTTGAAGTGGGATTATTTCAAAATCCTACAGTAATATTTCACCCAACTCGGGTCAAATATAGTGGAGGACCTCTTCTCTCATACTACCATGTCAAAAGTTTGAGACGTTCTAAAATTGGCAAGAAAATCCTATTCAAAATATCACCTTTTTCAGTCGATTTACATTGGATTACATAGAAAGTTTTAAGAGGGATTATTTGAAAATGCTATAGTAATATTTCACCCAACTCGAGTCAGAAGTGCTGGAGGACCTCTTCTCTCATACCCAAGTGTCAAAAGTTTGAGACGTTCTAAAATTGGCAAGAAAATCCTATTCAAAATATCACCTTTTCCAGTCGATTTACATTGGATTACATAGAAAGTTTGAAGTGGGATTATTTCAAAATGCTACAGTAATATTTCACCCAACTTAGGTCAGATATAGTGGAGGACCTCTTCTCTCATACCCAAGTGTCAAAAGTTTGAGACGTTCTAAAATTGGCAAGAAAATCCTATTGAAAATATCACCTTTTTCAGTCGATTTACATTGGATTACATAGAAAGTTTGAAGTGGGATTATTTCAAAATGCTACAGTAATATTTCACCCAACTTAGGTCAGATATAGTGGAGGACCTCTTCTCTCATACCCAAGTGTCAAAAGTTTGAGACGTTCTAAAATTGGCAAGAAAATCCTATTGAAAATATCACCTTTTTCAGTCGATTTACATTGGATTACATAGAAAGTTTGAAGAGGGATTATTTGAAAATGCTACAGTAATATTTCACCCAACTCAGGTCAGATATAGTGGAGGACCTCTTCTCTCATACACAAGTGTCAAAAGTTTGAGACGTTCTAAAATTGGCAAGAAAATCCTATTCAAATTTTCACCTTTTTCAGTAATTTACATTGGTGGACAAGGAAGTTTGGAGTGCGATTATTTGAAAACGGTGCAGTATCCAAAAAAAATAAAATAAATGAATACATATATATATATATATATATACACAACTAGGCTGTCAGAATGTTGAGCCAATTACATTTAGCGGAGAAAAAAGCCGAAGGATGACCGTGAAAGCATACAATCGCTTTTCGCGACCGATTTAAGGTGGACCGGCAATTCCGAATCGGGAGCTGCGAATCGGGAGCCAACTTACTTCTGCTATGAAAGTGCCGTGTCATCACATAGTAACGAACATAGCAACGGGCCGATGGAGAAAAACAATCACATCCAGCGTTTTCTCCAGTTGGTTTCTATGGCATCTCCACACTTTTTAGAGATTATTAATACATAACGATTCCCCAAGACAAAACGATTCACATTTAAGGTAATTATGAATCTGAATGGGTGGGCAAGCTGTCAATCTGGACGGGCCTCATAGATCCGCGACTGTGCACTATTAGCTTTTACTCTACACTAAAATGTAAGAGTTCTGGTCAGATAGCGAAACGGACGAAAGTGCGCCATTTTGCGTAGAGGCGGAAACTATAATTACACCCTCATAATATCAGCGCTGCCATTGAAAATTTTAATTAGGCCTAAGGGGAAATCGAAGCTGTTCTGGCAAGGGTTTTTCCAGATGCTATTTTGATCATTCCAGCATTCTGCGGTAAGGGAAATATTGCAGCTACATAAAAAAAAATTTAAAAAAAGATTATAGAAAAAAAAATAATAATATAATTTTTTTTTTTTATTAAAATTATTTATTTTCCCTCTTGTCCAAGCCGGGCGGCACGTGAGTTTGGCCAGGGGAAACACTGCATTAGCCTACATTTCATTTAATAACATTGCATTTAATGTAATTTCTGGAATACATGTTGTTTGAATATACTAGCGGTTTTATTGTATGTGACGTTTCGGTACATACGGTTTTTATCAGTCCGCGGGGAAACAAGTTGTGCTAACTAATTGGTAGCTAGCAAATGCATCAAGAATAATGAGTGTTTCGGACCAAGACTTGGAGCTTAACGTTGGATTAAAGAAAGTTTTTGAAGTTCACGACATTTCTTTGTTGTGATGAACTGTTTTACTTGAGATTGCCGTGCCATTTGTGTAAATCACATTTGTTTCACGTGGGTCTGTTCTTCTTGTAGCGCTGTTTCTGAATCGACCATAGACGTTCTGTGGTTGGTTATATTGCATGTCAATCAAATGCGCTATCTTATCAAAGTGGGCAGCTCTTTACCACATTAGGCAAGTCTACGGACCAGACTTTGTGATAAACACAAAGTCTGGCCTTCGCGAGACTAGGCTAAATGTAGCTAGAGATATAGCTAGCTAACTAAGAAACATCTAGAGGCCAACAGTAAATTTTACATGTTTACTGATGATAACGGGCATGCAACACAATACCAGCTATTCCTCTCAGGAATCAAACACAGAAATACAGTTTTGCTGTTCAAGGTAAGCTACCGATTAGCTTAATGCTAACAACTATGGAAAACCCCATAGACGGGCTAACAAAAACTAGCTTAGTGAGACCTGTTTTACACTTCCCAAAATTGTTATATGTAGTAAATACTTATGTGGCTTAAGAAATAACTACTTTGTGGTCTCAGTAACATTAACGTTACCACATTGAAATGTCAAAGAAAAAGAAAATTGTTGATGTTTATTTCACTGGAACTTGGAAGCCAGAGGCATGTTGTCAAATTTAACATTGTATGTTGCCCGCTCAATGCTAGGTAGTGATGTAATAGAATCGGTTGACATTTTAGTTACATACATGACAAAACATATCTTTCGTTGTTTCCTCCGGGTACTCCGGTTTCCTCCCACAGTCCAAAGACATGCAGATTAGGCTAATTGGAGACTCTAAATTGCCCATAGGTATGAGTGTGTGAGTGAATGGTGTGTGTGTGCCCTGTGATGGATTGGCGGCCTGTCCAGGGTGTATTCCTGCCTCTCGCCCAATGCATGCTGGGATAGGCTCCAGCACCCCCCGCGACCCTGATCGGGAATAAGTGGGTTAGATAATGGATGGATGGATGGATCTTTCGTTGTCTTTTTTTATTTATACAGGGATTTTATTGTTGCATCTCAGGGCAATCCCATTAAGTTGATACGCGATACGCATGCTACGCTGTACCGGTAATGTTACTATTTGAAAGACGTGGGTCTCTGAGATTAATTATTAGTATTACGTGAACGGATCTTCTTTAGTTCAGTGGCTCAAACATATGGTACGGTTGCTATCAGTTGTTTTGTTAAAGGGTGTTGGCATTTCACAGTCTGTAACTTGCCTAGAGGCTCTTGGGCGTGGCCTGAATATTATAGCTTTCACGCCCAACCAGGCCTGAGAACTGCATAGTCGGCAGAAAGTGACACTATTCAATCTTCATTTTTTTCAGCTGTAGAACTTTTTAAAGGCTGAAATTTTGGTGGATGATTATTTTAATAACAAGGAGTAATGTGAAATAAAGAAACCCACATTTTAAGCACAGTTGGCAATCCCTTTAAGAGCTGCAGGTAGAGTGTATGGGGTTCTGAGCGCAGACGTTCTACATTGTGTAATAACGTGCTAAACAGGTGTGTATTTCTCAAACAGATTGTCCAAGACAATAAATGACCACTGCACTTTGTCTATATGTAAAACCAATGGTAGGATTGTATATTTAGTATTTAATATATAGCCGCAGATATTGATAGTAGAATGACATAGTTATAACTAGATTAACAATTCCTAAAGAAATTGTAGGTGTGGTTACTTCAGTGTTATCAATTGCTGGAAATGGCATAGAAAGATGGTAATATGGTATAGTGTGAGGTGGAAAATAAAAGGTGGAAATGGTATAAACTGGGAATGCGGTATAAAGAGATCTAGTGAAGCTGAAAGTCTTAAAATATGGTGATGTAACCTATTTTGTGGTAAGTTTAAAGAACCTGGAAGTGATACAAAGAAGTAATGAATTGTGATGAACGCACACAAAGGTAATGTCAAAGCATCTGGGATAGTATTGTTTGGTCATTGTTGAGGAAGGCATTGTGATGTCAAGCAGTGGAATGTGGTTAACCACTCTCTAGCTAGCTAGCTACAATCTTAATGTTACTTACAGAGTGTTTTTACAGAGTGGTAATTGGTGACATTTTCTCACCTGTTTAATATGAAACACTCGCAGTAATAATACTCAGTTCTTCAGATGAAGGCTTTGGCTCTTCATTTGGGAAGCAGAGTCAACTGTCTGATCAACTGACTACTGCAGAGGAACTGCACGCGCTTGCGAGCTCGCCGCCCTACTGGTCGGATCAGAGCCCTATTTACTGTGTCCTGTGTACTAGCATACTGCTTACTGTAGGCTAAACTGCAGTGACATGTAGTATGCGAAATATCCTCCATATAAACCCGGACATAAGTAGGCTATATCAGTTTCCTTTACACTCTTTGGCTACATCAACTGGGGATATTGAGAACACTCAATTTGACCATGTACAGTGCATCCGGAAAGTATTCACAGCGCTTCACTTTTTCCACATTTTGTTCCGTTACAGCCTTATTCCAAAATTGATTGAATTCATTTTTTCCCTCAAAATTCTACACACAACACCCCATAATGACAATGTGAAAAAAGTTTTTTTGAGATTTTTGCAAATTTATTAAAAATAAAAAAATAAAATTTCTCATTTACATAAGTATTCATACCCTTTGCTTTAACATATTTTTAAAGTATCATATTTCATATTTGGTCGCATATCCTTTACATGCTGTTACTTCCTGAAGTCTGTGACCATCAACATCAAAAAACTGTCGATATCTTATTTTCAGGTACTGTTACAAGCGATACTATAACCTCTCTGCATTTGAATGTATCTCTATGGAAATTGGGGGGTGAGACTAGATTCAGCTGTAAATTACACTGGTACAGTATGGAACACATGGCTGTAAGTTATCAAGGGTCTGAGCTATCAAACGAGCCCCAAACCATCACTCTGTTGCCAGATATGGAGTAGATGTGGATGGATCACTGCAAGGGTTATTTCTCCGGACTCATTTTCCTATAGAACTCTATGGGGAAAAAAGTCAGGAGAAACAACCCTTAAAGTGATCCATCCACATCTACTCCATATCTGGCAACAGAGTGATGGTTTGGGGCTCGTTTGATAGCTCAGACCCTTGATAACTTACAGCCATTTAGCCAGCTATGTGTTCCATACTGTACCAGTGTAATTTACAGCTGAATCTAGTCTCACCCCCCAATTTCCATAGAGATCCATTCAAATGCAGAGAGGTTATAGTATCGCTTGTAACAGTACCTGAAAATAAGATATCGACAGTTTTTTGATGTTGATGGTCACAGACTTCAGGAAGTAACAGCATGTAAAGGATATGCGACCAAATATGAAATATGATACTTTAAAAATACGTTAAAGCAAAGGGTATGAATACTTATGTAAATGAAATTTTAGTTTTTTATTTTTAATAAATTTGCAAAAATCTCAAAAAAACTTTTTTCACATTGTCATTATGGGGTGTTGTGTGTAGAATTTTGAGGGAAAAAATGAATTTAATCAATTTTGGAATAAGGCTGTAACAGAACAAAATGTGGAAAAAGTGAAGCGCTGTGAATACTTTCCGGATGCAGGGGCGGAGCTAGTCTTTCAGACATATGAGTGCGAGCAGGTTGCGAGCAAGTCCCCCACCCAAACCTCTCAGTCCCGTGGGAGTCAGAAGCACTACTCAAGAATCCCAAATTATTAGATAATAATCATAGTATATATGTATGTGTAATAGTAATATTATATATTTTTATTACAGTTAATTTTGTAATATGTCTAGGCCTATATTGTGATATCTGCGTTAGCATGGCCACTGCGATTATGCAAGCCTTTTTAACGCAACAATGTTGATCACTGTAGAAATACAGACAATAACACATGCAAATAAAGGACGTAAATAAATAGCACATTTAATAAGGCTAAGCATCATCATCATTTCCATAATGAAAATATGTGCCAAAACAAGGGGGAAATAATTTTTTTGAACAAATTGAAACATAAAACGGTTAAACCTGAACACTTTGCATCAGAAGGCTGTATGAAGCTGGTCTTGCTCATCAGTATTTCAAATGAACATAGAAATAAGCAGCGTTTTGATTTTTTTAAAAATAGCCTAATAATAAAAGCACATTTCAACATTGCATAGGCTAGTATGTAGCATTCATTGGAATTCATAAATTACAGTAACGTTAAGTTCATCCATTCAAATTAGAGGAATTTTCAAACATTTAATTAACACTGGAATTAAAGCTCGAATTAGTGCATGCTTAGCCTGTAATGTTAGCGAAATGTTTAACAAAGTCCAGTAAACGTTAAACAGTGATATAATAGGCTACAACTTACGTTTTTCACACCATATCGCACTGTTCATGACTTTACAACAAACTAACCAAAACAGTCACACTTGTAGCCTAATTTACTACTCTTGAGTTTTCGATTGCCCTGGAACCAGTCCCAGTAGGCTAAACTCTTCTCGTAGGGGGTGCGAGAAGACGGGGCAAAGGGGACGTATGGAGCCTTGTTTATGAAAATACGGATCAAATCGCCTCCCATATTGATTCAATACAGAACGCAACATTTAATTCTCAATTACGGGACGATTCCATAAGGGACTGGTGACTACCCATGAGTATTCATATGGGTGTGCTGCACCCACGGCAACCCCAATAATTCTGCTGTAGGCTAGCCTAATTTAACAGCTTTTTTTAAAAGTATACTCAACTGGCATACTCAAATAGTAGATAAGTGTGCTGATTCTGACTATTCAGACACAGTCGTAGTTGTGTTTGATTAATAGACTAGAAAAATATGGGTTAATACAATTTTTGCCTACCAAATGCTCATCTACTAATTTCTACTAATCTCTACTACTTTATTCAACAAACTCTGATTCCGATTACAGATCTCACCATCTTTTGAAGTCGAAACCACGTGTGCTGAATTCATCTAGCCTACCTAGCATGCAGCTAGCGTAAAGCAATGTTAATTATGATCTTCACTAGGACCCTATCTAACCTCTCTTTTCACCACCTACCATGTTTCTAACCCCCTATGCCTCGCCCCAGGTGGTCCAACCACCGCAGGCGCTGCCCGGCTAACCTGGTCTGCCCACCCCTGTCCTCTTATAAGGAACTCTCAGTGGTGGGTGGATTATGGAAAGCTGACTTCCAGAAAGCTGACTTTATCACTGCCTACGCCAAGATGAAGTGCCTCCACTTCCTGGCTCTCACTGAGACCTGGATCACTCCAGGTAACACGGCTACTCCAGCTGCTCTGTCTGCTGGCTACTTTTCGCACACCCCCAGGGCCTCTGGCCGAGGCGGGGGTACTGGTTTGCTTATTTCTCTGTCCTGGAAATTCTCCGTGCCCTCTGTACACAGCCTAAATATCTCCTCCTTTGAGTTTCAAGCAGACACTGTAACTCACCCATCTAAACTTAACATTGTTGTTCTCTACCACCCTCCAGGTACACTCGACGCTTTCCAGAATGAACTGGACACTCTCCTGAGCTCCTTCCCTGTGGATGGCACCCCTGTAATTCTACTGGGAGACTTCAACCTCCAGCCAGAGAGCTCCCAGTTATCCAGTGTCGCCTCACTCCTCCAGTCCCTCGCCCTCACCCAGTCCCCATCGCCTGCCACCCACAAGGCTGGTAACCAACTAGACCTTGTATACACCAGGAGCTGTGCCACGTCTGAACTCACGGTGACTCCGCTCCATGTATCGGACCATTTCTTTATTTCATTCTCACTCTCCGACCCACCCTCCCTCAACTCCTCTAACAACTTACCTTCTGTAAGTAAGTAAGTAAGTAAGTAAGTCAAGTTTATTTATAAAGCACATTTAAACACAGCTTGAGCTGACCAAAGTGCTGTACAAAAGAACATTAAAATACAAAGTAAAACACAAGGAGAAATATAGCAATGACAGCAATAGCAACAACAAGGAACAGAGTACAGAGTTATAGACATGACAACAGATTAAAAGACTAGTGGGCTAAAAAGGCCAGAGAATAAAAATGTGTTTTTAGCCTATATTTAAAAACAGAGATGGAGGGAGCACATCTAATGTCTAACGGCAGCTGGTTCCACAATCGTGGAGCAGCAGCTGCAAAGGCTTTGTCACCTTTAAGTTTTAGCCGTGACCGTGGGACATGCAAAAGAAATTTGTAATTGGATCTAAGAGACCTAGGAGCTGAGTGCCAGTGAATAAGGTCTGTGATATAGGTTGGGGCCTGACCATTAAGAGCTTTGAAAGCAATCAGCAAGGTCTTGAATTGGATTCTAAGGTGAACAGGGAGCCAATGAAGAGAGGCTAAGACTGGGGTAATGCGCTCGCACTTTTTGGTACCAGTCAACATCCTTGCAGCTGCATTTTGGACCATCTGCAGGCAGGTTAATGAAGACTGGGGGAGGCCTAAATAAAGGGAATTGCAGTAGTCCAGTCGTGATGTAATGAAGGTGTGAATTACTTTTTCCATATCATGGAAAGACAGATTTTGCTTGAGTTTGGAAATGGTTCTTAGCTGATAGTAACTATTTTTTACAACAGAACTGATTTGTTTCTCGAGACAGAGCTCAGAGTCAAAAATAACACCCAGGTTTTTTGCATGTGGCTTCACATATGGGGTGAGGTGGCCTAGCCTACTGGCGACATGGCTTCTGGACTGAGAGGGACCAAAGATGATTACTTCAGTTTTATTACTGTTTAACTGAAGGAAATGATTTGCCATCCATCCTTTACTGTCCTCGAAACAGTCCAGGAGAGGCTGTAGAGAATCCCTAGATTTTAGAGGGAGGTACAGCTGTGTATCATCAGCATAGAAGTGACAAGAGATGTTATACTTCCTAATAATGTTACCAAGAGGGAGCATGTACACACAGAACAGAGCTGGCCCCAGGATGGATCCCTGAGGGACCCCATAGGTGACAGGGGCAGAGGAAGAGGAAAACTGACCTAAAGCCACTGAGAATGTCCTAAGTTTAAGATAGGATTTAAACCAGTTTAGAGCTGTACCCTTGATGCCGACCCACTGTTCGAGACGTGATAAAAGGATGTCATGGTCTACAGTGTCGAAGGCAGCACTAAGATCGAGTAAAACCAGGATGGCATTTTCTCCAGAGTCAACAGAGAGTAACAGATCGTTAGTCACCTTTAACAGAGCTGTTTCAGTGCTATGGAGGGTTCTGAACCCAGATTGAAATGGATCCAGAATCTTGTTGGTATACAAGAATGGTTGTAGTTGTGACAGAACAATTTTCTCCATTATTTTTGAAATAAATGGCAATTTAGAGATAGGCCGATAGTTATTTAGACATTTCACGTCAAGTTTATGATTTTTGAGCAGAGGCTGGACAACTGCGTGTTTAAAACACGCGGGGACAGTGCCAGAGGCTAAGCAGGAATTAATAATATGCTAAGTCCAATTATATCAAAAGTATCTTTTATGATATGGGAGGGCACAACATCATGAGGGGAGGTAGTGGGTTTCATATGCATGACTATATTCCTCAACTCAGATAAGGAAGCTGGTTGAAAATGATTAAAGATAGGCGAGCCCCCTACGTTTTGGGGCGGGGTGTCAGAGAGAGGGGGAGGGAACAGTGATCGAATGTTTTAAATTTTTTCAGTGAAAAACCTTTAAAAAAATTTCACAGATGTCCATAGATGTTGCAACATCGTGTGAGATATGGGGATTGAGGACAGAATTAATAGTGCTGAACAGAATTTTAGGTCTGTGAGAATGTTTGCTGATTATTTTAGAGAAATATTTAGCCCTGGCTTTTTTGGCTGCTGTTTGGAAATTAGCCAGGCAGTTTTTAAGTATTTCAAATGAAACTGAGAGGTGATCTTTTTTCCATCTCCGCTCAGCTTTCCGACAGCCCATAAGACATAATAAGGTCAAGGGTATGCCCTAGTACATAGGTAGCCTTATTTATATGTTGACGAAGGCTAAAGGAATCCAAGACATGTATGAAATCATTTGCCATGGGTTTACCTGGACAGCATATGTGAATATTAAAATCACCCAAGATCAACAGTCTATCATGCAAAGGAACAATATGAGATAGAAAGTCAGAGAATTCTGTTATAAAGTCCTTAACCGGCTTGGGAGGCCTATAGACTAATACACAAACTAGTGGGTTAGTTACAGATTCTATTTTTACAGCTTGTGATTCAAGTGCAGAATAGCTCCCGACAGAAAGTGACTGTAATTTAAAACGATTTTTGAAAACCATAGCCACTCCGCCCCCTCTGCCAACACACCTAGGGGTACTAATAAAGGAGCAGTTTGCTGGACACAGTTCACCAAAAATGTTTGACTCACCAACACCAGTCCATGTCTCTGTTAAAAATAGAAAATCCAGCTCACAGGAGGTAAAAAAAGTCATTTAAAATGAATGTCTTATTAGACACAGACCTTGCGTTAATGAGGGCCATTTTCACCTTAAAGCAAGCGGCCGGTTTCCGAGACTGTAGACCATATTCCAGTGGGCAAATGTTTAGGAGATTAGCTCCTCCGCTACTATGTACATACGGCTGTCTATTTCTAATCCTGACAGGGATGTTGAAAATGTCATTAGATGGTCTGAGCCCGATAGAAAATGTACTAGTGTACGAGGTGGAACCATTGCGATAGGGACAAGGACCGGGGGAACATCAATCTCTGCCGGACCGGTCAGCACGACTGGACCGAGGGATGGGCACATTGTGATGACGTGGTGGGCAGGCGGACATGAGAGCATGAGGATGGTAAATGCTGTAAGCTAGGTTAGCAGAAAGCGCCCGTGCGCCAGCTTTATTCAAATGGAGACCATCTGCACCGAAAAAATGACCACATAACTTTCTGTAACTTTCAGGAGAAATCTCCGCACTCTCTTGCACTCCTCTCTCTCTACCTCTGCTCTCTCTGCACTTCTTCCTCCTGCATCTTTTGTTAATTTGCCTATTGATGTTGCCACCTCCACCTTTAACTCGTGCCTCTCTCAGTCTCTCGACTCACTATGTCCTCTTGTCTCCAAACCAGCTCGATCATCACCCCCCTGCCCGTGGCTGACGGATTCTCTCCGATCTAGCAGAACCGCGCTGTGAGCCACTGAGAGAAAGTGGAGGAAATCCAGATCCCCAGATGATCTGGCCTCGTATCACACTCTGCTGGCAGCCATGTTCCTGCTGTTTGAAAAACTGCCCGTGTTACCCCACTCCTTACGAAACATGGCTTGGACCCCTCTGATGTCAGAAACTATCATCCTGTGTCTCTCCTGCCCTTCCTGTCCAAAGCTCTTAAACAAGCTTCCCTTAACCAACTGTCTGGTTTTCTCCACCAGAACAACCTGCTCGACCCTCATCATTCTGGCTTCAGAACTGGGCACTCTACTGAAACTGCGCTCCTGGCTGTGACGAGGCACTCGCCACTGCAAGAGCCTCCTTCCTGTCCTCCGTTCTGATTCTCCTTGACCTGTCTGCAGTGTTCGACAACCACAACCACAAACTCCTGATCTCCACACTGGCTGAGATGGGCATCTCGGGAACTGCTCTCTTGGTTTACATCCTATCACACAGATAGATCCTACTAAGTCTCCTGGAAGGGTTCCATCTCTGCAACCCATCCCCTCTCTACAGGAGTCCCGCAGGGATCTGTACTGGGTCCTCTGCTGTTCTCCATTTAAACTAAGTCTCTTGGTTTGGTTATTAATTCACATGGCTTCTCTTACACCATAGTTATGCTGATGACACTCAACTCTTCCTCTCTTTCCCTCCTTCTATGCCCCAGATTAAGGAGAGGATATCTGCTTGCCTGGCTGACATCTCTGTGTGGATGTCTAGCCATCACTTGAAGCTCAACCTCGACAAGACTGAGCCTCATGCCATACAAGACCTCCCCACTTCTAGACCTGTCCATCACTGTCGATGGAACTATGGTAACCACCTCCCGCTCTGCAAGGAACCTGGGGGTGGTCCTGGACGACCAGCTGGACTTCAAAGAACACATCAGGGTAACGGCACGGCGCAGCCTGGCTATACCCGACCACCTACTCCACCCAGCTTTTTGTCCAGACCATAGCCACCTCACGTCTGGACTACTGCAACTCACTACTCACAAGCCTACCAACCTGCGCCATTCTGCCACTACAACTGGTCCAGAGCGCGGCTGCACGGCTGCTCGGCTTGTGTTCAACCTCCTGAAGTTCTCACGTCACCCCCCTGCTAAGGTCACTCCACTGGTTGTCGGTCGCGGCCAAGATCAGGTTCAAAGTTCTGACCCTGGCCTACACTGCAGCCAAAAGTTCAGGCCCCTCCCACCTACAGGACTTAATCCAGCACTACACTCCTGCTCGACCACTTCGACTTGCACTTCCCTCCCTCCGTGTTAACGGCTCTCACTCGTCCCAACTGCGGAGCTTTTCCACCCAAGTTCCCCAGTGGTGGAACAAACTCCCTACTCTGCTGCGCTTAGCTCAAACACTGTCTGTTTTCCGTTGTGGTCTGAAAACACACTTTTTCAGACTCCACCTCGACTAAACTACCTATCTAGGGCCAATTCTATAGTACTTGCTTCCTGTTTTTTGCTGGTTTTCTATTTAACTTGTGTTTTTTGCTATTTTATAGTTCAGAATGTATAGCTGACTGTGTACTATACTCTGTGTTGATTACTAGGGATAGCTCTTATGTTGTGAGAAAGTTGTGCTTTGTCGGATCTGTTTTGTAGTCGCATCAATGACCTTCAATATGCACTTATTGTACGTCGCCAAATAATTGTAATGTAATAAACATCGTTTGGCTAATAGTAACTTAATTTAACTTTGTTGACTCACATAAACTTGAGATTATAACCCAATCATGTGTAATGGATAGTTTATTTGCTGTAGTTATGTCATAATTGATTGCATTTAGATTTGCTAACGTAGGCTACTGGCACCTGTCACCTTGGCATTTTCATGCAGAGTGAAAGGTTTGCTTTTACTGGTAGCTTAACCACAGTAGCCTAGCTGGCTTATGCTTTTGTCATGTTTTGTTAGCAAGTTGTCTGTGCTAACGTTATTATGAGGTAAATCAGAATTTGCTGAATAATGTTGAATGGAGTGATTCGTAGATGAGCATTTAGCTAAAACCGAGGCAAAAATTGCAACAGCGCTAAAAATATTTTTTGTTAACAATTGTGTTTTGTAACCTAGACAACATAATGTTACGTGACAGCATTTTCAGCTTATTTAGCTTATTCTGATTCCAATACCTGCATTTTACCTGCCGCTAATACCCCATAGCACCTGGATGGCTTTTATTACAAGGCAGAGAGACCGAATAAATATTATTGTTTCAGCACGGTAATGTTGGCTACCGGGAGAGCCCGATCGCGACAGACAACTGATGGTCTGTCGATACAGGCAACAGGCTGCCCTGCACCAACCTGCTAGATTAACAATTCCTAAAGAAATTGTAGGTGTATTTGCTTTGCAGTGGTATCAATTGCTGGAAATGGAATAGAAAGATGGTAATATGGTAGCCTATAGTGTGAGGTGGTAATGTGGTATAATGGGATCAAAAGAAGGTGAAAGTGTTAAAATATGGTGATGTATTTTGTGGTGAGTAGTCTAAAGAACCTGGAAGTGATACAAAGAAGTAATGAATTGTGATGAAGGCACGAAAAGGTAAGACATTAAGTAGGCGAACTGAGCGGGTTGCTCAGTTTCAATCACTCTGAGCCGCTCAAAGCCATGGTGAGCATTTTTGAATTTGGATCAGAGACGGAAGTAAGCTACGTCGTTAGCTATGGAATTTCCCGTTGCCATTTTTCCAAACTCAGACGGTTGTTGACAGTTGCTCAGTGCTCATGTAGAGCAGAACATTAAGTGACTCAAAAATTAATTCTCACCGTGAGCTACTCAGTTAGCTTCAGTTACATAAAAGCCGGTTCACACCAAAAAGACGAGACGAGACTTAAAACGGCAGTTTTAGAATGTTTCGGTGTTGGTGTGAACAGTCTAGTTTTAGAACGTCTCCAGTAGTCTCAAGTTGTCTCCACGATTCAACATGTCAAGTAATTTCTTAAAACTTAAAACTGTCGGTCTCTCTCAGCCAATCAGTGTCCAGTGCGTAATAATTGATGATTGTCAAACTTGGTAAACACATGCGGCATGAAAGTGAAAGTGCGTGCAGACGATAAACTTACCATAACGCAGAAGTTGTTTCCTGTTACGTTAACATTATTTGATCAATAATATTGATTCGAGGAGAGGGAGACCAGTGCAGTATAATGTGTCATTACCAGTATATTCAAATAAAACAACAAAAAACAGAGTTGTCTTTGAGATAGTAGGAATAGGCAAATGGGTACCAGCGGTAAGTAAAGTAGCTAATGGCTAACATTACTATCTCTCATCTTTGAAAGGTAGCAGCTAGCTTCCTAAAAATGTAACATTACAATTTTGGAAATTGGCAACAAACTTAACTTACACACAGTTTGCAGTAATGTATAATAATGTCATTGGAATCCCGATGTGTCACGTTACTATAGAAACGGTCTTAGCGCTCATCTTGTTGTTGTTTCTCTGCGAGAAGGGGTTAACGTGAATCTGTGTGGTTATATCTGTCCATTTACGGTTTCATTTAATGAGTTCTGTTCACTATTTACCCTGATTGAATTTGCTAGCTACAGTTGAAGTCAAAAGTTTACATACACCTTAGCCAAATCCATTTAAACTCAGTTTTTCACAATTCCTGACATTTAATCCTAGTAAACATTCCCTGTCTTAGGTCAGTTAGGATCACAACTTTATTTTAAGAATGTGAAATGTCAGAATAATAGTGGAGAGAATGATTTATTTAAGCTTTTATTTCTTTCATCACATTCCCAGTGGGTCAGAAGTTTACATACACTCTGTTAGTATTTGGTAGAATTGCCTTTAAATTGTTTAACTTGGGTCAAATGTAGCCTTCCAAAAGCTTCTCACAATAAGTTGCTGGAATTGTGGCCCATTCCTCCTGACAGAACTGGTGTAACTGAGTCAGGTTTGTAGGCCTCCTTGCTCGCACACGCTTTTTCAGTTCTGCCCACAAATTTTCAATTGGATTGAGGTCAGGACTTTGTGATGGCCATTCCAATACCTTTACTTTGTTGTCCTTAAGCCATTTTGCCACAACTTTGGAAGTATGCTTTGGGTCATTGTCCATTTAGAAGAGCCATTTGCGACCAAGCTTTAACTTCCTCGCTGATGTCTTGAGATGTTGCTTAAATATATCCACATAATTTTCCTTCCTCATGATGCCATCTATTTCATGAAGTGCACCAGTCCCTCCTGCAACAAAGCACCCCCAAAACATGATGCTGCCACCCCCGTGCTTCACGGTTGGGATGGTGTTCTTCGGCTTGCAAGCCTAACCCTTTTTTCTCCAAACATAACGATGGTCATTATGGCCAAACAGTTAAATTTTTGTTTCATCAGACCAGAGGACATTTCTCCAAAAAGTAAGATCTTTGTCCTCATGTGCAGTTGCAAACTAGTCTGGCTCTTTTATGGCGGTTTTGGAGTAGTGGCTTCTTCCTTGCTGAGCAGTCTTTCAGGTTATGTTGATATAGGACTCGTTTTACTGTGGATATAGATACTTTTGTACCTGTTTCCTCCAGCATCTTCACAAGGTCCTTTGCTGTTGTTCTGGGATTGATTTGCACTTTTCGCACCAAAGCACGTTCATCTCTAGGAGACAGAACGCATCTCCTTCCTGAGCGGTATGACGGCTGCGTGGTCCCATGGTGTTTATACTTGCGTACTATTGTTTGTACAGACGAACGTGGTACCTTCAGGTATTTGGAAATTGCTCGCAAGGATGAACCAGACTTCTGGAGGCCTACAATTTTCTTTCTGAGGTCTTGGCTGATTTCTTTAGATTTTCCGATGATGTCAAGCAAAGAGGCACTTAGTTTGAAGGTAGGCCTTAAAATACATCCACAGGTACACCTCCAATTGACTCAAATAATGCCAATTAGCCTATCAGAAGTTTCTAAAGCCATGACATAATTTTCTGGAATTTTCCAAGCTGTTTAAAGGCACAGTGAACTTTCTAGTAAATTTCTGACCCACTGAAATTGTGATATAGTGAATTAAAAGTGAAATAATCTGTCTGTAAACAATTGTTGGAAAAATTACTTGTGTCATGCACAAAGTAGTCCTAACTATAGTTTGCTAACATGAAATCTGTGGAGTGGTTAAAAGTGAGTTTTACTGATTTCAACCTAAGTGTATGTAAACATCCGACTTCAACTGTATACGAACACCATCGACATAAACTCCTCACAGGTGTGTGACTGGCACCTGATTGGCACCTAATTGACAGCACTTGTGTGCATGGGTCCTGCAACTTTGTTGAGTTTGTGTGTGCTCCAAGCATAAACATGCCACGTTTATCCCTTCAGGATAAGGCCTGTGAAATAGGGCAAGTGGAAGCTGGTGTTCCGGTACGCAGAGTGGCAGCATTATTTGGTGTCAGCCCTGGTACCATTTCCAAACTTAGGACCAAGTTCCGTGAGACTGGTGAAGTCAAAGACAGACCACGAAGTGGCCGTCCCAGGAAGACAACACCCCAAGAAGACCGGTTCCTCACCCTTGCTTCACTGAGGAACCGTAGGCTTTCTTACAGAGATTTACAGGCAAGATTTGCACAACGCTACCACAGACAGATCTCTGATCAGACGGTGAGGAACAGACTGCACATGGCCGGTCTTCGTGCTTATAAGGCTGCCAGGAAGCCTGCAATGACTGCCTTTCACCGTCAGGCCCGTTTGCGCTGGTGTCGACAGCACCGACAGTGGAACCTAAGAATGTGGGACAACGTCATGTTCAGTGATGAACCAAGGTTCTGTCTGCGGAAGCTGGATGGCAGGATCAAAGTATGGAGACGGCGTGGAGAACACTATGCAGATTGCTGCACAGATCGCGTGACACCTTTCAATGGGGGCAGTGTCATCTCTCTCACAGGCAAAACAGAACTTGTCATCATTGAAGGCAATCTCAATGCAGTGAGATATCGGAATGAGATTCTGGAGCCAGTGGCGATCCCATATCTCCATAATCTGGGACCTAACTCCATCCTCCAGGATGACAACGCTCGCCCCCACAGAGCCAGGATCTTCACAGAGTATCTCCAGAATTTGGGAGTGCAGAGGATGGAATGGCCTGCCGTGAGTCCAGACCTCAACCCAATTGAACACCTGTGGGATCAGCTTGGGCGTGCTGTACGTACCAGAGTGACCAACGCAACCATGTTGGCTGACTTGCAGCAAATCCTGGTTGAGGAATGGGATGCCATCCCACAGCAGTGTGTGACCAGGCTGGTGACCAACATGAGGAGGAGGTGCCAAGCTGTTGTGACTGCGTATGGATCTTCCACACGCTACTGAGGTCCCTGACAGTGTAAAATGAATAAAGTGTAAAAATGGCCAATATGTGTTGTTTTTTCCTTATTACTGTGGGAGAGTGCAATCATCCAATCCACCAAGCAACTCAAAACGAGAGTGAATACCAACAGAAGAATATTGCAGGGGATTTTGGCACATTTTTTTGGGCCGCTACCCACACGGTTAGCTGTGTTGCTCATTCCACGAATGCATGATCCTTACAAGTTGTACCTCGTTGTAAAGGTCACTAATCAGGCTTTCCAACGATATAAAATACAATACCAATTGGTATTATTAAAGGGGAGGAATAATCGACCGAAATAACATTTCCAAACTTTTTTTGAGGAGTTTATGTCGATGGTGTTCGTATACAGTTGAAGTCGGAAGTTTACATACACTTAGGTTGAAATCAGTAAAACTCACTTTTAAGGTGACTAACTCACTTTTAAGGTGACTAATCAGGCTTTCCAGCTATATAAAATACAATACCAATTGGTATTATTAAGCGGGAGGAATAATCGACCGAAATAACGTTTCCAAACTTTTTTTGAGGAGTTTAGAATGTTATGTATTCTTGCCAAGTTGCTGTCGTAGATAAAAGGTAATATTTTTTCCTTATTTTCAGTTATCGATAATAACTTTTCTGCGTAATTATAGCTGACTTCATGTGTAAGTTAGCTCGGCTAGCCACTTACTGTTTTTTTTACAATCTCAGTAACGTTACCATTATTAGTGGATTAGTGGAACAATTTGGGAATTGTACAATGCAAGTAGGCATGTACCCTCTAGAGAAATGAAAATACTGGATGTTCTTGCATTTAAAAGTGTAAATATATATATATATATATACGTATATATATATACATACATACGCACATACACACACACACACACACACACACACACACACACACACACACACACACACACACACACACACACACACACACACACACACACACACACACACACACACACACACACACACACACACACACACAGTGAGCACCATATTTCATTGAACAGTGACACATTTTTTGTTATTTTGGTTCTGTACTCTAGTACTTGGAGTATGAAAGGATACAATGACAAGGAGGTTGAAGTGCAGACTGTCAGCTTTAATTTGAGGGTATTTTCATCCATATCGGATGAACCGTTTAGAAATTATATATAACCTTTCGGACATAGTCCCCCCCATTTTCCGGCATCAAAAAATATTGGACAGTTTAACATAATGTAGAATAAAGTAATCATTTTTAATATTTGGTCGCATATCTTTTGCTTGCCATGACTTCCTGATGTCTGTGACCCAACAATATCAAAAGACTTGATATCTTATTTTATGGTACACTTACAAGCGATACTATAACCTCTCTGCATACAACCTCTCTACCTCTATGGGAATTGGGGGGTGGGACTAGATTAAAGGATAAGTTCGCTATTTTGGACCTTGGACCCTATTTGCGGTCTGTCTTCCATGAACCTGACACATTGAGTCCATATTTTCGCTGATCGGTCCAGTATTGAGCTCGCTACAGATTTCCTGTAGGCTCTCACTGGGCTACAATAGAAGTCAACGGGGCAATTCTAAATGTTATGGGAAAACAACGATAAATGTGCTTTCATGTACGATAAATGAGATGGGAAGCTCAGGGTGTATTGTTACCGGTCTCAGTATGCTCTCCTATGAAATGTATCTCAATCCGAACATTTTTACGTGCTTGGCATGGCTTGGACGTAAGCATTTCTCTGTTGCTTGTTTTCGCTGCTCCCGCGGAGTACTATGTGTCGGTGGTGGGGGAGCGGGAAGGTTTGCCGGCCGTTTACGAAACTATCTAGGTAAGCAGTCTGCGTTTGTTTACCTGCAGCAACGTAGGCTACAATTTGCACAAAAAAACTTGGATGATGGATTACTATAATGATTACGAAGACGAAGAATTCGATTTTGACTTTGACGTTACTGGCTACAGATTTGAGCCAGAATACACGGACACGGAACTACAAGAGATGGATGATAAGAGAGCAAGAGAAGAGAGAGAGGCTGAAGTTGCGCAGGTAATGTAAATTATTACAAATGATGATTACAAACACTGCGTTACAAATAGTTTTGCTGTAGGCTACTAACTAGTAAACTCCAACGGGAGGTCAGGATTTGTGATCAACTGCTTTTCAAGCGGCCCGCCCCTCTCTACAACGTAGCTAGACTGCGGAAGTTTACAGTGCGAGGTAGTGTGGTCGGAGAAATAGTTCTGTTTCAAATGGAACTGTTGTTTCAACGTTCGGTTTGCGTTTGCGATAGCCTACATTTCACAGGAGAGCATACTGAGACCGTAAGAATACACACTGAGCTATAAAAGCACATTTATCGTTGTTTTTCCATAACATTTAGAATTGCCCCGTTGACTTCTATTGTAGCCCAGTGAGAGCCTACAGGAAATCTGTAGCGAGCTCAATACTGGACCGATCAGCGAAAATATGGACTCAATGTGTCAGGTTCATGGAAGACAGACCGCAAATAGGGTCCAAGGTCCAAAATAGCGAACTTATCCTTTAAGCTGTAAATTACACGGGAATAGTATGGAATCCATGGTTGGCTAAATGGCAGTAAGTCATCAAGGGTCTGAGGTATCAAACGAGCCTCAAACCATCACTCTTCTGCCAGATATGCAGTAGATATGGATGGATCACTTTAAGGGTTGTTTCTCCTGACAAATTTTCCTATTGAACTCTATGGAAAAATAAGTCAGGAAAAGAAACCCTTCAAGTGATCCATCCATATGCCGACCAGAGGAGGATGGGTTCCCCCTTGAGTCTGGTTCCTCCCATGGTTTCTTCCTAGTTACACCAGGGAGTTTTTCAAGGGAGTTTTAATGACTTCAACCTAAGTATATGTAAACTTCCGACTTCAACTGTACCTACATAGAGTAACACCACCCACGTGGTTTCTCTTTTCCTGCATGCTAATTCTTCATTCAACTCTCCACATTACTAGCAATATTAATATAGTCGGTATTCTGTGAATAATGAGTTCTTGGTTGCATGTAACATTATCAGTTAAAGTTGCAGCTACATGTCTGTTTTCTGCATGGCTAGGACCGACACTTCCTTGTAGCTAAGCTAGGTTATTCAACCACGCCAATACCACTGCATACACTATATAACCGTGGCCAAAACACAGTTTGTCTTCTCCCCCTTTGTTCAGAGGCAAGGGACACGTGCGCAGACACACAAGCACACACGCACACACCTTCCCATAGTTAGCGTAGCCTTTCCCACTTTGATTGGTCCGTGTATGCTCTGTATTTTTGTATGTCTGTCTGTTTTGATGTCGAGTAAACATGAGAATCTGATCTAAAATAGTCTATCCAAGAACTCCATCCCTCAGATTATCTATTAAATCTTTGATTTGATTACATTTGTCCACTAATATTGGTTTGATTATTAATTCTTTGATTATTAATTGAAGTTCCAAATTTATGGTTAAATATTTTAGACATTTTATGAGGCTGATTACTAATTGCAGTTATACAGCTACACCTACATAAGTGGTCCCTTGTATAAGGATATAGAGGTATGTCCCCTACACTGGCCAATAGGTTTCTAATAGGTAAATTAGCAGCTGGTATTGTCCAGTATCATCGCCAATATTGTTTTGTCAACACTAACACAACGTCATATCATTGACAATGTATCAGCTTCAGTGAGTTGATATCGGTGCCCTTTCCTCTAACGTTATTTGAACCGGAGAGTGAGGGCTTTTTTACACGGAACACGACAGTCACTTGGGGTCCGTCCTCCTGGGGTCCAACTCCTCTCCTCCGTGCCCCGGAAACTGATCTTTGGTTCCTCCCTCCCTCCACTGTCCACTGCAACACTGATGATGCGTAGTTATACCTTATATGAATTTCCCCACGATAATGATTCCCCAGTGCAAGATATTTAGTCTAAATTGTGTGTGCTTCAGTAGGTTATTATCGGACCTAATATATCCTACGCGAAGGCTAGATTGCCTACAATGGATAACTAAATTTTGTTCATTTTTGTGGTTCATATCCTAGGTCTATAGACAAATTCAGCTATTTAAAGCCCCAGGGAACAAAGCCTAAAATCGTTAAAATGTATGTATGATATCAAACTTGAGTGTGTTATTAAGCATCTACCAAAGTTTGAATGGAAAAAATATATATATATATAAAAATATATATATATATATATTTATAAATATGATCATATGCTCAAAAACAGCTGAATTAGCTGATCAGACCTGTATTAGGATGGTTGGGGCGTGGTAGTAATATTCTAATGAGCACGCTTGATTGACATTCCTCTGTCCAAGAAGACACTGGGCATCACACACAACAAAAATACAAAATAGCAGGGAGAATCGGGGTTGTACAATCATATATGTACAAGCCTACTGACATTGAATTTCAGAGTGTAGAAATTCCACAACCAGATAACCCGCGTTCTCTGGCTTCACAGGTGGTGACGGAACGGTGGGTTTCAAGATACTAAGGTTCCATGTAAATATCCATGTAACCAATAAAGACATGGGTATTTCTGCTAGTTAGCTAGCTAGTTGACGTTGAGTAGCTCGCACGTTGAATACCATGGAATTGTTTGGTTGGTGGTTACCCTGGCAATTAAAGCTCCAATTCGCTCCGCTACAGTTCTGTGCATTAAAAAAAAATAAAAATCAACTGTGCTGTACCCAGCACCGGCGAACGCAGCAATGAGAAGGCATATGCGATATTATTAGCTAACGTTAGTGCTACACGCCCAATGTTAGCCAAGATACGTGTAATGTTACTGAAAGTAGTAGCTAAATCCACAGAGATAGCTAACACACTGGCCGTGTTCGAATAAGGCATTAATGTGGGAACGCATTCGTTTTGACAAATGCTGGTGGGAGGGACAAGCGACATCAGCCTTGTGATTGGTTTGGGATTAGTGACATCACCATTCCCACTTATAGGACCGCCCAACTTAAATCCAAAAACGAGAGTAAAAGTATCCAGTATCTCTGGAATTCAGAAAGTAATTATTTACAATCTGTAGCATCCGCTGTTTCCCTCCAGTCCACCTCCCTTTCGTTTCCTTTGTTTTCCCATTCCTTGTGTTTTTCAGTTTACCCTGCTCCTCTCGTTTCTGTGTTCGCTGCAGGCTGGGCGTGGTCCCCATTTAGTTCCTTGTTTCTCTCCTTATTGGTTAGCCTATCACTCTCCCTCTTGCACACATTCCGCACTCCTTTCAGTTATTCAACTAGCCCTCTTACCTGTTCCCTTCTCTATTTAAGTTCCCCTCTTTCACAGTTTCGTTGCCAGTTTGTTTTCTCTGCTCCGTTTGAGATCACTCCTGGCCATTCTGTTTGTTACTCTGTTTGCCCGTAACCTGTTTGTTCTGTTCCTCGTTCCAGCCCGCCCAGCCTGCCTCAGTTTCTGCCCTGACCAGCCCAGTCTCCTCTCCTGCCCCGCTTTAGTTTGCCAACCCTGTATCCAGCCTGTCACCTTTAGTTTCCCTGCTTGCTTGCTTGCCTGCAACTCTTACCTTAATAAATATACTCCCTGGTGGAGTTTTCATCGAGTCTGTCTCAGAGTCTTGCATTTGGGTCCAGTCCAGTACTCAGTAGCAACACAATCGTTTCCAAAGGGCGTATTTAAATTTAATTTCAGATGTTACGATGGGAAAATAATTGTTTTTCGGTGTGAACACTGTGATACTATGAACATTTGGAAACAATAACTATGACAATATGACGCGACAATTCGTTGCACTAATCTACGGAATTGTTTCCGAATTAGGCTATGTGAGATGCAAGGAACTGGCAATAGAATGTAGGCTAAGCTGTCACAGTACAGCTACAGTATATGAGGTGAATTAGTGCTCTTTATGTTCAATCATCGGGCACAGCAGGATTCTGGAATTACAGTAAATGTTTACATATACTATGTGATGTTTAGCCTACTTTGATCTAATGTTGCTGATTACATATTAATTATTGTCTCAACGCGAACTGCAATGTCAGGTAGCCGACATGTTTATAGCTAGCTGACTGTACATGCAACTACTTGCAGCCTACTTAAAACGTACAAGATATTTTGCAGCTTTAAATGGGCTGACCATGCGTAAGATCTGTGATTGGCTATTGGAATATTTGTGTGCTCGGCATCAATCAAAGTTATGATGGGATAACTTCATTAATAGTCGACAGCGATTTTGATGACGAAGCGGATTAGCTGTCCCAATTATCTTCACTACTCCTTGTTCTCTCGTTTCCTCAACTCCCCTCCTCCCCTCCATTCCTCCACATACTTCCGGGTAGGAGAGGAGTGGTAGTGGGGGAGTGGAGGAAAGGAGGTGGGGAGTGAAGAATATTGGGACGCACCCTTGGTCTCCATTCATTGGCGTACCTACAGACTGAACTTCCCTAAGCTCAATTAAAATGTAAACAAAGCGGAGTGATCCCGGCCAGTGATGAGGTCCTAGTGATGTTATACTGTATACAAGTACTCATGGAGTGCATCTCGACCAATCACAATGCACGGTCGGAACTAACTGTTGTATATTGTTTTTATTTACATTTTGGACTACATTGTAAAGCAGAGACGAGCGGTTCTGGGGGCAGTGTTGTGCTAGTTCACACTTCACAAGAGCTAGCTCAAAGTTCAGTTCACACAGAGTAAAATGAACTAGTTCCTGTTCATAGTTCACAATTTTGAATTTTGAATTAAGTTCACAGCCCCAAAAAATTAACTAGTTCACATTCATTTCTTCCGTTTTTTTAAAATGAGCTGCTCCGATCTAACAATATTGCACACATTTTTGTGAATTAGATAATCACCCCAGCTCATTCCAAAGTGATTATTACTACTACTGCTAATGATTAAAAGATGTACCTACAGTCACCTACTACCCAACTCTCATCAGCACGAAATCAACTCGACTCAGAGCCCTGATCTGCAGCAATATTCCACAGCTCCAGAGACATGACACAAACCAAAGTTCTTTTGAGTTTTAACAGAGAGCAAATGCTGTAGCCTACACCATTAATAATCGGGTTTTAGCACGTTCATGCACAACACTGTCTGGGGGTGAGCAAAGCTCCACAAAGAAAGATTATTATTATTATTACTACTCAGCATTTTGGAAATAGCTTGTAAAATAAAAATAGTTTTATAACCAAATAAAACATGAATATTGTGAGATGATGCCATGTAAAATGGCCAATATTAATTTGAATGGTTTTTATTTATTTCCATATGTTGATTGTATTAGACACTGGGGAGCTGTCACCAGTCAATGTATTCAATTAATATTTTACTTTGTTGTTATGTGACTTTGTTTTTATACTTAGCACTGTATGTATTATTGCACTGATTATCACTATTTTTGCACTTTTTCTATTTGGGAGCACTGCATATAACATTTTTGCACCAAAGTGCTATTGTGGCAGAGCCATTTTTTCTGACCTAGGACTGCATAAGACACATACTGCCTACCTAGAAGACACACATCAAGGCAGCAACCTGGTGGAAGGGACTCCTGTGGCTTCAATTATTCTCCAGATCCCTCAAACATCTGCTGCCTCAGAGTGGAACTGGTCCCTGTTTGGTGGAACACACAGCAGTGTGCAACAGGCTGACAAACAAATAGTTGAGAAACTGGTGGCTATTTAGGTTAAACTTGAAACTTTTTGAGCCACCAGACAAATTAAATCTGCGATGGATTGTCCAGATTCTTTAGAGCCACTTTCTGAAGATGAAGCTAGCTGTGGGCCATATAAATAATTAGCTGAGGTCAAGCAAGTCAAGTTAAAATATTTAGTTTAACCTTATTTTTGTCAAAAGATGAAGTTATCCCTAATACATAGGTGAATCTAATTTGCCATCATAGATGGAAGTAAATTACGAAAGTATATTTTAGCATATTTTTATATTTACTTACAAATAAATGTGTTCACATTGTGGTAAACCAACGTCATGTTTGTTGACATTCCATAAAACCCATGGTTTTCCCCCTAACAATGGTCGTCTTTCATGAAACGTGAGCAGAACAAATTTGCACGTAAATCGTTCGTATTAGCAATTGTGTCCGTATTTTGCCATTCATCAACGTTTTCAGATCCAAGATTTGTTCGGACGTACAAACAAACTGTACACCTACTCAGGACCACACGTACCTCATACGTAAATTCAAAATGCCACTAAATGTAGCTTCTCAATATCAATTCGAACATTAATTACTTTGTTAAATTCATATGACAAAATGTAGCCTCTTAAATGCACAATGCAAACGTAGATAATAAATTACCATTGTAAAAAGCAAACGCTTTAGATGATGCCTATTAATTAATTGTAGGCTATGAACTTGTTTAATTAGACTCATAACTTAATGAGTGCTCCCACATTAATTATGCTATATTTAAAACACACATTTGACCAATGAATGAAATTTGCTTTAAATTGCCTCACAGGTCTGTAGCCAGCATTGCAATGGCTGATCTTTCCTGTCCAATGTTATCGGTGCCGTAGACTGTACACACGTATGCATCAAGGCTCCATCCGATGAGGCGTTTGCGTTTTGGCTATGAATAGAACGGGCTATCACTTCACTTGCTCAACTTTTCTGCAAACCTGAGAAGGTGTGCAAAATGATATTGGCTTCTGTGTTCTGCACAACCCTTATGGAAATGTAATATACTGCAGTATATTTGAAATATATTGTGACAATACTTTTTATATATTTACAATATACTACAGTATATTCTTTTTCCATAAGGGAATTGGCCATGAAAAACAGCCTTCCTATACCAGACGTCCCCAATCCACCTGAACTAGGGATGCTGTCAGATGGACCACCGCTCAACAGATGGGCCGCAATTAGAACGCGCCAGAAATTCTGAGAGATTTAAAATAAGGTATGTGATTACCCAATTTCAAGCCACAACTCACACACACAGAACACCAACAAAATTACGAAATGAAGCGCTGCTCTGCGTTTCTTCGCCTATAATTTAACGTCATTTTTTTCACGTTATTTTTTTAAATTTTATTACTTGACAGTTCGTGCGTGTGATGGTTGATCCTGCATTGATGGTAGTCTCTTTTTTTCCCCTTGAATCCTTGACTGAACATCTGCTAATAAAACTGAGATTTAAGTGTGAATAATTCTTTATTCTACTTTTTCTGGACCACTTTGACTCCGTATGTCCCTTTAAATGGAATTTGCAACTTCCATATATGGCAATTCATGGGCATGTATTTATGCTAATCGGAATATAATGTGAACGCGCTTGCGATTTACGGTTAATCAGAATTCATGAACATACACGCGGAATACGAACATATCTGCCTTTTCCACATGGTTGGATGAATCTGGCGGACATTTTTCGTACATAAACGTACAAGCATTTTTAGGAAAGTTTCATGAATGAGGCCAAAGTATTTGCAGTGACCCCTCAAAATACATAAAAAACCAAAAACATACTTACGATTTATGAAAAATATTGTCAACAGTATAAAATCCCAAAATTACCAAAAAATTTCCCAAATTGCCTCAAAAAGGGAAATTTTCCCAGAACTTTACAACACACACTACAGACTACACACACTATACATTACACACATACACACTATACTCACACACACACACTATATGATACACACACTACACAAATAATACACACACACACACAAACATACACTGACACTAGACACATACTATCCACATTTGGGTTGCAAAGCTCCAGGAATTTCCCTTTTCTAGGAAGTTTGAGGTAATTTTTGAAATTTTGAGAATTTATGCTGTAAATACATATTTTTCATGAATCGTAATTATGTCTAATTAATCCCTTCCCTTCACCCTCAGATATTTGTGGAGAGTGTTCTGATGCAACAGGCCCAGATCAGAAGTAGGGATAACTTCCTCCGGTGCTGGGGACAGCTGTAGGTAGCTTCCCATTGGAAACGATGGATCTGGACGAGCTGTGTGTTTTTCCCAGTCCCTATTATCACTCCCAAAAATCATAACGTTTTCTGTATTGCTGACGAGTTTCAGGGTGATGTGAGGTTTGACAAGGGTTACATGTTCGTTTTTGAGCAATTTATTTTTAATTATGAAGGTAGGCAGACAGGCTGAGGAAAGGCTAGAATGTGTAGCCTAGCTAATGTGGCTAACTAGCTAACGACACAATCTTGACAGTGTAGTGACATTTCACAGCACTTCTAATTCTGTTTATGCAACAAAACATTAAGATTTTTCAGGAGATACAAAAAGCCACTGAAAATTGATAGTTAACAAATATTTTAACAAGCCAGCTTAATGACATGAAAGCCTTGTAATAAAGGCAAAGGCATCCACAGGTAGCTGCAGTGGCTGGTGCTGGGTTCAAGTTCATTTAGCCGTTGACAGCAAGGAGCCAGTGATATCCCAGCCCAGCTCACCGGTTTTAATGTTTTATTAAATGTATGAGAAATGTTACAAAATGTTAGAAATGTTTGAATGTTATGTCAATATCCTAGCGAAGATGCTGAAATGTCATAAAAATGTGCAGGGTTCGACAATAAAGGTGGCCTGATAACCCCGGACTAAAACTATACATTTCCTAGATCATAGACTGCTTGTCCACAAGTCTGAGGGGTGATAAGCAGAATGATGAAAGAACTATGATGCAAAATGTAGGCAGTGTACCCTGCTGTCCCTTAGTGTCTCCAAGTCTATCCAAAATGGCTAAATTGTGCACTGCTGTAAATTATAAAATAATCATATATTTAAGTTAAAATCAACTGTTTTGGTTCACAAAACACTTTTGCATAATTTTGAAGTGGGAATTACTATATTTTAATCAGTATTGGGGAATAGATATCTATGGGTCCAAAGGCCTACCAAAAACATCATACAAAAATAACTAAAATTTAACAGGGTGACTCCTCACACCGATATCTCATCACAAACCAAAGTTGGGAAATATTAGTTCAGCCATTTTCATTTAGTGGGATACATAAACAAAAACTGTATAAAGATTAACCCCTTCACGCAGACGGCAAATGTGGTCAATTCTCATCTATTTAGGGGGTGCTCTGTTTAAGGCTTTACAACACCAGGTGTAAGCATCAAATAAACTTGGTAAATGGCTTAAATCACACAAGACAGGTGTACCATTTACAATACAAACTTAGATTTGTTTATTTTCATACTTTAAGTCAAAATAAAGCGCCACAAATGCAAAGAAACTTTGGAAAAATGCAAAAATAATTATAATTTGTTTTTCTTTAGTTTGCAACAAAATACTGAGAACTACATAAGTGAAACAGGTAAATATATAAATTTCCTGGATCATAAACTTCATGTGAACAAGTGTGCAAAATCCGATGATAATATGTAGAACTACTAAAGGTCTATGATGCAAAATATAGGCAGTGTACCCTGTTGTCTATTAGTGTCTCCAAATCTATCCAAATGGCTAAATTGTGCACTGCTCTAAATAAAAAAACATAATGATATATTTAACTACAAATCAACAGTTTTGGCTAATAAAACTGACCTTTGCATCATTTTCAAGTGGGAATTATTATATTTTCATCAGTATGGGAGGGTAGATATCTATGGGTCCAAAACCCCTATGCAAAACATGTCATAAAATGACAAAATTTTGTTTTGTCCATTATAAAGCATATGTGTAAGGATATATGTGTAACGTCAGCAAGACAAAGGAGATGCTGGTGGACTTCGGGAGGAAGCAAGAGAGGAACTACACCCCCCTAACCATCAATGGGACCCTCGTAGAGAGAGTGGACAGCTTCAAGTACCTTGGCGTCCAGATCACCAAGGACCTGACATGGTCATCACACATAGACACCGTGGTGAGGAAAGCACGCCAGAGACTGTACCACCTCAGACAACTGTGGAAATTCAGAGCGTCCCACCAGATTCGGCGGAGCTTCTACTCGTGCACGATCGAGAGCATCCTGACTGGGAACATCACCACCTGGTATGGGAGGCCCTACAGAGAGTGGTACGGTCAGCTGAACGTACCCTGGGGAGACCACTCCCCAACCTCGAGGACATCTACACCCGAAGATGCAAGACCAAGGCCAACAGGATCCTGAGAGACCCCAGCCACCCAGGATATGGACTGTTCTCTCTGCTACGGTCAGGAAGGAGATACCGCACTCACATGGCGAGCACAGAGAGGCTCAGGAAGTGCTTCTTCCCGCAAGCCATCCGCCACCCGAATGACTACATCTAGAACATCTGGTGCACATAGAACTCTATAGAACTCTGAATACAACCATGAACAATGTCAATACCCGCCCCCCCCCCCCCTCCGGGATTATTTATTACAGTAGCTATTACATGTACAAATACACCCATGCCTTTTAATGCCCTTTAATGTGTAATCTGTAAATTGTAACTTAAATTTGTAAACTTTGTAACTTGTAAACTTTAAACTTTAAATTTGTAAATTAGAACTCTGTAAATTTAGATTTTAAATTGTAAATTTGTATAGTGTGGTACATTTTTTTGAGTATCTGTATTGGGCATAATCTTGGAGACGGCAGTAACATTTCACTATAACTGTACACGTACGTTATATGTGACAAATAAAGAAATCTTGATCTTGGTACTGGAAAACAGAGTGGTGTCTTGGTGTCCAAAAATTGTAATTGACAGTACAATTGGTGTCCAATATTTAACACATCTTTCCCCAAAAATAATTCATATCGATAGAATAAACATGAAAGTACTCGTACATACCTCTATTCACGCAATTTGCTCCACATCCGCCACTTCCTAAGTGGTTAAACTTGGTGGTACGCTCCACTGCAACATTCGTAACCAAGACGCCATTGTAACGAATGTAGTGACCCGGAGTTGAATTTCTGATTTACGGGAGTATGATGGGATCTAGGTCACTGATATTCGAGCCAAAATTGTATACTTCAGTACAGTGGGTGATGTTACCTTCGCAACGTAAATTTTCTATCACGTAACATTCCTTACAGGTTTGACACCACGTTTTTGTAAAATAGTCAATTTCTATTATTATTGATTGTTGCATTACTGAGGAGTATTTATTTTTCGAGGATAGACATTTCAAGGTATTATTAAGATTGTAGGACCTTTGTAAAACAAGGGAAACGTTCTGATTTTATTTTAGGCATGCTTGAAATTTGTAAGCCTACTTGAACACGACGTGTAATGAATGTTAGGAACTTCCTTCAGGGTATTTTTCGTGGAATTACGCAATCATTTTGAAATGCACCACCACGCATATTTTAATTTACATATTGGTCAGCACAACTACAAAATCGTATAATCATGCACGCTTCAGACGGCTGTGTTGTTTCATCTTCAACAACAACAAAATAAATAAATAAATAATGCGGTGGTTACGCAATATTTTTCTTTGATAGGTTAAGTCTTCATACATAATAATAATAATAATAATGCATGGCATTTATATAGCGCCTTTCTCGATACTCAAAGCGCTTTACAATGATGAGGGGGAAACTAGCCTCTACCACCACCAATATCTATCATCTGTAACCACAAAATATGCAGAAACGGTATATTTACGTAACAATACTGAAAACAAAAATTCGTACCCTAGTGTTTTCCAATACCATATCCTTACACATATATATTTGCTCCATCTGATGGTTTAAGATAAAAACATTGATATCACAGTGTTACATACACAAATCATTCACTCTTATACCTCAATAAAACATCACTTTTCCCTGTACTCTACAGTATCTATACTTTTGCCTCGGGATTGCATTTTTCTGTAGTTAAAATTTTTTTTTAATGTTCCTATTCATAATGACTCCAAGGAAAAATTTTACATTAATCTACCACATATCAGCGGACAGTAAATTGGAATGAGCATTTTCCATGCCTAAGTGACAAGTATATACGCCATAGCCTATATTATGTACGATAACAGTAGTAATAGTATTCCATCTGCAAAATGCTGCCAAATGTTCTATCTTCAATGAAAATCGGTGGCCTACATCAAAATTATTTATTCACTTTTTTCAATTTGTTTTTGATTTTTTTCCCATTTTCTCCCAATTTGGTAGCCAAATTGGTAGTAGGAAGGAGGGCGCCACGTCCACTGCAGGGCGTGGCTTCTCGAGCTGACCGTGATTCCAACTCCCCCAGGGCCCTTCTGTGCGCAGCGATAGTCTCTGAGGCCCTCCCCCCACCCGGGAGCAGCCGCCAATTGCCGCTCCCACAGGGCACCGGCCATGCTCGGATCTGGCAGGACCGGGGATCGAACCCCCGATCCTCGGTGCGCAACCCACCCCGCTAGACCACTGTGGCGCCGCCTAAATCAAAAATAAAATTAACGATTGCACTACAGTATGTGAAATGCACTCAAAATGCAAAAATAGCAATAGGCCTATCAATCATATTGGAAAAACAAAAGAAAAAGGAATGTACATATGGGAAAATCAAGGTCCCACATTCGTCTGTACAAACAATAGTACACAAGTATAAACACCATGGGACCATGCAGCCGTTATACAGCTCAGGAAGGAGACACATTCTGTCTCCTAGAGATGAACGTTCTTTGGTGCGAAAAGTGCAAATCAATCCCAGAACAACAGCAAAGGACCTTGTGAAGATGCTGGAGGGAACAGATGCAAAAGTATCTATATCCACAATAAAATAAGTCCTATATCGACATAACCTGAAAGGCTGCTCAGCAAGGAAGAAGTCACTACTCCAAAACTGCCATAAAAATGCCAGACTACAGTTTGCAACTGCACATGGGGACAAAGATCTTACTTTTTGGAGAAATGTCCTCTGGTCTGATGAAACAAAAATTAAACTGTTTGGCCATAATGACCATCGTTATTTTTGGAGGAAAAAGGGTGAGGCTTGCAAGCATCATCTTATTGTGGGGGTGCTTTGCTGCAGGAGGGACTGGTGCACTTCATAAAATAGATGGCATCATGAGGAAGGAAAATTATGTGGATATATTGAAGCATCATCTCAAGATATCAGCCAGGAAGTTAAAGCTTGGTCGCAAATGGTCGCAAATGGCTCTTCCAAAATGGACAATGACCCAAAGCATACTTCCAAAGTTGTGGCAAAATGGCTTAAAGGGTTAGTTCGCAATTTTGGACATAATGTATCATTTACGACTTACCCATGATGTTGTTGATTGATGGAGACCATTTTCAGCTGATTCCATGCTGTCCTTCTTGTGGACGTACACTCGTTGCTAATGCTAGCGCAACTCTATGGTAACCGGTAGCATCCACTACCAAACGCACTTAAACACTCCACAGTTCACCAAAAGCAAATAAAATATGACGGCAGTCTATCGGGGTTAATTTGAGTGTTTATACCATCATTTTTAAATTCAAACTATCGTTGAATCCTTTGTGCTGACCTATATTCTCTGTGGAAGTAAAATATATGGAGAAGTACGGCAGCGGAGCGATACTTTACGTTACCTACGAATGTAGTGCCAGCACTGGTCGACTACAACAACAAAGAGCAACAAGTTGCAATGGCCACCGTACTTCTCCGTATATTCTACTTCCACAGAGAATATACATCAGCACAAAGTAAAGGATTCAACGATAGTTTCACTTCAAAAATTATGGCATAAAACGAGCCTCAAACCATCACCCTGCTGCCAGATATGTAGTAGATATGGATGGATCACTTTAAGGATTGTTTCTCCTGACAAAATTTCCTACTCTATGGAAAAATAAGTCAGGAGAAGAAACCCCTCAAATTATCCATCCATATCTACTGTATTTCTGGCAGCAGAGTGATGAGTTAAGAATTGTTTGATATGTCAGACCCTTGATGACTTACAGCCATTTAGCCAACCATGTGATCCATACTGTTCCAGTACAATTTACAGCTAAATCTAGTCCCACCCCCAATTCCCATAGAGATCCATTCAAATGCAGATACATTATAGGACCACTTGTAAGAGTACCAGAAAATAAGATATGAAAAGTCTTTTGATGTTGTTGGGTCACAGACATCAGGAAGTCATGGCATGCAAAGCCAAAGGATATGCGACCAAATATAAAAAAATTAAAGGCACAGTCAACTTAGTGTATGTAAACTTCTGACCCACTGGAATTGTGATATAGTGAATTAAAAGTGAAATAGTCTGTCTGTAAACAATTGTTGGAAAAATTACTTGTGTCATGCACAAAGTAGATGTCCTAACTAACACTATAGTTTGCTTTCATGAAATCTGTGTAGTGGTTAAAAATGAGTTTTAATGACTTCAACCTAAGTGTATGCAAACATCCGACTTCAACTGTAAGCCGTAGCCTATATTATGTATGATAACATGAAAATAAAATAGTATTCCACCATCTGAAAAATGCTGCCAAATGTTCTATCTTCAATGAAAATCAGTAGCCTACATCAAAAAAAAATTGACGATTGCACTACAGTATGTAAAATGCACTCAAAATGTGAAAATAACAATAGGCCTATCAATCATATTTGAAAGACAGTGCTCGAGTGGAAAAACAAACGTACATATGTCGCCAGCGAGACCAACCGCATTTTAGACGCAAAATTTGCGTAATACGAGACCGTTAAAACGAAAACTGCCATTACGCTGGGCTGTAGTAAATTGTTCAAAGCACCCAAGAAGACATGACGTATACCATTGCTAAGGTTATAATGTACTCTATTGGATAAAAGAGCCGACAATTAAACCAGAATGAACTGTAATGAATGAGACAGGCTTGCAGGGCATGGGGGTATTTAGTTAAGTGTTGTATATTTCTCAAACTGATTTTACCAGACAATAAATGACCACTGAATTTTGAAAGGAACATCTCGGTGTAAAACCAAAGGTAGGATTGTATATTGATTTCATATTTAGTTGCATATATTGCTAGTAGAATGCATGGTAGAATGAGAGAATACTTTCACGTTTATTTTGCATTTGAGTGAGCAGGGCTTTTCACGGCTTTTCTGGCATACAAGCAGGCTATTGTTGGGTTTAACTTGTTGCTATGACGGAATTCTAATTTTATATGATGAATAAATATATTTAGGAACTCAATTATTATTATTATTGTCGACTATGTCACGCATCGGTAGGTATAGACTGGGTGGGGGGGGGGGGGTGTGAATCGTCTACCAATAAAGTTAAAACACAGAGTTTGTGATTTCCACTAATAGTTTGGCTGCAGGAGCAACGAATGTCTCAGTTGAGCAAAATGATAGTGCCTGCGCCATTATCACTTTTAATCTTTCCAGCTACAAGTATAATCAGCTACAATAGGCCTATCTCACATTTCCGGGTAGGCAAACTGGAAGAGAAGAATACGTTCGGCCGGTAGAGAAATGGCGCATACTGCTGATATTAAACATATGCCTTGCAACCGCAGTAAGACATTCTTAATCCAACATTTTAGCATCAATCTGCAGATATTTGTCACACAAGCTGATTTGTCACCTCAAGCTGATGTGGTTCCTCTCTTTTCCTCAAGGACCTGTAACACCTTGCCCTCACAACAACAATGTTTGAGACTACATTGTAGACACACAAACACAGAGACTTAACTTAACAATATTGTCTGGCCAATACGGAAGACCTGAAAGGCAAGGTGAAAAAAAAAAATGTTTGCGGCCAAAACCTAGGGTTATCTCCTACTTACGAGATAATAAGTCGTAATAATAATTTGAAAAAATTTTTTACCTTGCCTTTCAGGGCCTCCACCGTAGTACATTAAGTCGTACGTACGACGTAGCACTGGCATTGGAGCAGGATTTCCGTAGCCTAAAACAAACTCATGAAACCAACCTAAATTAGCTGGAATATAGACGTCGGGGTGGGGTTATTTCCACTCGTATTTATTTCAAGGCGTAGACCTATACATTTCAAATCAGCATGAAAGGGGCATGTTCAGCTACGATCATTGGTTGCTCAGTTCATAAATATAAAAAACGAAATACCGCTCACTTATGCATAGTTTTATACATATAGGCTAATATAAAACATAAGTCACATAAAAATCAGCGTATTTTGGTATTGTAGCTATTGATAGATGCAGACCCCTGAGAAAATATGCTAGGTCTATAACTCGTCTTAATGCTCAACTAATTTTCATGTTATAAACGTCAGAAATATCTGCATAACACAGGTTACCTTATTGCCAAATTTCCCAGAACAGCTATCATATTTGCAAAAGGCCTTTTAACAATTATAGCCTACAGGAGTTGTTAAAATGTTGAGGTTTTTTGTTGTAGCTAAATTAATTTATAATTTCAGAGAAATATGAATAGGCTACTATAATTGGGACGTCAATAACTACCACTACGGGGCCACCGTGCATAGGGTAAGCGTCATTAACAAGGGGTAGCCTAATAATGAACTCACACCCATAGTTTCTTATTCCAGGACATCGCATTCTGCAGAAATATAACCCAGTTATAATTATCCTAAGAAATGAGCTGGAATTCTTAGTGCAAGTTGCAGTAGCCTATTCCACGTGGCCTTTTAAATGTTTAGATACCTCCGCTTTTCTTACCAACTGGAAACCTATGTTTCAAAGTAGGCTATGCAATTTTACTGGTTAGCCTACTCGTAGCAGGGGAAAAATAGCTTTGTTATCCAGGAGATCATCTTGAATAGTGTGATCTACCGTTACAGAATTAGATGTGCACCAAGTCATATAGAGGTTATTGAACTGCGATGTGCTGTAGGCTATATAATGCAATAAAAAATAACATTATTATTAAAGTTCGGAGCAATAACTGCTCACAGTTATCTATGAAATAAATTTGTATAGGCTATCATATGTCATGCAGTCTAGCATTATTAACCCTCCGCTTAGATATTTAATGCATAGCTCATATCATAATCAGCTCTGACAACATTTTGACAACTCTTGGAGGCTATGAAAGGACCTTTTACAAATAAGCTAGCTTTTCTGGGAAATTTGTAAATAAGGTGTTATGCAGATATTTCTCACATTTATAACACGTTCAGAATGAAACAAGTTATGGTCTCACGGCTGACTAGATATCTGCATTTATCTGAGGTTGCGGAAGAGGCCACTTCGTGCGGTATAGCCTATCCAATAAGGCTCAGGGACCCAAGAAGGTAATATTGGCGACCCCCGTTCTCAACATGTTTAAACGCCATGCGGAGATGATCTCATTTAAGACATAGTTCTACGGGTGCAATACTCCGTGATACATTAAGCTTAAATAGACAACCTCCCTAGACCAGCTGAGGGGGTAACCCAGACTGAGGAAATTAATCAACTCATTACCTGTTAACAGAGATAGTATGTCAATTTCAGAGAAACCACACACATCAAGTTTAACGATTTTGTTTACCAGGTAGGTTACTTACTTAAAATAATCAATTAGTTACAGATGGAAACATAACATATTCAAATAGAGTACAGAGTAAAATACTTTGTCATACCTGGCAATCGCTACACACAAGACACAAGGTGAGATGTGCGGGAGAGTCTGACTACAACTTCCCCTAAGTCTTTGTTTCCTCTGCTTATATGCCAAAATTCTGCATTTATATGCCCAAATTCTGCAATTCTCCATTCCTGGGGGAGGTTGGTTGCAGTGTCTGCAGGGCTTTGGTGCGTTTCTGGGCATAGGTCATGAGCTGATTGGCTAATGAGTCCACACATCCTGTTTCCAAGGCCTAAATTGGCTGCTGACTGAAAGGACAGGACATGAGTTTAAGATCCCGCCCCTTTACAGCGAGTAGGTTTGAGGAATAAATGGCCAAATCCCAGTCCCCCCAACCACTGGCCCTTCCCCTGTTTCTTTCCCTCTGACATACAAACACAAATATCCCAGTGAAGACCGGGGGTCCTCAAAGGGAGGACTGAGGCTCAGGCAGGCCGCCGCTGCGCCGGTGAGAAACGGCAGGCCACCGCCGCTGTGTCTTCACTTCAGATGTAATCTCCTGCACGATGCCTCACAGAGCTGCGCCCAGGCAGTCAGTATCCCTCACAGAGCTGAGCTCAGGCAGTCACTATCCCTCACAGAGCTGCGCCCAGGCAGTCTCTATCCCTCACAGAGCAGTGCCCAGGCGGTCTCTATCCCTCACAAAGCTGCGCCCAGGCAATATGGACTGCTGTGGGATTCCGTTTGTTGAAGTAGGTACACTGAAGTAGCGTTAGGTGGTTTTGGAGCTGCATGAGGTTTTCCCCCAGTTCACTTCAATTAGAAAATGGTATTTATATTTTGAGCTGCACTCTACATAGTAAATACATAGGGGCGTTCCACCAAGCTAGTCAACAGTAGCTACGTTAATATATTTGTCTTTGTATGTCACGAGCTAGCGAAATACGAAAGTAACAGTAATTAGGTGACAACTCAGGAGTAACTCTAATAACGTAACGTTAATATTTTTATCTTTAGTATAATCAACAAATGTGTATAACCTTTTTCTTATTGTAGTTATATCTTGCCGTTGCTGGAACATTTTTAGATAACGGTAACTTACGGCTCATTAGCATGAGCATGCCTACACAGGCAGTCTATCGATCGACATAGATGGGTCAACAAAAATTCCGAACTATCCCACGTCCAATATAATGAAGCATTTGTTGGTGACCAATAGAATACATTTGAAAGCATGCAGGGATGCACTGTGTTCGACTGCTTGGAAAGTATAGGCTAAGTAGTCAGAGAGTTAAGAGGTAATCTCCATATTGTTAAATGTCTTTGCCTTTGCAAAAAAATATTCTTTAACAACTTGATGTCGTCCTTTGTTCTTTATTTTAAAGAAGGATTTTGCTCAGGCACCAGTACCATTTTAAATGTAGCCTATTGTTTTAGCACCGGTAAAAATTGAACTAGTTATAGGCAGCCGGACCTATGGTTTGCATTATAAAAAGCTTTCTATTGGGGCAGTTCCTATAGGGGCATTGAAACTAGGGCTGTGAACGATTATGAAATTTTGACTCACAAAAAAATGGCAAGAAACAATATAATTGTCGCTTCTTTTCTTATTATTGTTACAGTATTACCTCATAACAAATGCTCCAATGACAAACACTCCTTTATGGAAGATTTATTTATCTAAAATAAGACGGTACATCACATAAAATGGTAAAACTTGGCAAAAATACAGTGCTTCTGCCCTGATAAAAAAATAAATAAATAAGGGTATCACTCTTAGGCTGCTATTGCCTTGTAAACGAGAGAAAACATTGCATGTTTTATATTGAATGAACAATATTGTATAAGAAGAAATAAAGTGCCTCACTCTTAGGCTATTGCCTTGGAAAATGTGTTCTGAACAAACAATCGTATAATTAAAGAAACAAGTTAAACCAGATCAATGTCCATCTACTGCCAACATACAGATTTCAGCAATTCAACAATCACTCATTCAGTGGTGGATGGTCTATGTCTCTCACTCCTTCTCACTGCCAGGATTGCGGGCAATGTCCGTCTCCGCCCCTCTCTGTCTCCGTGTCCGTCTCCGCCCCTCTCTGCCTCCGTGTCTGTCTCCGCCCCTCTCTGTCTCCGTGTCCGTCTCCGCCCCTCTCTGCCTCCGTGTCCGTCTCCGCCCCTCTCTGTCTCCGTGTCCGTCTCCGCCCCTCTCTGTCTCCGTGTCCGTCTCCGCCCCCCTCTGTCTCCGTGTCCGTCTCCGCCCCTCTCTGCCTCCGTGTCTGTCTCCGCCCCTCTCTGTCTCCGTGTCTGTCTCCGCCCCTCTCTGTCTCCGTGTCCGTCTCCGCCCCTCTCTGTCTCCGTGTCCATCTCCACCCCTCTCTGTCTCCGTGTCTGTCTCCGCCCCTCTCTGTCTCCGCCCCTCTCTGTCTCCGTGTCCGTCTCCGCCCCTCTCTGTCTCCGTGTCCGTCTCCGCCCCTCTCTGTCTCCGTGTCCGTCTCCGCCCCTCTCTGTCTCCGTGTCCGTCTCCGCCCCTCTCTGTCTCCGTGTCCGTCTCCGCCCCTCTCTGCCTCCGTGTCTGTCTCCGCCCCTCTCTGTCTCCGTGTCTGTCTCCGCCCCTCACTGTTTCCGTGTCCGTCTCCGCCCCTCTCTGTCTCCGTGTCCTTCTCCGCCCCTCTCTGTCTCCGTGTCCTTCTCCGCCCCTCTCTGCCTCCGTGTCTGTCTCCGCCCCTCTCTGTCTCGGTGTCCATCTCCGCCCCTCTCTGTCTCCGTGTCTGTCTCCGCCCCTCTCTGTTTCCGTGTCCGTGTCCGCCCCTCTCTGTCTCGGTGTCCATCTCCGCCCCTCTCTGTCTCGGTGTCCATCTCCGCCCCTCTCTGTCTCCGTGTCTGTCTCCGCCCCTCTCTGTCTCCGTGTCTGTCTCCGCCCCTCTCTGTCTCCGTGTCTGTCTCCGCCCCTCTCTGTCTCCGTGTCTGTCTCCGCCCCTCTCTGCCTCCGTGTCTGTCTCCGCCCCTCTCTGTCTCTGTCACCTCCTCTGCCCCTCTCTCTGTTTCAGTCTCCTCCTCCGCCCCTCTCTTGGTCTCCGTCCCCTTCTTCTCCCAGCCTAAGCATCTCCTCCAAGAGCTGATCCCTGGTGTCCGCCACTCCATCCCCGATGCTGCCCCTATAGCTTGGGTCAAGCATGGTAGCCTTTCTTAAAAGGTCCTGGATTGCAGCCTTCTCCTCGAGGACACTGCACATCTTGCTGTTGATATTAGCTGTCAGAGCAGAGTCGTTGCCTTCTGGGGAAAGGAGGTCTCCCTTCAGAAGGTCCAACACTGGCCTCACTGAAGACACGGTGACATACGACTCCCCCGATAGGACGTTGGTAAAGTCTGCCACAGGTTTCAGAGCTGGGTTGATGGACTCCAAAACAGAAATGTCCTGCCGGTTAAGGTGTCCATGTTTCTGGTCATCGATAGGACACGCCGGATTGCAGGAACCTGTTCAAAAACCCTCTCAACCATCTTTTGCTTGGTCCCGCATGGTGTAGGGCAATCCTGTAAGCGGAATAACACAAGAAAGTTTGTTAGTATAACAACAACATGATATGGCAATAGCCTTTAAATAAATATGCTTTCAATGTAAAAAAGAAAGATTAATTAAAAGTATACTAAAATAGAGGGCATCCAATCACGAAAAGAGTAATTGAATAAAAAATATTAAAAACACACGCAAATGAAAGTGGCTTCCAAGACAGACTGAGGCGGTTCTGTTCACTTCCATTAATTTCACAAAACAACCCAGAAAACGTACCTCGAGCACATACAGTCGAAGTCGAAAGTTTACATACACCTTCACCAAATCCATTTAAACTCAGGCTACCGGTGCGACCACCCCAGGCCCTGCACTTCACAGGGCCCCGCAGTGAGAGGGAAAATTTAAATAACAACCACTTCTTTTTTCTTCTTTTAATGAAATAATATTAATCTAAAATAGCCTATGGGCTCTATCTTGGCGATCTTAGCTCTTCGTCTAAGCGCATGGCGTTAAGTGCATTTAGGGTGTGTCCAAGGCCAGTTTTGCTATTTTAACAGCGTGTTTTTTGGGCGCTAAGCACGGAGAAACGTGCAAATGGGCTGAACCTAGTCTCTTCATTAATTATAGGTGTGTCTTGGGCGTGACATGCAATAAACCAATCTAAATGTCATATCCCATTCCCTTTAAAAGCCTGCTTTTCCACCTTGGCGGATTGCTTATGATGGCGAAACAGACATGCTCGTGCGTGTTTAGTGCGATCAAGGAATAGGCTATATGGAACAATAGTAGCCTATGATCAATATTATTCGGACTAACCATTATGAGTTCCCGGTAATTCCTGACAGTGCTGTTTACAAAATATATGCGGTTAAATTTTGTTAAAAGCACCTGCAACAGCTGAGAATAAGCAACCAATGGCTTCCGTCTCACCTTAGAAAACGCCAGATTAGCCTGCTTGTTTCACGAATTTCGTTTGATTATGCAATGAACTCATGTTCAAGCTTCATCCGAAGTTCATTAGGCTACCTGCATTCTAATTTTGATTAATAACATAAATATTTATATAAGTTATTTTGCCTTAATGATGACACTAAATATAATAAAGCTGTCAGGTTGGCAACCCATAGGTTCAGCATATTTTCCCTTGTTTTATAATGTCCTGCTTATGGAAATGTGACCAACCTGTTTTACTGGTAGCGTAATGCTTTAAAACGATCCACTTTCCCAGGAAGACCGTGAAAAGTGCGATTTACAGCAGGGGAAACAGACCTGCTCCTGTAAAGTGCACATGCAGATAATGGCATTAAAATTAATTGTAAATTAATTGTGTAACGTGCTGCAAATTTGTTTTCATTTCTAATTAGATGCTTAGTTCTCTTTAAAATCTTTTGTTCCATTATGGAATAACAGGTGAAATCAGCAGGGTTTTAATAAGCTGAGAATATGGAAACCTTGTCACTGTAATTTAAAATATATGAAGGACGAAGAATAGCTAAGGTTACAATTCAGTTAACATGGTGACATTTATCTCAGTTTTTTAACCATAGGCTATCGAAGAAACCTTATGCACACCAAATCCGCTGTAGCCTAGGCTATTTCAAAAACAATAAATGCAATATTCACTGGACAAGGTTTTGAACTTTTTTCAGTCACAACCATTCTATTTACTTACAGGCTGTATTCCTAGATAAACAGAGCTGTATTGTAGGCTAATGACATCTGAAGCGCATTTTCAGAACTGAAATGTCCGTCTATTGCAGTGCGCGTGTTTTCCATTGAATGACAATTCACGCATTAGGTGTAAATGACAATTTGCGCATTAGGCTGGGACAGGTATGTGGTCTTTGACCTATGGACCCTTTTATTATTATGCATTTTTTGATATAGCCTACACAATAATAATATTTCACATTGTAATCTTGATATTTTAGTCATGCTTGTGCGCGCCCCTGTGTGTAACAGACTAGAGGGTGTACGCGCGTTGTGCACACGCCTATGTAGATGCACTTATATGCGCCATTAAAATAACATGTAAACAACTCCGACATGACTTTAGACCAGGTTTGTGGTGGTTCTAGCGCAATCGCTTTCTGCTGGCTCAAGACAGCAATACGCCAAAAATAATCCTGGCCACTCCTCATCTTAAGACCAACACGCCCAGTTCACTTGCAATGGGTGCAAGAATACATGATATTTAAACGACGTGAACGCAAGGCGTTATAATGAACCATGCGCCGGGTGTAAGATAGGGCCCATTATATCTTTATGAAGCGCACTCAGACACACAGAAATACATTTAGCCTAAATGGTGTTTTCGAAAGTTGAAGTTATGTAGGAAGTAGCTAGGCTTACGTCCCTACGTTGCATAGCTACTAGCAGCTATGATATTTTTTAATTCGCTTAAAAAAAATCTTCCCAGACGGGTGGCAACTACGCGAAGTGGCAAGCTCAAACAGCAGAGAACGAGACAAATTCAGAATGTATGCTACAGCTCGGGAGCGTAAAAAAGAAACAAGAAAAAGAAAAGAGATTAATTAAATGTAAAATTGAAAGGTTCCTTGGATAGATTCATAAAGAAAAACGTGGAGGAGGAAGTGCAGGTCAACGCTGCTGAGGCAAGTGTGCTGTTATTCGACTGCCCTGCAGATTTCAACTCCCCTTCACGTGAATACGCTCAAGCTAACATTACACAAAATGCACTTTGATTTTCTTTTGCTCAATTTCTCCAGTTAACATTTAAAAACGATAATACTGTGTATTGTGGTATGACCATAGCTATGAACCAAAATTGTAGATTGTCCTATTGATTGTGGTGGAGCAAAAAATAATTGCAAAGAGTCACGATGTTGAACACGTTAAGTAGCCTATATTAAAAAAAAAAAAAAAAGGCAGGCAGAGGGTGGGACATCATTCAAGTGTCACGAAGCGAAGTGCAACGTCTGACACTACGACACAAGAAAATTACTCTGCAACGTTAACACGTCGAACACATATGGTGTATTCAAATGATCTCGGAAGTCGGAATATTTCCGATTTACGAGAAGAAAAAAGGATTTGAACGTGACACCCTGGTGACAACGATCTTGGAAATCCGACATTCAACTGGATGACCGAGGTGACGAAAAATGCGTCAAAGGTAAACAACTGAGCATCTGTAAACGAGAGAGATCTGGAGCTAGAGAGACCCGTTGCGTGGTGTATGCACTATATAGAAAACTAGAAACTAGTGTTGTGTCGTTCGCGAACGATTCGTTCAAAAGAACGAATCTTTTGGGTGAACGAACTGAACTGAATCACTTACTGAAAAGATCCGTTCATTTCTCAGTTCAGTTCAGTTCACAAACGGATCTGATCAGCAGCGAGCGTGCACCATGCAGGGAGGGGGAGGGACTGCCGCGAGCGAACGTGATTCGTCCCTTGCGAACCAGTTCTGCTGTGCTGAACGAATCATTCGCATTTGCTTCTTCCTATTCCATTTCGGACGTATTGTTCTAAGTATTGTATAGCCGAAATGAGTACCGTGTTTGCGTGTTGTATACTAGAAAGTTTTTTTTTCTTTTTTTTCTCTAATTTGTTTCCTAAATTGTTCGAAATAAAGTTTATATTTAAAAAAAAAAATAATAAAAAAAATTCACGGGCGGGCGGGCGGGCGCCGAGCGAGGCAGCGAGCGTGCAGAGTGGACTGATTCGTTCACTGCGTGACGTGACGTGATCCTGAGTGATAATCAGCGGCTCAAACTGCCAGAATCAGGCCCAGCAAGTTAAGACTTAAAAGTAATTGAAAACCAGCGTTCACCTCCAATATTGATATTCAACGAGGAAACTTTTAAAATATCAAGATTTGTAAACGGAGTTTGGCGCATTTGTCAAAGCGACAGCACTTCCGCATGAACTGTTCAGCCGTCAGTTCACTGAGTGAACGAACTGTGACTTAACGGTGCAAGTTCAGTGATCCGTTCACTGAAGCTACTAGACACAGTGAGTTAACGTGACGTGATCCTGAGTGATAATCAGCGGCTCAAACTGCCAGAATCAGGCCGAGCAAGTTAAGACTTAAAAGTCATTGAAAACCAGCGTTCACCTCCAATATTGATATTCAACGAGGAAACTTTTAAAATATCAAGATTTGTAAACGGAGTTTGGCACGTTTGTCAAAGCGACAGCACTTCCGCATGAACCGTTCGGCCGTTTCAGTTCACTGAATGAGTGGGACTACGCAGTACGCAGTCGGAGCTCCGCCCAAGCACTGAACGATTCGGTGAACGAATCTTTTGAACGAATCTTTTTAATGAACTGATTCTAGTGATTCGAGTCACTGAAGTGAACTGTTTTGCCCATCACTAGAACACAGCCGCGGAGTCTCCCATCTCCCCCTTTATAAGAAAATCTCTGGCTAGTTTGCACCATTTACTAAGGATTGTGGGTAGCCAATCACGGTTGCTTCACTCACGGCGTCCGTCGTGGTCCAAAAATCGCGGCGCCCACTGCCAGCAGTATGAGAATGTCAACGTAGTAGATGGAGATGGATAGATATCTTTTTAGAACCTAGCAAGCTACATTCATAATGTAAGTAAATACATGATTAGCGATTGTTTTGGTAAAATGCTTTTCCATTTTACACTGTAAACAGGCTACCAATGTTGTACTTGTAATCATATTGTCAACTACCTTAGCCCAAGCTAACAATTAGCAAGCCTGAACTAATTCTTTGTATTAGCTATAATTACCTTTTGTTACTTTGTCTATCTCTGCAGCTATCAGACACTGTTCATTCAAAAATAAAGTAAAACAGCTAAAGGCAAATGTGTATGCATAATAGCATGTCTTGGTGAATAAAAGCAATTGTAATTCCTCATTACAGCAAGATTTTAAACTGTAGCCTACTGACAAAAATGTAAAAATTGAACAAGAATATCTTAAAGGCCCACTCAGTAATTTCGGTTGTTACTCGACGAAAATTACGTGCATGGCAACTAAGTACCTCGGCAGATCATGGTTCTCGTATTTATTTATTTACAGTAACCAGTAGGGGTGTCACGATACCGATTCGAAATTGAAAATCGATCGAAATGAGCGTTCAATTTCGAACTTCGAAATCACAAGCTGGTTCGCGATTCTCCAAGTTTTTTTTTTCTCTCCACCCCCGCCCCCCGCACTCTTCTTAGCCTTTCATGTGATGGGTAAAATGTTTAAAAAAAAGTAGCCTACTTGGCTATCTCTAATGTAAGCGTTTCCGACAAAACGAAACTTGACGCCTTCCACTGCATTTTGTTCGTCCACGCAGTGCGTCCGAAGAAAAAAAACAACAACGATATTTCAAAGAAGACACAGCTGCTAGTTAACGTTAGCTTACCGGTAGCCTGCATTACATTTTGACACACCATGGCCACTGCCGGAGTCGGAGATGGAGAAACAGAACTGGAAAATCCTCCTGCTTCCCTCAAGTCACCGGTGTGGCAACATTTTGCCTTCCCCGTGAGTTATATAAACAACGAACGCATCATTGACAAAAAAACGACAGTTTGTCGGCTATGCTACACACGAGTACCATACGCCACCTCAGGCAACACGTCAAATATGGCAGGACACATTCGCAGGCATCACAAAGAAATAGATTTGACTGGGAAAAAAACATTGACACAGGCAACTCAAATGACAACCCAAATGACAGTTGTCAGGGCATGAAAAAAATTTGTAAATAGTTAATAGCGTGGTACATGTTCAACTGTTTATTATTTCAGATATTAGTTTGTTAAAGCTCTTAACTGTTCAAAGAATGTGAACACGCTCATCTTTTTAAAGAAGAATTTGAAAATGTAAATGACCATTGTCAGGGCATAAAACCAATGTGTAAATTGTTAATAGCGTGGTAAATGTTCAACTGTTTATTCTAGAGTCTAGTTTTGATAAAGCTCTTAACTGTTTAGGTGTGTTTAAATATTCTCATATTTTTGTTATTATTTATAATTGTTATTATTCAAATAAAAGTTACTTATTGAGAAACAAGTATTTTTCTTTACAAGTCAAGACTTGATAGTCTAACAATGGCATAGCCATTAGTTAGACTATAGTGCTGGGAAAAAAAATTGTGCTGAAAGAAAATCGAAAATCGAATCGAAACCTTAAAATCGAAAGTCAAATCGAATCGCAGATTTGGAGAATCGTGACACCCCTAGTAACCAGCCAAAATAGGCTACATTACGACAAAGCCATTTCCAAGGTTTATTTGCATGGTTTATTTGGCAAAACTATTTTTCGATATACTAGCTATTTGGCGAGTGAGCACGGTGAGCACCAAGTAAAAACGAGTGAATGATACATATGATACGTATGTCCCCAGCCACGCCATGTTCAGCTGGGCAATGCAAATGCAATCAATATGCAAAGTTTTTTTTGTCCTAACATAAGGAGAAAGACAGCTGAATTTGTGTTTTATACGACAGCTAAGTTACATACAGCGAATTAGCATGAAAATGACAACTATACCCATATTACTTAGTCACTTAAGTGTACGCGGGTAACATTAAAGGCTCTATGCTTCCTCCAGTGCTAGCTAGCCAGAGCTATGACAATATAGTTCGGCGATGACAACCTGCTGGATTATGCAAGAGGCTTTTGTATTAGTGAAAAATGAAGCACCTGAAATCTACTCCCCAAAACTGTAGCTACTATCGGTTGTTCTTCAAATGCGTTGATTATACATATAACCTCCTTGGATTATCACGTCCCTGACCGACGATCGATTACTTGCAGTTACCTAACATGAGCTAGCCTATGCTATAGCAACTAGGGATCCTCTAGCTAGCTTGTAGCTAATGTTACCCATCTAAACGAATTAAAAACATTAAAGACCCTTTCTGACACAGCAGGACTTAGGTATCTTATTGAATATCAAGTCTGAGTTGTAGCACCAAGTCAAGTCTTACCTTCTAAAGCTGCAAATGTTTCTGAAAATAGTTTCTCTCCTCTGGCTGACCGGAGCCAGGACTGTTGTGTATTTTGTGGGGCGCAGAGCGGAAATGAATGCGTCAACCCCGGGAATTTTAAAAATGAATTTCCAGAGATCGTGATATAATAAATGGTCCTCATATATCTCAAATGAAATGTACTATTATACTCGAATTTAGGAGACTCTAACATCGTTAAAAAGTACGCAAATTAAGACATGACAGCGCTTCAGATTTTGCTGGCAGCCTATGGGCGTAGACAGGGCGATGCACTATTACACGTCGCCCCCTTCAGCTTTTTTGGTGCTACTAAAAATCCCGGCTTCAAGACACGCCCACCTTGTTGTTTCTAGTTTTCTGTATAGTTCGGTGGGTGTATGTAGTCTTTCACCTTCTGCGTTTGTTTTCATCTTCAACCGTTTTTGCAGACGCTATTTAAAACATTTGGAACTGCAAATGCTGACCAGAGGTCAGCCAAACAAGCATCAGCTTTCTGCGGGTGTACATGTTTTTTGCCACTGACCATTTGAACACCTTTACCGTAACGAACGGGACCATCATCACAGCAAACATCACGATCCTCCTGAGTTGGCCACTTGAATACACCAATAGTCTTCACAAACATAAACGTCATAAACGTAGGCCTATAGGAATAATTATTAGAATCATCCGGAGAAATATGCGTGAAAAAATGCAGAATCAAATTCTGGTAGGTGTGACTTGCTGCGATGCATCTCTTAATATGCTGTCAGTAAACTTTTATTTATATATCCCACCCTCTGCCTGCTTTTTACCTCTCTTTACAATTAAAACACTAGTGTGAACTTTTGCAATTATTTTACGGTCCACCTCAATCAATAGAACATCAAATCAATTCATGGTTCATAGCTATGACCTAGGCTACCACAACCCACAGTATTATTGTTTTAATGTTAATTGGAGAAATTAAGCAAAAGTGTGGCGAGTTATTATCGTTAATTACAATATTTTAATTCAAGGGCAGAGTAATGGCATAGCCTACTAATTCATCAATTGGTTGGTTGTATATGGTTGGTTTGTGTGATGTCATAGCCTGTAAATCATTTGTTCATAGTTATATAATAGATACTATTTAAGCCTTTCTTCATTTTTACATACTTATAATGTGTATGAGAGGTTTCAATCTGGGTTTAGGAAGCACCATAGCACCGAGACCGCCCTTGCCCTAGTAATGAATGACTTGTTCCTTTCTCTGGACTGTGGCTGTATTTCTATTCTTGTTTTACTTGACCTGAGCGCTGCCTTTGATACTATAGACCATAATATTCTCCTCTGCAGGTTAGAAAATTTAGTTGGTCTTACCGGGCATGCTCTTATGTGGTTTAAATCTTATCTCTATGATAGATCCCAGTTTGTTAGGGTAAACAGTCAGTCCTCTGAATTTTCTAAGGTGAACTTTGGAGTACCACAAGGATCGGTCTTGGGTCCTCTGCTCTTTTCTATTTACATGCTCCCTCTTGGGAACATTATAAGCAGACATGGTGTTAACTACCACTGCTACGCAGATGACACACAACTTTATATATCAGTTAAGCCAGGTGAAGTTGACCAGTTGTCTAAACTAGAGACCTGTCTCAAAGATGTAAAGGCCTGGATGACCCAAAATTTCCTCTTATTGAACTCAGATAAGACTGAGATATTAGTATTAGGTCCCAAATCCCTTCGAGATAAATTCTTACAGCTTCCCTTAAATTTAGATTGCTTCTCTGTCTCCCCTAACAAGGTTGTTAAAAACCTTGGTGTAATTATTGATTCAGATCTCTCCTTTCAGCCCCATATTAACAATATCACAAGAATGGCCTTCTTCCACCTGAGGAATATATCTAAATTAAGGAAGGTGTTGTCCCTGGAGGATGCTGAAAAAATGGTTCATGCCTTTGTAACCTCTCGACTAGATTACTGCAATGCATTATTGTCTGGTTGCACTGGCTCAGCCCTGAATCGCCTCCAACTTGTACAGAATGCAGCCGCTAGGGTTCTTACTAAAACCAAGAAATGGGAGCACATCAGCCCGGTGCTCAAAACTCTTCATTGGCTGCCTGTCAAATTCAGAATTGACTACAAGATTTTACTTCTAGCGTTTAAAGCTTTAAATGGCTTGGCCCCTGAATATCTGAGTGACTTACTCATTCCTTACTGTCCTCCTAGATTACTTCGCTCTCAAAATGCTGGCTATTTGAAAATTCCTATTATATCTAAAATTACAATGGGTGGCAGAGCCTTCTCTTACAGAGCCCCTTTTTTTATGGAATAATCTTCCCATGTATGTACGGGCTGCAGACACACTTTCTGTCTTTAAGTGTAGGCTAAAAACGTACCTCTTTAGTCAATCCTATAGTTAAGGATGTCGGGGGGGGGGGGGGGGGGGGGCTAACCTTCTCTTTTCCTCTCTCACCCTGAGCTGCAGATTACTCCAGCCCGTCCCCCTCTCACCCTGAGTTTGCAGACTGCTCCAGTTATGCCCCTCACCCTGAGTTTGCAGACTGCTTCGGACCCGTCCCCCCTTTGGTTTGGTTTATCCTCCCGACTTCACGCAACCGGAGTCCCAGATGCATCACCCCGCCCCCTTTGAACTGATGATTGAACTGATTATTGAACTGACTATTACCATTCAGTCCACCTTTAGTCTAAACCGGGCCGGCCAGCGAAGGATGGGCACCCCCTCTCTAGCCAGGTTCCTTCCGAGATTTCTTCCCACTGGGGAGTTTTTTCTCGCCACTGCTCAGTGTTTTTTTTCTCCCCTACCGGGGAGTTTTTTTAACCTCATTTTGCTGGTTGGGGGCTATGGCCTGGTTTTTTGCTCAATTTTCCTTCTGTTTCCCTGTGCAGCGTCTTTGTGACAGTTCTCTGTAAAAAGCGCTATACAAATAAAATTGAATTGAATTGAAGCCTATGACGGGTTATGATGTCATTGCGTTAACAGCTGGGCCCCGCGTAGGTTGACTCGCCCCGGGCCCCGCCCACCCTTGAGACAGCCCTGACTTTGGAAGTATGCTTTGGGTCATTGTCCATTTGGAAGAGCCATTTGCGCCCAAGCTTTATCTTCCTGGCTGATGTCTTGAGATGTTGTTGCTTCAATATATCCACATAACTTTCCTTCCTCATGATGCCGTCTATTTTATGAAGTGTACCAGTCCCTCCTGCAGCAAAGCACCCACACAACATGATGCTGCTACCCCTGTGCTTCACGGTTGGGATGGTGTTCTTCGGCTTGCAAGCCTCACCCTTTTACCTCCAAACATAACGATGGTCATTATGGCCAAACAGTTCAATTTTTGTTTCATCAGACCAGAGGACATTTCTCCAAAAAGTAAGATCTTTGTCCCCATGTGCAGTTGCAAACTGTAGTCTGGCTTTTTTATGGCGGTTTTGGAGTAGTGGCTTCTCCCTTGCTGAGCAGCCTTTCAGGTTATGTCGATATAGCACTCGTTTTACTGTGGATATAGATACTTTTGTACCTGTTCCCTCCAGCATCTTCACAAGGTCCTTTGCTGTTGTTCTGGGATTGATTTGCACTTTTGAGAAAAGCACATGGGACAGGCCCACGATGTTTGAGGTGAACATTCATAAAGCGCCACTTGAACCATTTTCTAGCCTGCTCCATAGGATAGACTAAGGCCTCGTCCACATGTACACGGATATTTCTAAAAACGCATCTTTTCCCCCTCCGTTTAAAAGAAAATTCCCGTCCACACCACACCGTTTTAGAAAATCTCTCTGTCCACACGACAATGCAAAAAACTCAATTTTTTGCATTCATTTCACCGTAAATAGAATTTTTTGAGTACAAGAGCCCATGTAGGCTTTGGTTGTAAAGTAGTCGTGTATCGGGAGACATAAAACCATCCACGAAAATGACAAGCAACAAGTCTATAATGTAATTCTGTGCGAGATTTTCTAAAACAACAGTTTTCTGTGTGTGTTTTTTATTTTTTAAACCATGATACGTTGATAAAAGATGGTATCAATGACAAAATATAGTCAGTCAAAAAATTATAATAATAAGTTCACTAAAATAAGAAAATAACTATTCTAATGGTCTGTGTCTCTTGGCAAATTGACATATAACAACATTTGCCATGCGCAAATTGAGGTCATGTCAGCGTTTTCCAAAAACTCCCCCGTACACACGAATACACGTAGAACAGAGTTTTTAAAAATCTCCACCCTGGAAGGTGTTTTCCAAAAGCTCGTTTTCGTGTGGACGGGAGGCCTAAACGCAGAGAAAATACTAAGTTTTTAGAAATATCCATATAGAGTACTCAAGTGACTATGTCACACTGGTTTCGGAAGTTAATTCCCCATTCATTTAGAGCATAGACTTTAACTAAAGCTTACTTTTAAACCATTTCTCCTGATTATATCTTACCGTCAATTTCCCAGATTGTTCAATATAACACCCGTTCGCAAACTATGTAGTTTTTCTGGACCAGCTTCGAGTATATTTTACGTTTCAGTATTTTCTTGTGATTATGTCAGCGCTGGAACTGTTTAAAAACTCGATGTCCCATAATTCCCTCCGAACGTGCAGCCTTGTCTCCAGACGTTGTCATATAACGTTAGCCAGCGGTAGCACACAGCTCCGTTTTTAAACACTTTTTTTCTAACGTTAGCTAGCTAGCTTGAAGGACTAAAAGCTAGAATCGCTTTATGTGGTTAACCGTAGCGCAGTTTCTGACCTTGTCGGGCGGGCTTCTCTACTTAGCAAGCTAACGTTAGCTCATCTTCAGCTGCAGTACTCCCATCTGCCCAAGAATTTCCAGACAGACGAGATGATATCTTATTGGTCAAGAACCACCCGTGCGTTGCAGTACTGGATATGCAGTCCGTTAAAGTGGGCTACAAGTCGAACTACAATGATTAATGCATTACTTTAAAAAATAAAAATTGGAACATGCGATATATGGTCTATATCCTTGTACCACACAGGCTAATCCAGGAACATTTCGGCTCATTCTATAAATCAGATTTCAAGAAATAGTCGATAGTCTCCGAAGCCCATTCTATTCTTCCATAGGGAATTCACTTCCGAAACCAGACTCCTCCCACGACTAACGTACTCAATTGAGTACTCTATACTTGTACTCTAATTGTACTTGTGAACAATTGTACTGTGGTGGTAGTGTTACCCAGCTTGTTTTTTTTTTGTTTTTTTAAAAAAATGGTCTGATAATATTAATTAGCTATTAACAAATCATAACTAACGTGCATTGATTGATTAATAGTTGAACCTAATTAATTTGTAGCTGTTAATTAAAAACTTAGGAGTTTATTTTTCTATATAGTTTTTTTTTCCATTTCTCTCAACACATTTAAATTTACTTCTACCCCTGCTTCTCAGAAGTGCTAGGATTGCTCTCTTTTCCTTTCTGGCGCTGTTAATATTTGATGGTTACAGACAGTGCTGTCATGTAACCTTAATTGAGAAACCTTGCTCTCTTATGCCCTGCAGCCCCTGTGTTTGAAGTGAGTGCTATTTACCACATTATACCTCAGCAACTACACTGTTGCTACGTGAATCTCCAAGCATAAGTAAACCGCAGTCAATTACGCACCCTGTTGGGCCTGCGCAGTATAGGGCAAGACCCCTACAGGCAGTGTACGGTAGTGACTACCTGGTTGTCTTTTGGAGAGCACGCATTGCAACCGCGTGACATTGTACTCCCTCAATTTTGAGAATACCCATTTAGTTTTGTTTTTTTTAAGTTTTTTTTTGTGTTTACATTTAAGATTTAAAAAAAAAAAAAATTTTAATGAAAATTTTATTTTTTTATAAAAATAAAAAAAATGTAATTAAAATAAAAAAACTGCGTGCAGAAAATAAAGCGCTGAGCCGGAGTAATGAGAGGCTCAGCTCTGAGGTGCAGGATCTCTGTCATGACCTCAAAGAGAGCCACTGAAGCCTTGGAGGAGTGCACCTCCAGGCTTGATGAGACTGAGCTAAGCCTGGCTGCAGCCACCTCGTCGCTTTCCCGTAGAAATGCCCAGGAGGTCCCTACCTTGGCCCGTGGCCGCCTGCTCACATTTTGCAGGATCTCAAATCGTTCCTCTACACTTTAGATGATTCCAGCGCTACACTTTATAGTGCCCAAATCGCGGGAGGCATACAAGCGAATGGAGTTGCCGTATGAGAGGTGATTAAAGTCATGCAGAGGTAATAAGTACCTCCTCACCATAACTTGTGCCTTCACAGAATGGGTGTAGTGCCTCCCAGCCTCCAATGACACAGCTGAAACCACCGCCATTCTGTTGATCAATCATGTCTTCAGTCGGTGGGGCCTTCCCTTGTCGGTCGACACAGACAGAGGAACACACTTTGCCGCTAGTGTCATGTCAATAGTATGGGAAATGTTAGGGATGGAGGTCGGGCTGGACGATATGGCAAAAAAGTATATCATAATAATATTTTTTATATTGCTCGATATCAATAATTATCACGATATACACTTAATACTCCATTTAAACTTTGAAGAGTATTATACTTATGACTAAACCCAGAAGGGTCATTATGGTTTAAAATTTTTTTTAGAAACAACTGATTGATATAGGCATTCAACAGAACTAAAATGTCTTTACATCCAGTAATAAAATGCCTCAACAAGGCAAAACATGGAAAAAGAAGCACAAATGATCTTATATATAGGCCATAAGCACAGATTTATCTGCCTTAATTTTCCCTTCTGATTATTTCACTTATAATTAAATAAGCATTAGGACCCAGCAGACGCCTGCACGTGAGTAAGTCAACTTATACAATGCCGTGAAGGTTTGATTAAATCTTAAGCTTTATCGCATTCACAACTGCCCGTCCACGTTTCTTTATTTACTGTGAACAGTAAGCATACATGAACAGTAAGAAAAGTTACTGAGATTTTTTTCTGGCTGAAGGGCTGTCTGCAGCAGGTGTAGGCAGCTATGATAGCTAGCATTAGTAAAGTTAACTTTATTACCGCCATGGTTCTGTTACCAATAAGAGCACAAGCTAGGAGAAATATAACTTTCAAATGTACTGAAGGTTTGCAAGGTAGGTGCGTTTGATGTTGACAATTTATTTGTTACTGGACATCTAGCGTTGATCCAATATATAAATTATTTCTGTATAACGTTGAACAACGCCAACCTACTAACTACCATTTTTGGTAGATTTCACCAGTGACTCATTCTGATGTCAGCTAAACACACGTGGTCACCCTGAGTAGCATTGTTTTCAGTGGATGGGCACATCAGCAACGTGCAAGTCCAGTTCTGATTGGCTGTTCGTGTTGTATTTGGCTAAGTAGAAGAAACGGACGTGAATGATAGTTTTATCGAAAATAAACCTCATACGTTTATCATCGTTATCGTGGCAAATTTTATCGTGAAAATTATCGACATCGTTTTATCGCCCAGCCCTAGGTGGAGGCAAAGTTTCACATATCATATCACCCCCAGTCGTCAAGTGGAGCGGGATAACCATACCATTGTGAACATGATCAGGAAGTACGTCAAGGCCAATGGTAAAGACTGGGATATGAAACTCCCGCTAGTGTTGATGGCTATCTGATCAACCCTTCATCGTTCCACAAGATGACCGGTAGAGAAATTACCCTTCCCTTACACCTCCTCTGTAGGCCGGAGGATGTGAGCATTGCCAGTGCGTACACTGCCCACCAATATGTGAACGACCTATGGTTATACCTGCAGACTGTCTTTGCTTGCGTGCGAGAGAACCAGGAAGCAAGTGTCAAAGGGCAGAAGGCCTACTAAGACAAAAAGGCAGATGGGTATCAATATCAGGTTGGGGATAAGGTCCTCTACTTCAATTTTACCAAGCCGGTCGGGATGCCGAAAAAGTTCCTTCCACATTGGTCTGGCTCTCACAAGATCGTAGGTAAACTCTCACCGCATCAGAATCTCCAAGGAGAACCAGACTCCCCCATATAAGTGGGTGCACTCCAACCAGATTAAGCCCTACAACCAACCACCCATTCAGGGGGGTAGACAGGTACCTTAACGATTGCATGCAACATAACAGCCTGAATCATGTGGTTAATTCACCCTAATACCATGCTGCTACGCTGCACAATAATGCCCTCCACAATTATTGGCACCCCTGGTAAAGATAAAAAAGGGTTATTAAAAATTCACAATTTGGTGAATTCACTTAATCTCACACTGAAAAAATTTGAAAGATCCAACCTTTAATTCAAGTAAATTTATTCTGATTTAAAAAAATATCCCTCATCAAGAAATATTTTTAACAAAACCACGTGTGCCACAATTATTGGCACCCCTAGAAATTATTATGAACAAAATGTAACAAGCATTTTTTCCATTTATATTTTACTTTTTAAAGTTGATCAGAGTGTTTAGGAATTTTGAGCAGTAATCCATGACTTCCTGTTTCACTGGGTTATAGATATGAGGTGACACAGAGGCCATATTCCCTTATTCATACATCAACCTGTGAAAGATAAGAAAACACACAAATCAAATGAGGGAAAAGTGTGTTGAGCTTCATAAATCAGGGAATGGCTATATAAAAAAGCTACTCACTTGGAAATGCCCATATCTACAGTTAGGGCAATACTTAAAAAGTTCAAAGCATCTGGAACTGTTACAAACTTGCCTGGAAGAGGACCCAAGTTTATTTTGCCCCCACGCACAGTGAGGAGGATGGTAAGAGAGGCAAAAAAATCCCCAAGGATCACTGTTGGGAGAATTACAGAGGAAAGTAGCATATTGGGGTCATCAAGTCTCCAAAACTACCATAACATGTCACCTCCATGCTAACAAATTATTTGGAAGGCATGCCAGAAAAAAGCCTTTCCTGTCATTTCACCACAAACGTAAGCGCCTGGAATTTGCTAAACACTACTGGAACTTTGACTGGAACTGTGTTCTATGGTCAGATGAAACGAAAATTGAGCTTTTCGGCAACCAACCCTCAAGGTGGGTTTGGCGTAAAAAGAAGGATGGCTATTCCGAAAATAACCTGATCCCCCACCGTTTTTAGCTGTTCGTGCCCACTCCCCGCTGCCCCGTCTCCCGCTCCCCGCTCCTCCTCTGCTGCACCTGCTCGGATTCCTGCCACCATCCAGTCCCTGGCCTCTCCCGCTCCCGCTCTCCCTCTGCTGCTCCATTCCTGGTTTCTGTTTGTCTGTCTAAGACTCTCCCTATGCTTCAGGAGTTCTGGTCGAAGCAATAAATTATTGGATTATTGAAATCCCTTGTGTGTGAGTCGTGCATTTGAGTCCAGTCCCTGCTCGGAGTCGTAACAAAAAACATCTCGTTACTAGTTCTATTTCTCGTCGTTAGTTCTGAAAACAATCGATTCTATAAGGAAAAAAGTTATTTCTTGATTTTATTTGGTTATTTTTGTCATTACATTATTTAAGAAAATTGTATGAAACCATAACTCAATCAGATTTAACGTTACCTGGCTCCCTCTCCCTGTCTTGCTTTTTAAAAATGGTTTGGTCATGCAGACGATGCAGTGTAGCCTATTTAAATAGCCTAACGTGCAGGCTAACTAAGGAAATAGTTAGCCTACATTTCAGATTCGCATCACGCATGGGAACATTTTGCTGGATAAAAAGTTTTCTATAGCCTATACAGATTAACGTGCTTTGTGAAGTGATGTTGCTGACGTTTTTACGAATTTAGCCTACATGATAAATTCGAATTTCCTAACTGAATAAATACTGCACCTCTAACCACAAAAATGTTTTGCTCGATTAAAGTTGTTGTAACTAAGACATTTGCCGAATACAAACTTTTTTTAAAAATTTGCAGATCAATGTTATGTACCGGTTTTATAAGTCAGCTGTATGCTGTTACTACGGTAGCTTATAGAAGAGACAAATCTAACGTTATGGCTCGCAGTAAAACACATTAAACACCAAACTGCTTTGCTAACTCCATGATACTGGGTGCGTTAAGTAACTGAGCAGCTCAGCTTCGCTCAGAGCGAAGAACGCACTTAACGGGTAGCTCAGTTTCGCTCACTCTGATAAGCTCAGAGTGTAGCTGAGCACTTTTGGATGTGGATCAGAGAGGAGCAATACGCAAGTACGTCATTAGCTATGGACCCTAGTGATGGGCAAACCAGTTCACTTCAGTGACACGAATCACTAGAATCAGTTCATTAAAAAGATTCGTTCAAAAGATTCGTTCACCGAATCGTTCAGTGCTTGGGCGGAGCTCCGACTGCGTACTGCGTATTGAAGTGAACTGAAACGGCCGAACAGTTCATGCGGAAGTGCTGTCGCTTTGACAAATGCGCCAAACTCCGTTTACAAATCTTGATATTTTAAAAGTTTCCTCGTTGAATATCAATATTGGAGGTGAACGCTGGTTTTCAATGACTTTTAAGTCTTAACTTGCTCGGCCTGATTCTGGCAGTTTGAGCCGCTGATTATCACTCAGGATCACGTCACGTTAACTCACTGTGTCTAGTAGCCTTCAGTGAACGGATCACTCAACTTGCACCGTTCCGTCACAGTTTAAGGATCTGAGACAGTCTCAGCCACTAGTGTTGTGTCGTTCGCGAACGTCCCCCGGGGGATTCGCAGTGAACGAATCACTACACGTTCGCTCGCAGAAGTCCACTCTGCACGCTCGCTGCCTCGCTCGGCGCCCGCCCGCGAATTTTTTTTATAAATTATAATTTTTTTTTTAATGAACTTTATTTCGAACAATTTAGGAAACAAATTAGAGAAAAAAAAGAAAAAAAAACTTTCTAGTATACAACACGCAAACACGGTACTCATTTCGGCTATACAATACTTAGAACAATACGTCCGAAATGGAATAGGAAGAAGCAAATGCGAATGATTCGTTCAGCACAGCAGAACTAGTTCGCAAGGGACGAATCACGTTCGCTCGCGGCAGTCCCTCCCCCTCCCTGCACGGTGCACGCTCGCTGCTGATCAGATCCGTTCGAGAGCTCAACTGAACTGAGAAATGAACGGATCTTTTCAGTAAGTGATTCAGTTCAGTTCGTTCACCCAAAAGATTCGGTCTTTTGAACGAATCGTTCGCGAACGACACAACACTAATGGACCCAAGTTTTCGGTCTACTGGGGTTGACAGGAACGAAAAGTGCTTATGTTTGCCGCACGACCCATATGCAGCTAGTTTTATAGAGCATTAGTAAATTATAAGTTAGCGATAATGCTAAGTTGATGTTACAGCTAACAACTGACCAGATTCAACCTAAAAGTAGGCTATGCTTGAATCTTGTACATCGCCATTTTTCCAAACTCAGACAGTTGCACAGCGCTCACGTAGAGCAGAACGTTAAGTGATTCAAAAATCCGCTCAGTGATCACACTGAGCATTCTCACCGTGAGCGCACAGTTACTTAACGCGGCCAATGTAACTATGCCTAGATACGTTAGTTACCTAATAGGGGTGTATCTGGAGCCGAATACCCTATTCGGGAAAGCACAAATAATGCGTTGGAACAGATCTTTTTTCTACCCGAAGTTGCTTGTTAATATTCGGATTTCGAAAAAAAAACGAGAGAGACTAATTTGGCACAGCAAGCTATCTGCCAGAGATTTCATTCATTGAGATAGCCACTAACAGGAGTGATTAACAGAAATGCCCTATCAAAATCAGCATTATAAAACCAAACGGTGACTTAATGTTTATAAAGATATTTTGCTAACGTATTAGCCTACTCTAGACCAGGAAGGTCTCCTGTATGCTATTGATAGACTAGCGTATGTTACGTTAATGTTAAGTCCACAGTGTGGATTAATTGCGAGTTGAATGTTAAACAATTTGGGAAGAAACAAGCATTCACAGAATCCGTGAGGCTAAATACTTATTTTAATTAAGTTACCACATTGCGATTGTCGAGAATATGTACCTACAGTAGGCCTACATGCAAATCCACTTTTGATGTTTTCTCTCCACCCATTAACAGCACAGCAGCCGAGAGCTGGCTCTAGTTAGCAAGCTAACATGTCGCCTACAGTAAGCTGAAAGTTTAATGAATGAAACGGATAGTGGGTTGGAAACAGATATTTCTCTCGACTCCACCAGGCAGTCTGACATTAATTTTCTCGTACGGAGGGCGAAAGCGAGTGGCTGGCTAGCTACGCTGATTGTAGCTTGCTCTGCTGCAAGTATAAATGTTATGCCAAACTTCAGTGCTCAATGCTGCGCAAAGGCTAACGTTAATGCCAGTGGGCTCAGTCCGCAACAAGCACTGTCACTACGGTCACACAAATGACACAAGCACACACACACACACACACACACACACACACACACACACCCTCGCCTCCCGCTTTGTGCAACCCATAATCTGTAATATGTTTAACCATCGTGAATTTGGCATCGCATTTCACATAATAACAATTTCATCTTTCATTCCACATTGCGCAAAAACAAAACGAGAGGGCAGGCTGAGCTAGCGAGGAGCAATACAGGGGCTGAAACCATTGAGGTGGGGGGGGGGGGTCTCCAAGTTTATATAGTAAAAAAAACTAACAAAAAAAGTACAATATGAAATCACAACAGGCAGAAAGGTTTGTTTTTGTGGAAATAGTTTCCATTCAAATGTATAATGGAATGGTTTCATGTTTTTATAAAACTGCCTTTTCATTCTGAGTTGATTATATATTGTATTTTTTCCATGCAAAATTCTTGTTCAGTGTCCCCCAGTTAGGGGGTGGGGGGTTAGATAAATAAGTATAAAGTCCATAATATAGTTCTTATAAAAGGTCTTGAAAATAAAAAAAGACAGGGAGGGGGGGTGAATACTCATAAATTGCAATAGCAATTAATTTTAGACTAGAAAATATGACATGCCCTATATGTAACACCACTTCCGGCTGAAGCCCTGCCCACTTCCGATTTTTATCCGAATACAGATACAGATAATGTTGATGGTCCAACAGATACAGATACAGGCATCGCTGCACACCCCTATTACCTAACCACATATTGCATTTGCATTATCTTAAAAACAATCAATTAACATTAACAGTGTTAATTGCCCAGATATTCTCAGCCCAATTACGTGCCTAGATGTCAGCGAATAACTGCCTGTGATGAACTTTTAACCACCAATGACTAACTTTGTGCTCCCAGGATTACAGTGTCAAACCTCATCCTAGGACCAAGCGGGGGATGTTGGGACAATGGACTACACATGGAACTACAGTCCCTCCCATGATACCGGAAGTGATGCATTTGGCACCGCCTCCTGACTACAATTTCAAACTTACAATATCTAATACTGTAAGCCCCGGAAATGCACGTCATCCACAAATAATATAATAATCATAAAATAAACACAAATGTTCAACTGTCAAATTAACTTTGTAAAAATGTTTGAAATTCCCACGGAATTTGCGAGTACCACCAATGGAACTGTAGGCTACGTTATTTAATGTGTACCACCAATGGAACTGTAGGCAAGCAAAATGATTTTAAAGGTAGGTTTCGACAACCGATCCTGTACACACTGAAGGCTAAAACCAGTTAAGGGTAAAATTAGTAGCCTACATGGCGTGGATTTGGACAGCATGTGATTTTCTGTTTGCTGGCTGCATCATTATAAGCTCAAACTGGGGTTTGGCAGCAGCTTCAGCCAGCGTTTTGTGTGTATGAGTGAGAGAGTGAGAGAGAGAGAGCAGCCGCTGTGAGTTCTGTCCAGAGTAGAAATTAGCTTTTGACTACTCATGAGGTTAAAATTAAAAAAAAGTTCAGTTGTGCTTTAAAGGGGAATTCCACCCAGTTAACCTTATTGAACAGATCAAGACACAACTAATTATGTCTTTCTTTGTGGCAGGCCAAAACAAATCTGTACTGGAGTTATGTGAATATAAAGTTCGAAATTATGTAGAGGTATACGTCAAAATGGTGTATACCTCTACCACTTCCTCGTTTTTGAAAGACTACAGTGTTTTCAAGTGGGCATGTAAATTACATAGCAAGTAGGTGGAGCCAGCGAGGGAAGAAATGCTGCCTGCATCTCACTGTTCTGAATAGGGACCACAGAACAAGTTCTGTGGTAGGGACACATTGTAGATCAAGCTAGCTATCATTGCTATTTTATTATAATGTCAGAAAATTACATTGATAGGCTATGTTATTTACTAAAGATGTTTTGGTAAACTAAACCGTGCTGTCGGTTACAGAGTGGAGCTCATCCGGTATTCCCTGATTCCCTGTAGCCTACATCCTTCCTCTGCCTTTTTGAATCACCCAGTAAGGAACCACGTCAACTAACTTTACATTATGATCCATGACCATTAAGTAGGCTAGACTAACATTAGCTAGCTTACCATAATTGAATGGTTTCACTTTGAGCATTCGATTACAGAAGCAATGTATTTTTTCAGGGCTAGTGCGTTAGCTGTTGTTAGCAACGAGTTTCTTGGCATTAAAACAAATTGCTTTTTAAATATGTTTGCCATGGAGGCTAGAGTGGCTAACCTTGCATTTGTTAATGGAAGGAGGTTGGATATCGGGGTGATAAATATGTTGTTTCCATGTTTTTACCAACATCAGTGCGTTCGAGTTGCACTGGGAAAGTTTTGGCTTTGCTAGCAAACATAGCTAAAACGGCTAGCCTACAACAATGACGTTTTAACTTTTAATTGTATATGTTTAATATTCTGTATCGGCATGTTGGTCGATACAAAAGCATTTCATATTAAAAAACAGGAGGTCGACATGGAACCGGGGTGCGTAGCCTAGCTAAGTGTTACAGACTTCTGGCAAAGCTGGCGAATCTTTTCACGATACCAAACATAGATAAATGAAGGGCCGTATTTCCCCCGTTTTTCTGGAGACTGAGCTAATGATGGTGGTATTTTCTCAGTATAACTGTTACATTAGTGCAGTGGCGTCATTTGGGTATGGCAGAGTATGGCTCTTGCGATACCCTTGCCTCCGGTTTCAAAGGCTATTTGGGCGCCGCTTCTCTGCTGTCCTGCTACTCTGCCTGGAGAGGGAGAGCGCACCTTCCCGATCCCCCGTCCCAGTAAAAGTCAGGCAAAACACCAGCAATAGCTTAAGGCTTACCCATTATGCTACTACTGTTGAAATATTTCACTCAGAATTGGCGTTTGGTTCCTGCAAATCACGTTAACCTATCCTGCTAATGCTAGATAACTGTTAGTTGACCAGCAGCTAGCTAGCTAGCAGACAGTAAAACTTTACAGGTGAGTCCTGAAAATCTTGCTTAAAAAAAAACTTAAGTGTATTCATTAACATTAGTCTAATGTGGGAATTGTTTTTTATTGCTGCAAGAAGGGAATAGGAAAAATGAGTACATATGCTATCCAGCTAGCAAGTGCATAGAGCAGAGACTAGTGTCTCTGAAATGAACTAGTTTTTTGCTCATTTCAAGAATGTTTGTCAACCTACCTAATCATACATTGTTTAGTATGTTTTACCACTTTAGATAGCTAAATGCTAATAGCGATTACTTTACACTTTACAACTAATGATAGATCATTTTAAGAATAATCTTTCTTTAGAAGTCACCAAAATCCACTATTTAAAAACAGTTTTTTAAAAATCGCTCGAGAATTTCACCCCCCCCAGTTTACTTGCCATACCCTACTGTTTGCTGAAATTACGCCACTGCATTAGTGGTGAACTTGCCAGCGAGTTACGTGGCCTCTCTAATCTCTAGAGAGATTAGTCTGTAAACACAGTAGACAGACAGTACATTAGCAGTAAAATAACCAGCCTCTTGGCCTCCTCATCTGTAACATCATTCAGTGGGCGTGACAACCTGTTGTCTTAACTGTAAGCTTTGTGGCTGTTGTAGTTAATTCTAAGGCAAGTACCTGGTACATGCGCAGTAGTTTGGGGCTATATCTCTGCTCTCACTACAGGTAGAAAGTTGGCTGAGAGCTCATTTTAATCAGGAGGAGAACTACTTTTCTACAAACCAGGCATCATTTTTGGGTGGAATTCCCCTTTAACGTTACAAAAGCACAGATGCCTATAATTAGAAACTAGCCTACCTCGAGTCCGGATGGGATTATAATCCAAAACTAATCCCGAACTGCACTAAAAAAAAACTAGTTCTACTCAAAAATAAAATAAAAATGCTAGCACATAAAAACATTAATTGATATTTGTTATTCAGTTCATTTGCTTGATAATTAAGAACGATAAATTGAAACAGGCCAGGTTGACATTAATATCCGTATAAAGGTAAAGTTAGATTACAGAAGGCCTATTTTACAGCCAACGGTACGCCACTGGATCATAATGTAGGCTAGACATGGACATGGTTCCTTAGTGAGATTCGATGATGTCGGAATGATACCAGAGGCCACTGAGTTGTAGCCTATCATTTGTCCACTATGTAACCGCATGAGGACAGCACTCAAGTAGCCTACTGTTTGGTTCATTTTGCCAACATATCTTTAGGAAACAACATGTCAATGTAATTTTCTGACAAAACATACCTACTTATTGCGCTAGGTTGAGAAAGCCATCTCCGGGGCAAGACCTCCAGCGCCCAGCATGCACTAGGTTGACCTAGTCTTGTTTGTATATATACTCCCATAAATAAAATACGCAAATAATGTGACACATAATATTATCTTATGTATTGCCTTGATTTCTGAGCTTTATTATCTGATTTTCTGGATGTTCAACACCTATAGACCTAGATTATACATTCATGAAAACAGAAGTGACCCAAGTCTCTGTAGTATCATATTTATGCTCATTATATATATATATATATATATATATATATATATATATATATATATATATATACACACACAGTTGAAGTCGGAAGTGCATACACTTAGGTTGAAGTCATTAAAACTCATTTTTAACCACTCCACAGATTTCATGTTAGCAAACTATTTTGGGGGGTGGGACTAGATTTAGCTGTAAATTACACTGGAACAGTATGGAAACACATGGTTGGCTAAATGGCTCTAAGTCATCAAGGGTCTGACGTATCAAACAAGCCTTAAATCATCACTCTGCTGCCAGAAATACAGTAGATATGGATGGATAACCTGAAGGGTTTTTTCTCCTTATTTTTCCATAGAGTTCAATAGGAAAATTTGTCAGGAGAAACAACCAGGAGAAGGTGCACAAGTAAAAGAGATGACCGTAGGCTTCAGCGGATTGTCAAGCAAAGACGATTCCAAAATTTGGTGGAGATGCAGAGGGAGTGGACTGAGGCTGGAGTCAGTGCTTCAAAAACCACCACGTACACGTATCCGGGACATGGGCTACAACTGTCGGATTCCTCGATTCAAGCCACTCCACTCATTCTCTGAAATAACTGAAGTAAATGCTGATTTTCGACACACTATTCTAATTTCTTGAAATACTGTTTTGGGGGTTTTCTGGAGCTGTAAACCAAAATTATGAAAAATGAAACAAATAAAGGCTAGAAATATTTCACTTTGTGTGTAATGAATCTATAATCTATGAAAGTTTCACTTTTTGAATGGAATTATGGAAAAAAAAACTTTTCCATGATATTCTAATTTTTTGGAAAGGATCTGTATATATCAGATCAAAAACGTCTACATTGTAAAAAAAGCCAAGTTACTCACGCATAGCCTACATAGCGCTGTCCATAAGTTCTTAATTCCAACTTGCAAAAACTAGGCCTGCCTTTAAAAGTCTTGATATCAAAATGTGGTCAAGTTACAACTAACAATATTGCCTATCGTAGCTCACACTAAATAAACTAGCTCTATTCCAAAGCAATGCTATCCAAACTTTCCTAAATTATTTAATGCAACTTGGCCCTGTGTTTCTTCATCTTTGCATGTGAAGAGATTGTGCCTCATGGAACAACATATGATTTCAATGAATGTTTTTAACAGCTGATGAATAATTACACGCCAGAAAGGATATGGTTGTACTTTGTTGGCAAGTTAACTTTAGAAAATATACAGGTTTTAAAATGTTAACTGCTGCTACAGCATTCTTTACAATTCACAAACAGACATTTATATGAAGAAACATCATGTACAATAGAGAAAGGGGTGATGAATAAATAAATGCAGATAAAAATGATCATGATATTTGCAAACAGAATTTTGTGAACACAAGGATATCTATGTATCTATCTCTGTAGCCTACAGCTAGCGAGCTAGTGAGTTTTTTCCCGGTAGTGTAGAACGTTACCTGCGGGAAATCTTTTGGTACTGGACAGCTAGGTTTAGTTTCGTTTTCTGTAGTGCAATGAATGTAGGCTATAATGCATGTTGATTCGCTTCGTAGTAGCCTAGCTTGTTTCTGCTTCCTGACGAGAAGCAGGAAGTAACGTTGGCGAACAAGCTTAATTGGACAACGCATATTTCCCAGGAATCTTAGCCAGAAAGAAAACAGTAGATACTACTAAGAAAGTACATACCAGAGATTATTCTTCTTTTTATTATTATTATTATAATAATTAAAAGTGTTTGCAGTAAGCTACATTATCAGCAGAGTAGCGTAGACTAGAGCCACATTCGAAGGCTATCTATTTATTTATAAGTGACTAACCATGAATCAGATATGTTTGGGGAATTGGCGCTTTATAAATCCGATCGCTTAAAGGCTTGCATTTTAAAAGAGGCTATCCTCAATTTTTAATGTAGGCTATTATCGTAAATTCTTAATTTTCCTAGTAGTTAATTTTATGGTGACCTTGTGTTATGTGTGAAAAGGATAAAGTGAACAGAGCTGAAGTGAAGAAATTAATTAATAAATAAATGTTGGCCGAGGCAAGGGGTTTCCACAGTCAGTCAGTCATGACCGCAAGAGCAGAGCGTAACACCCTCCCCAAACCAGACAAAAGCGAGCGTCCGGTTTGGGGAGGGTGTGATATAATACAAGTGAAACATTGAACAGTTAATATTGTAAACCTCTTTTGCCTTTGCAATAAAAATACGTTAATGTGTCAATGTGAAAATAATAACAGTCTAAGAAATGAAAAGTACTTAACAGTTGCACATTGTTTTTGTGGAAAATACACGTGCCCTGCTGGGCTCGAACCCACTATCCACTGTGTGAGAGACTGCAGTCTTAACCACTAAAACACAGCAGCTTCTTGGAAAGCATGAAGCCATTAGCTATATTAACATTAAAAAACATTAGTATGAAGCGTTTTTATTGGACGATAAGCTTGATGAGCAGGTATACAGACCATACCCTCAAATAATAATTCTCCCCATTGGATAACATTGCGACGGAGGCAGGCAGTTTGGCAGGAAAATGGGAAGAAGAAGAAGTAGAAGAAGAGGAATGAGAAAAACGGCAAAATAACCCAAGTTTGGGGCTTTATTGTGTGGATGTGTGAAGTTGTATCTGAATGCTGTGTGGTTACATGAGGTCAGAACATACAGAAGTTCATGTTTTTAAGGGCTGAGAGTCTATGGTCATTGTGGTTACTTCTGTAGGAAACCCTGAAAAGTGCCAAACTCTCGGTGCTGTATAGGTATGGGGCATGCCCCACCAAGCCGTAACTTGGCGGATGGCATACCTGCCATCCCAATAAGGAAACTAGAGCTTAAAATGGTACCAAAGTGAAATACCAGTTTTAGCTCTTTAGCATCCTTAACTCTGGTAGTGTTCATGAATGAACAAACCCCATTGGCACGAGAGTCCGATGGTATTCATAAAGCACGTCGGTTCCCATATCGGAAAAGAACGTTTGGTTTAAAGAATATATATATACCTTTAAATGCAAGAACATCCGGTATTTTCATTGCTCTAGAGGTTACATGCCTACTTGCATGGTACAGATCCCAAATTGTTCCACTAATCCACTAATAGTGGTAACGTTACACATGAAGTAGGCTATAATTACGCAGGAAATGTATTATCGATAATTGAAACTAAGCAAAAAATATTACTTTTTAAATACGGCAGCAACTTGGCAAGAATACATAACGTTCCGTCGATGGTGTTCGCATGTGCTAGAGGTACGTTTTCTGGGTTGTTTTGTGAAATTAATGGAAGTGAACAGAACAACCTCAGTCTCTCTTGCAAGCCACTTTCATTCGCGCGCGCTTACCAGTGGACCGCACGCACTATCTATTGGACCTCTCTTGCAAGCCACTCATTCGCACACGCTGACCATTGGATCTCTCTCGCGAGCCACTTTAATTTGCACGCGCTGACCAGTGGACCGCGTGCGCTATCCAATGGACCACTCTCGCGAGCCACTTTCATTTGCGATAGAAAGTCGCACTTTATGAACAAAATAACAACCTATCAGAGGATCCCTTCAATTTGTTGTATAGAAAAGTACAGGCCACAATCTTGAATATTCTACCATTCTATCTTAATGTGAAGTGAACTTTTGCCAAGAAGATTGGTTTTTGGGCAATTTTAAGCACAGTAGATGGACATCCTATAAAATATATAATAGGCTACAAGGACTGGGTGGGTGAGATGACTATGATATAGTAGCCTATGCTTTTACAGGATTAAGTGAACCTTCCAAAAACAATAAGATGGTATGAATTCTTATTTCAAACCAAATAAAAGAAATGTAGATTAGCTAATCAATCAAAACAAAAATCAGTAGGCTAATACTCACCAGGATTAGACTGTGCTGGGGGAGATCAGTCTCTGCGCTTTCTTCAGCGCTCGTCTCTTGACCCAGCTCTGGCTGAAGGTGGTCACCAGGTTTCAGCAGAGTCCCAACACGCGGGCTGTGCAGTCCTTTTCACTTGCAATGCCTTTTGTTACAGCCAAATGCAAGTTATGCCCAAAGCAATTTAGCCATGGCCAGCCAAGGTCTCTAACTGCAGCCATGATATTGGCCCCGTCGTAATAGCAGATAATTTTTCCGCATCCAATTTCCAGTTTGTCATAGCAGACTGCAGACCTTCAGCCAGATTGGCAGCGGTATGTTTGTTGGGAATGTGTGTCGTCTCCAAAGACTTGAATTTCAGTCCAGTCACTTGTCAGCCAATGTACAGTAAAACTCATATACGGAGCCATTGTGGTACTAGACCACATGTGAAATGTTGTACTTCTTTCAACTCGCGGATCAATCCGGCAAAATACTTTCTGCCAGGCAGTACATACTGCATATCAAACTCTTTAAGCATTTCTTTGAATGCGGCTTTCTCTACCGATTGGACGCTTTTCCCCTCGCCAGATAAGTTGTCACACTGTCTGTCCTTGTTTGCCATTTCTTACTGTCTCGGCTGTATTGGGAGGCATGGGTAAAAGCAACACCCAGCTGCCGAGCTGGGCATGCAGATGGTTTCTTCAGAGCCGCTGCAGCAAGCTCCAATCGTGCAAGGTGCTCTGGATGATGGTTGGAGAGGTGGTTCCTCAAGTTGGTAGTATTGCTGCTCACTGCTTCCACTTTCAGCCGGCAAATACGACATATTGGGGAGTCTAAATCTTTGGGATTTCTATGTGCATCGGGTTCAAACCCAAAATGATTCCAGAGAGGCGAAGTCGTGTTTTTCTTTGGAACGAGATCCATTTTAGCAGTGCTACACACTCACACGCAGAGACAGGGGAGTTAAATGGGTGGTGCTTTCTGTCCCAAAGCTGCATGGGCATCTATAGACCTAAGAGGTCACAGAAGGGACACATTGCAAAGGGTGTTAGGACATTTCAAAGTTGCTCTAACGTTTCATCTTCACAGCACACAGTAGCCTAGGCAGTCAGTCAGTCTGGACCAAAAATGTCTTGTTTTTTTTTCCAGTACAACCACATCCATTAAAAATAACGCTTTGTGGCGAGTATAGACTCCACACTACGTTCATGACTGTGTGCGCACTTCATTGAACGTAGCCTATGTTCATATGTTCGTTGCCCCTACCACACAGAATACGAAAACGAATCAAGATTTGCTTTCAATCGCTTATATTAATAAGTGCATGTTAAAACACTGACAAATGTTCGATAGAAATAGTCTAATACAGAACAAATAATCAGTTACATGCTTCAACAAATGCATCACAAAGTTAGGCTATTTTAATTTTGCGAAACGCTGTGCTATATAGTGGGCCTCATTTATGGCTAAATAACAATTAAATATGCCGATACACTGTCCGACATGGAACAAACAAGCAATGGGTGAATAATTAATCAATTAACACTGTCTCCTTCAAAAGATGCTGATGTTGCACTGAACAATAATATAATATAAACGTGTATGAGAGAGCTGTAAGCCAAGGCTACATAACCAGATAACAACCATATCACACATGCACACGTTACCATATCAACGCACCCAAATAGACTTAATGATATTACCACAGATAATCACCATTAAAGGGAAACTCCACACCCTCAGGAAAATCAGTTTGGCAATAAAAGCTGCCAATAGCTATCTAATGCTAACTGTATCAGAAGTGAAAGAAAACTGGAGCTCTACAGCCTACTGGAGCAGGGCTTCCTGTGTGAACGTTACGTTTATATTTAAAAATGTAAAAATAAAAAAGTAGCCTATTATCAGAGACCCCCCCCCCCGAGATTGCTGATTTAAGGATTATGGGGCGTTCTGTTATGTTATGGGAGGGTCAAACCCAACCATAATTTGAACCCTGCACACACGCATATACGCAAACAAGCTAAGACACAGAGACACGATATGCACACTACACACGCATGCACGCGCACACAAACTACCCATATGCACACACACACACACAAACTGCCCACATGCACAAAGATACACACACATTAAGTCACAAACACACACTTTGATACACACATGCATGCACACATACATGCAACGACAAGCACACATAAGCTGTGTCTCAAACCGAAGGCAGCTGCCTTGTTTGCCTTTCTCGCTCTGAAGGTACCTCAAAAGGCAACAAATTTGGGACACACTTCAAAGGCAGGATGATTTCACGTTAGATCAGTGTTTACATTTGTTCATTACGCTACATCAGCTTGCTAGGAAGTTCAAATTAAAATGCATTTTTAAATATAATGTGGAAGAAAATACTGTTTAACCTAATGTTTTATACTCCAGATTAATTAATTTATACGTGATTACAAATATATCCTATAATAACAAAAAGCTTTAAAGTAACTTGATTAAAGAAACACAGTACCATGCATAGAAGTTAAGTTACAAGGCCAGTTCCTTAACCATTATACTACACTGCCACCCACCAATGGACCAATGATAAGATTACATAGACCAATGGTAAGTTTACATACCAACAAATACATGATTGACAGCATGGAATACTAATGTGTGCATTTTATACAAGTTTATTGAATACATGCCTTAATACATTATGTTTACTCCCTTTCATTGTATTGTGAGTTAACATTCCAATGTTTAAATGAGTGCCTTCACTTCTCTCTTTCTGTGAAAAGGGCCCACAGCAGCCTTCTTATCAGCAGTATGTATAGATAAGGCCCGTTGCTAAGCTGTTGTCATGCAAAAGTAGCCACTACCAGACAGGTTATGATGCAGGATGAGGCCACAAGTGAGTGACGTGAGACCAAAAGAAAGATGTTACTTTTTTTAAGGAGGTGTCATTTTGTCCAGATATAAAGGTGTTGTGCCCCAGCCCATGCCAGAGTTCATTGCTGCATTTCCTGGGTGAAATTGTTTGTCCATGCATACTGTAATTGACTCCAACAGAGTCGGTTTTGAATCTGTTTTAGTTCAGGATACCTAGAATTCTCTAGCCTCGACCGTACCGACCTGAGGGACAACTAAAGAAGAGAAATAGTTGTCCTCTACAATTTTGGCGATTCAGCCAGGAGGGCAATATCTCTGCGGAGGGGCGACCTCCTTCTGCCGACGGATAGGGGGCTTACCGACAGAAGTGCACAAAATAGAACAGATAAGCAGATGCCTTTTATATAAAAAGTCAGTATTAGTCGGTTTGACCCCGGTCTGTCGATGGAGACTGGCCCCGTCCCAGAGTGACGCCCTGTTCGGGTAAGACGAATTCTAGTGAAACCAGTGAATGATGATGTAATATAGGTTTGTATATAAGTTAAAGTATGCTATAGTCGTAACTGTTTACCATGAATATGCTGGAGTACTGTGATTTACTTCAAAGGGAGGTGATACGGCCATAAATGTGAACTTGACTGCTAGATTAAAATATTAACTAAAAACTAAATAGTGTATATTTTATTTATATATTTATATAACTTGAAGGGTTTCTTCTCGTGACTTATTTTTCCATAGAGTTCAATAGGAAAATTTGTCAGGAGAAATAACCCTTAAAGTGATCCATCCATATCTACTGCATATCTGGTAGCAGAGTGATGGTTTGAGGCTCGTTTGATACCTCAGACCCTTGATGACTTACAGCCATTTAGCCAACAATGTGTTCCATTCTGTTCCAGTGTAATTTACAGCTAAATCTAGTCCCACCCCCAAATTCCCATAGAGATCCATTCAAATGTAGAGAGGTTATAGTATCGCTTGTAGAAGTACCAGAAAATAAGATATCATGGGCTCTATTTTAATAAACCAAACGCAATGGTGAACGCAAGAGTAATCGCTTGGCGGTATCGCTCTGAGGGCGTGTCGGCGAGAAATTTGGTAATTTCATGACGGCAATCTTGGCGCACCTTATGGCGGTATTGCTAAAAGGCTGGGTTTAAACGTCAAAGGTGTGTCTCTATGGTAGCCAATCAAATTGTTGTTCTCATGCTTTAAAACGCAATCGCGTTGGAACGCAATCGCTCCATGCAATTTCATAATGAGCAACCCAAACGCACTGGACCGTCAACGACAAGATTTTCCGCACAGGAATCAGACATACTTGCAACAGAAGTACAGGCTAGGACTGTAGTAATTTATGGATCACAATCCACACCACCTCGTCTCCCAGAAGTTCGGAAGGCACGGGAGGAGGTGGCGAATGCATTAATTAGCCTACATTAGGTGATGTAGGCATAATTATGATTCAAATGGTAGGCTTATGATTCAACTGTGTCAATGTGTAATTTATATATTATAGGCTAGTGGCCTACATGATCGCAAGTTTCTTGTAAGCTGTCCTGTTTTATTCGAGTAGTTTAAATTAAAATTAATTAATTAATAATAATTATAGGCTATTTGTTCATTAAATGGAAGTGTAATGTTGGCATCACCTATAGACACTACATAGAACTACATGACGAATAAGTTACCAAATTGCCAGAGTCTATTGCGTTTCCGCTAAGAGGTGGTTCCAGCTGATCATAACGCAATGGGTTTTCGTTGGTTCAAATTGTCACTGAGCCGAAAGTATTTTAGAACACGCCCCAGACAGCGCCACCCATCCCACTGCAGCGCAACCGAAAGGATGTTATGTTGAGAATTTGTTGATCCTAGCGGTATTGCTGAGAAACGCCATAGCGCCAGTTTTAAGACGTTGATGCTGTCAACAAGTTTGCGTTTGACTATACCGTCCCCTTGCGCTGGTTTGAAAATAGAGCCCCAAGAGTCTTTTGATATTGTTGGGTCACAGACATCAGGAAGTCAGGATATGTGACCAAATATTTAAAATGATTACTTTATTCTACATTATGTTAAACTGTCAAATATTTTTTGATGCCCGAAAATGGGGGGGACAATGTACAAAAGGTTCTATAATTTCTCAACGGTTAAATTAAATTAAAGCTGACGGTCTGCACTTCAACCTCATTGTCATTGTATCCTTTCAAACTCAAAGTGCTAGAGTACAGAACCAAATAACAAAAAATGTGTCACTGTCCAATGAATTATGGTGCTAACTGTATATATACAGTTGAAGTCGGAAGTTTACATACACTTAGGTTGAAGTCATTAAAACTCATTTTTACCCACTCCACAGATTTCATGTTAGCAAACTATAGTGTTGGCAAGTCAGTTAGGACATCTACTTTGTGCATGACACAAGTAATTTTTCCAACAATTGTTTACAATTATTTCACTTTTAATTCACTATATCACAATTCCAGTGAGTCAGAAGTTTACATACACTAAGTTGACTGTGCCTTTAAACAGCTTGGAAAATTCCAGAAAATGATGTCATGGCTTTAGAAACTTCTGATAGGCTAATTGACATTATTTGAGTCAATTGGAGGTGTACCTGTGGATGTATTTTAAGGCCTACCTTCAAACTCAGTGCCTCTTTGCTTGACATCATGGGAAAATCTAAATAAATCAGCCAAGACCTCAGAAAGAAAATTGTGGACCTCCACAAGTCTGGTTCATCCTTGGGAGCAATTTCCAAACGCCTGAAGGTACTACGTTCGTCTGTACAAACAATCGTATGCAAGTATAAACACCATGGAACCACGCAGCTGTCATACCGCTCAGGATGGAGACTTGTTCTGTCTCCTAGAGGTGAATGTGCTTTGGTGCGAAAAGTGCAAATCAATCCCAGAACAACAGCAAAGGACCTTGTGAAGATGCTGGAGGGAACAGGTACAAAAGTATCTACATATATCCACAGTAAAACGAGTGCTATATCGACATAACCTGAAAGGCTGTTCGAAGGAAATGACTTAGTCTATTGGCTGAAAATACCCCCATACTTTAATTTACTCACAGACTTCTGGTTGAGGCAGTGCAGTGGTCGCCCTGACTGTCAGAGAATAATGGAACACAAAGTGGAATAACACTGTATTTCCATCCCAAAGGACAAAACATTGAGTATGAACAAGACTCCATTGAAAACATGAAAGGCAGGAAAGGAGTCATCTGCTGCAATGACATATACATTGGACCCAAGGGAGCAGGAACTCGGATTGAACTGATAGCCGACCAATGGGGGTGGTACCTGATGGAAGACACTGCTCTACCACATGTCACCTTAGCAGTAAACCAAGGCTACCAGCCTAAAGACATTGGACCCATTATAAAACAACTAATTGCAAAGGAATAGACACCAGAGTCTACAGCAAAACCACAATCAACTGTTGCTACAGGACCAGAAAAAGGAGAATATAGGATCCATGCCAGACTTCTTCTCCCCACCATAGCTGAATGCCATGAACTACCCTCTGTCCCGATCATGATCCTGACCTCTGAAGATGGGAGAAACTCAAACAAGTCCCAAGCTCCTTGTGGGCTAAAGGAGGACATGACGTGGGACTGATTAAGTCAGCAGGAGTTGTCCAAGTCAAACTCAAACCAGGAATGGCAGGCCCAAAACAAAAACAATATCCAATGTCAGTAGAGGGAGAGAAAGGAATTGTCACCACAATCCAAGAGCTACTCCAAGCCAGAGTTATTTACCCTACTACAAGCACATGCAACACGCCCCAGTAAAGAAGGCTGGAACAGGGAAGTGGCGTATGGTGTAGGACCAAAGGCCCCTGAATGACGTAGTGGACCAAGAATACACTGTATTTCCAGACCAGTGCCACCGGAAGGAAAATGGTTCACAGTAATTGACCTGTGCTCTGCGTTTTTTAGTGTACCCCTACATCCAGATTCAAAACATTTGTTTGCTTTTACGTTTCGTGGCCAGCAATATACTTATTCTAGGCTGCCTCAAGGGTATGCAGAATCGCCGTCAGTCTTCAACAGAATAGTGGGGCAAGATCTTGCAGGAGTAACTTTCCAAGGATAAAGTACCCTGATCCAATATGTGGACAACCTCTGTGCAGCGAGACAAGGAAACACTGTGAAAAAGACACCATTCATCGCCTTCAAACATTGGCTGCAAAGGGACACAAGTGCAGTAAATCAAAATTACAATACTGTCAATCTGAGGTAACCTACCTTGGACACCTCATCAGCCATGACCAGAAAACTTTAGCCCCAGACCGAATACAAGCCATTCTTCAGGTCCCAAAACCCAGAACTATAAAAAACATGCAAGCTTTCATAGGAATGACCTGATTCTGCTGACAGTGGATACGCCACTATGCGGAAATGGCACAACCGTTCAGAAAACTATGCTAGGCAAAGGAAGGCAGGGAACACTTAACTTGGACACCAGAGACAATTGAAGCATTCACACATCTAAAGTTAGCCTTACAAGAGGCCACAGGCTTGGGGCTTCCAGACTACTCAAAGCAATTCTTTCTTTTTTTTAATCTGCACCCCTAGTCATGGGACAACTAACCACTTTGTACATCTCACATTTCGTGCATGTGTTAATCAATAGCAGACGATCACTGATTACCCAAAGACACCTAAGTGGCTACAAGGTGCTACGCACATGCCCAAATCTGGCCATTGTCAGATGCAACATGGTCAATCCAGCTGAACTGATGACCACCCCTGAGGATGGAGACACTCATGACTGCTTAGCCACCAGAGCCCTGGAATTACAAGCAAGACAAGACCTACACTTTGAGCCCTTGAACGACTCTGACTACATTTTCTTGGTAGATGGATCAGCATCACTGCACCTGGACACTGCCCAGAGGCCTGCAGGATATGCTGTAGTGACACATTTTCCAAACAGCTGAAGCTGAAAGACTACCCCCACATTACTCAGCTCAAGCTGTAGAGTTATTCGCTCTTACTAGGGCATGCATTTTGTTTGAAGGCTTATAAGTTACCATTTACCATAACTCTACTTGCACTGTAAGACTTCTTTGTAGCTGGGCAGGTATTTGGGCATCTAGATGGTTCCTGACGGCAGGAAGAACACCTGTCAAAAATGCGACATTGATCACCGCTTTACAAAACCTATGCGAAGGCCTAAAGTCTTAGTGATTGTTAAATGTGCAGCACATACAGGGGGAAAAGACATTGTTTCGGTAGGAAACTCACTTGCCGACAAAGCAGCAAAGGGTGCTTCAGAGGGTCTGACAGACCCCTACCAAACCAAATGCCACTGCTTGAAGTGGCTGACTGTGCTTTACAAAATGTGTTGGAGCTGCAACAAAGCAGCTACACTTAACTATGACAACTGGACACCCAGAGGATGTTGCAAAGACCCTGACACTGGACTGTGAAGATAACTCACTACTGGCAAAGTGGTTGCTCCCATTGACTTTGTATCTTCTCTTTGCAGAGCGGCACACAGTGTGTGCCGCTCTTCAAGGGAGAGATGATAGGACAACTACAAAAAGACTGGTTCATTCCTAAATGTAGTGAGCATGTGCATTTTATTTTCCCGCTGGGTGGAAGCATTCCCAACCTCCCATTGTGATGCCAGTTCCGTCGCAAAATACCTGGCACGAGAATTGTTCTAGTGTCTTGGTTTATGCAAAACTATATCCTTCGATAATGTGGTACACTTTTTGATTGAAATTGATTTCTGAGCTCTGTGTTAGCCTAGGAATCTACCACCCAGTCAGCAGGAATAGGGACGCTCAAGAACAAGTTGGCCAAAACATGCAGGGAAATAGGTAAGAATTGGGTGGAATGTCTACCATTAGCTCTCATAACCATGAGAAATTCCAGAAGCAGAATTACTGACTTGACACCCGATGAAATGATTTGTGGAAGGCTAATGGCTTTCCCCATGAAGAGACCCCCTGGTGTGACACCAGGAATGGAGGTACTAGAGGAGGAGATAGGTAAGTACCTTAAAGGACCTGTCAGGTGTGTGTAGTGCAGCAGGCCCAAGGACCCCTGGTAGCAGACCAGGAGAAGCAAGTCGATTCCGGTGACTGGATGTACGTGAAGGACTTCAAGCGGAAATGGAAGGAGCCAAGGAGACCATTCCAGGTGATCCTGAGCACGCTCACTGTTGTGAAGGTCGTGGGGAGGTCCGGCTGGATCCAACTCAACCACTGCACCAGAGGGAAAGAGCCCACCGACAGACAGTAAGGAGCTGGTGTTGGAGGGCCCTGATGGGACTACTTGGGCTGATGATAATAGCAGGACTGGTCAGAGAAGAAGTACACCCCCCATTCTGACGTTGTAAGCAAGAGAGATGCTAAATGGAGCGCCTTTGGTTTTGATACAGACCACCTAAACATATCAGATCCATGGGCTAAGAGAAACATGTGGTACCAGCAACTGACTCATGCCGCCCGTCAAGCCACTGGTAATGGATGCCCATGCATAGTACAAGCACCCATTCCTAGCACATGGCCATCAATAGCGGAAGTAGTCCCAGAACCCATGAAATGTACTTGTCAGTTTCATGCTCTAGTTTGGTTGCACTGTGTTCAGGAATACCGAAGTGATAATGACCCAAAAAGTGAAATATATCATCTCAGAATGCACTAACTGTTCCTATATTATAGATCTCAAATATGTAGAATTATCCACCAAACATGAAAACATTATTGCCCCCAGCTACATTGAGGTGGTTCCTGACAAGACAGTGGTAAATTGCTTTTGTTCAAACGAAACTGATCCAAAGCATCCTGATGCCCTATATCTCGGACTGTCGGAATGTACGATTTATAGGATGCCATTTGACAAAAGTAGAGATGGACGTCCAGAACAAGAACACCCCGTTAAAATATTTAACACAAAGCACCAGAGCATCACTCTTCCCCACGTAAAAAAATCCATCCACGTACACAGATATGACATTAGGTACATTTGAGAACCACTGGTGGGTGTGTGGAGACAGAGCATACTCTTCTTGCCTGTAGGATGGACAAGTTGTTATTTGGCCAGATAAACATTTCCTTATGGGGCAGTGGTTATAAAAAAGGGAACAAAGTCCACCGAGGCCTTAATATCAAATCATGTCCGGAAAAAACGTGAATTGGCTCAACTCAATGATTTAGAGTCCTACCACTTCAGAATCACACTAGGGGGAAAGTGGGGGCATCGGCCTTTACCTTGGTATGATGTAGTATTCCTAGCTGACCAAACAACATTACGTACACATTACAAGGTTTTGCCAATTAAACTATTAAAGGATTTAAACTGCTTGCAGACACTGTTCGAAACCACCGCCTGACCCTCCTGAAACATGAAATGGCCCAAGATTACATACTAGCTAAACAAGGAGGCCTGTGCATGTCATTGAATTTGACCGGAGATTCGTCTTACACCTTAATTACAGATACTGATGACAACCTGACCAGTGTAATACATGCCCTAGAGCATATCAGGGATGCGTGGTGTTTGCCCTCACTAAAGAGTCCTCTTCTTGAGCTAGACAGATAAACTCTTTCCAAACACTGTAGTAGATGAAGCATGGGATGGATTGTGCACCGCCACTTCGTAATTACAGCACAATTGGAAATGAGTAAAACTGAAATTAAGAAAGGAAACAAATGAAGTATGCTAGAAACTAGTAATGACAGCAAATAACATTAGTATAGCATAAGCGTGTCACATTCTTGAAATGAATACGGCGGACATATAGTTTAAGATTAAGCTTATACAATATAGATAGTTAAAAGTACTGAATAGGGTTAGCTTGGAATGGCTAACAATTATCTCATAATAGAGAGACTTTGCTACGTAGCTATCCTGGAATAACATAAATGCATTAACCTTTACTAGTTTACGCAGCATATTAGGGATGGGACGCTCGACACTCACGTCGACACGGTGTCGAGTTTTAAAATCACTGCTGTTTTGAAGTAGTGCTCCAAGGCTTGTTTCAAATCACGTGATCACGGAAACCGAAGCTTCGGACGTCACAGTGACGCCAGTCATTGTGGGTGCTATCTCGAACCAATACATGCTCAACCAATAGCCTACCTGTTGAGATGTGTCAGCTATACGGATCTGGGATCAGATGCTCTTTTCACTCACATATGAACCTCCATTCGGGTGTATGTGGAAAGACACGGGACTTCTGTGTATCTGTGCAAAACCTCTGATTCCAGATCAGCTCATTCCTTTCCCACCCACAAACTTCCAAAATATAAAAATAGTTCAAACGCCCCCAAGTATGGAAGACCAAATGTGACAAAATTAAATAAATAAGCAATGAAATAGAGCATGTAATACATATATAGGCAATGAAATAAATAAATAAACAATGAAATAACTAAATTATCAATGAAAAAAATCTATATCTATTCGTTATTTTACGCCTCTTATTTATTTAATCGCGTATTTATTTTTCAAAACATATCGGCCTGTCAAACAGGAATGGGACAGGGCGGGTCAGCTGTGATCATTGGTTGCTCAGTCCATAGACATAAAAACCTAGAAACCGCTCAGATTTCTATGCGGCCGGTAGGCGATCAACACAAGCATATTTTGGTAGTATATTGACTGATGCAGACTTCCCTGATAAAATATACTATAACTTGCTTAATTCGACTAATTTTCGTAAAATTTGACTTGTTATAAACATGGGAAATATCGGCATAACACAGGTTACCTTATTTACAAATTTCCCAGAACAGCTAGCCTATTTGTAAAACGCCCTTTTAACTAGTATAGCTTACAGGAGTTATACATGTGTCAAAATGTAGGTTTTTTTTTTAAAGTTGTAAATTAATTTATAATTTCAGAGAAATATGAATAGGCTACTATAATTGGGACATCAACAACAACCACTAGGGGGCAGCCGTGGATAGGGTAAGCGTAATAAAACGGGGTAATTATGAACGCAAACCCAGTTTTCCTTATTCCAGGACATTGCATTCTACAGAAATATAGCCATATGGTCTTCCATGCCCAAGTCGTGGAGGTTTTGTCAGAGGAGAGGGAGAGATTTGAGAGTGCGTTTGAGATATTGTTAATAAAGGAAGGTTCACGTAAGACGTCTTTTGTACAGGATTATTTCCAACAAGAGACCCCATAAGAAGCACGGTGCATGATTTGTGACCGGCACCTGTCCTATTAAAATGCTTCTCATTTGCGGTCAACGCATCCCGATATTTCAGCATTACCATGGAATCCTGCTGTGACTCAAGCTGGACCAACTAAGCTAGGTAGCCTATAGCCTAATAGAGCACCAAAAATGTACCTCAATGTTTAAAAACATAAGATAAACAAGTTATTGAAGTTTGTGAAGTTAATGAAGTTCCCCACATGAATGCGCATAATGTTATTTATTAACTGTGGTAAATCACGGTAGCAATCCACTTATGCCAGGAAGCCCTGAAAACACGAAGAAAAGAACTCCCATAGAATGACTACTAATAAGAATAACAATAACGTGAATAAAAATATGGCTACCTATCTGTGTGCTATTTAATATACATTTCCTTTCCACGATGCTATGAGCTGGGGGAAAGATGCGCTTTAAATATGAACCAATAAATGGCGAAAATTTGTTTTTCAAATAATGTGAATTGTTGCAATGTACTCCTTATCAGACATGCAAGAGGAAATAGAGGGGCATTGGTCGATATGATGGCATTAGATTCATGAAACACACATTTTCATTTCACTTTAATAATGATAATTATCGTCATCTCATCATGAGAATATGATTAATTTGAACAACACTTTTAATGACTCAGTTGGAGAGGGTTTTGAGAATACATGGCAAAAGCATTAATATTGAAAATCTGAATTTTACAAGAGTTAAGAATGTTTCATTAATTAAAATGTATCACCATTGTGAAGAGTTATTTAGACCAGATGATGTCACTAGAGAGGCAAATGTCAAATGCTTCATGACACCAACACTTCAACCAACGCAATCGCTTCAGCTGTTTCAATGTTTCAGAAAGCTTCGCTCTGCCCATCACTACAGCATATCAACATTAACTCAAGTATAAGTACATTATAAACATTTTTTACTTACAGACAATGCTTCTACAAGTGATTGCACAAAAGGAATCCAGTAGATAGTCTGCAGCTTAACAATGTGCTTTTCTAACTGAAGTAAATAAAATGCCAAAATGGCTTCTTCAAAGGTCAGAGAGCAATTACCATGGCAAGCAAACAACCACAACCACAACCATACACTGTATAAAATAACAGCATCACCTAGTGGGCCTATACGGAAATGCCATTCATTTACTAGCTTTAACTTCAGGGCCAGAACACTCCCCGCCTGGTATCTGTAATGATGCCAACACTGATAATACTGCGCAGGAAGAACTTAAACTTATTAAGTTTCTGGGGAGAGGAGTAGGACAGTCTCTGAGGCAGGCAGTAGAAAGGTCTTGCAGGACCCCTCTCTTGTGATCTTGACCTCAACTTTTTGTACTTTTCCATCTGTTTCTGGAAATGTTTTGACAATCATGCCAATGGCCCAGTCGTTCCTTTTCATCTGACTGTCCTTCAGCATTACAGCATGTCTCCCTCCTGGAGATTGTCCTTCTCATTTTGCCATTTCTTACGATTCTGTAAGGTAGGGAGAAACTCTTTCCTCCAGCGGGACCAGAACGTATTGGCAAGGCTTTGAACTTGGCTCCACTGCTGACCGAAGAGATCCTTCTCATCAAATTCACCTTGGGCAGGAGGAAGTACACCAACCTTTTGAGTGAGAAGTGGTGCTGGTGTTAGGATAAGTGGGAAATCTGGGTCTGTGGATACGGGGACTAGTGGGCGAGCGTTCACGATGGCCGAGACTTCCGCAATGAATGTGGTCAAGACTTCATGACTAAGCTAAGATGGACTCACCTTCAGCAGCATAGAGTCGATGATGAGCCTTGTGAATCCTATCAATCGCTCCCAGCTGCCTCCTATATGAGACAAATGTGGGGGGTTGAAGGCCCAAGTGCATCCTTTCTAACTTAGGTACACATGTACTTTCTTGTCACTGCTGATTGACTCAATTTTAAGCTCTCTACAGGCTCCAATGAAATTTGAGCCGCAATCAGACCTTATCTGTTTAACACATGGGGTTCATTCCAATCACTCGTTTTTACTCCTTGCATCCTTTCCTCGCTCCTTAGCTCTGCTCAATGGAGGACGTGAGAAAAGGATGCAAGGATCAGATACGAGGATGGAGGAAACGAGGCAACATGCATTAGGCAAATGGAACGTCCTTGTTCAATCAAGCGTCATATTATGCTCACGTGCTTAACTATAATGAGTTTAGCTTATTCTTTCATGAATAAACGGTGCTTTTGTTAGTCATAAAGAATTAGTGTCATTATGGATTAGTGCTTTATAATAAATGGAAAGGAACGGTAAAATTAAATTTGTGTAGGGGTGTACCTGCGACATGGCAGATGTGAAGAGTGGTGGATAATTTTCACGTCACGCGTTCCGAGAAAAGGCTTCGGCAAAGGCTACACTTGTGTTTCCTCACTGAAGCCACAGCCAGCTCGTTCCCCACTCCTCACTCCTCCGAGGAGCATTTAGTGGTTTGGAATGTCCTTAACCCCTTGGCGCAGATGACAAATTTCACCTATTTAGGGGGTGCTTTATTTTCATAATTTAAGTCAAAATAAAGTGCCACAAATGCAAAGAAACTTTAAAAAAAGTTTTTCTTTAGTTTGCTGAGAGCTACATCAGAAACAAGTACTGAAATCAGTAATATATATACATTTCCTGGATCATAAACTTCATGTCCAGAAGTTTTGCAAAATCTGAGAATGATATGCAGAACTACTAAAGGTCTATGATGCAAAATATAGCAGTGTACCCTGTTGTCCATTAGTGTCTCCAAATCTATCCAAATGGCTAAATTGTGCACTGCTGTAAATAAAAAAAAATTATGATATATTTAACTACAAATCAACAGTTTTGACTCATAAAACTCACTTTTGCATAATTTCCAAGTGGGAATTACTATATTGTCATCAGTATAGGGGGGTAGATATCTATGGGCCCAATACCCCTATGCAAAACATGTCATAAAATGAATAAAATTAGTTTTGTCCATTATAAAGCATATACATTTGCTCCTTCTGATGGCTTAAGATGAAAAACATTGATATCACAGTGTTACATATACCTAAATATGTTGCCTAATCATTCACTCTTGCACCTCAATAAAACATCACATGTCCCTGTACTCTACAGTATGTATACTTTTGTCCTGGGATTGCATTTTTCTGTAGTTTTTTTTCATTTTCCTATTCATAATGACTCCAAGGAAATTTTTACCTTAATCTACCACATATCAGCGCACAGTAAATTGGAATGAGCATTTGTCATGCCCTAAGAGACAAGTATATACGCCATAGCCTATATTACGTATGATAACATGAACAAAAAATAGTATTCCACCATCTGCAAATGCTGCCAAATGTTTTATCTTCAATGAACATCGGTAGCTACATCAAAAATACATTTAACGATTGCACTACAGTATGTAAAATGCACTCAAAATGCGAAAATAACAATAGGGCTATCAAACATATTGGAAAGACAGTGCTCGAGTGGAAACACGAATGTACATATGTAGCCAGCGAGACCAACGGCATTTTAGACGCAAAAATACTTACATATCGGAGTAGGGAAACTTCCCTCCCTAGTGCGTCTTCTATAGAGTTTGCGTAATACTAGACCATTAAAACTAAAACTGCAGTTACGCTGGGCTGTAGTAAATTATTCAAAGCACCCAAAAAGACGTGGCATATACCGTTGTTAAGGTTATAATCATAGGTGTAATTTACGCTGGGGACATGTCCCCACCACTTTTTGAAATGGCGAATTTTGATGATTGATATTGTCCTGAAGGTTGTGATAATAGTCTGTAGCCTGTCAGTGTAAATCCTGTATGAATATATCTACAGGTGTTGATATTGTCCTGAAGGTTGTGATTAGGCTGTAGCCTGTCAGTGGAAATCCTGTAGGTGTTGCTAACAGATAGTACGGTACTAGTGTATTGTGCGGGGGGGGGGGGGGGGGGGGTCCACCGAATGTAGTTTTTTTTTATCTGGAAAAAAGTGTCCCCACCACTTTTCAAAACAAAGTGACACCCTTGGTTATAATGTACTCTATTGGATAAAAAAGCCGACAATTAAACCAGAATGAACTGTAATGAATGAGACAGGCTTACAGGGCATGGGGGGTACTACGCGTTGACGATTCAGATAGTGTAATAGCGGTATAAAGTGTTGTATATTTCTCAAACTGATTGTACCAGACAATAAATGACCACTGAATTTTGAAAGGAACATCTCGATGTGTAAAACCAATGGTAGGATTGTATATTTATTTCATATTTAGTAGCATATATTGCTAGCAGAATACATGGTAGAATGAGACAGTACTTTCACAGTTTATTTTGCGTTTGAGTGAGCAGGGCTTTTCACGGCTTTTCTGGCATACGATCAGGCTATTGTGGGGTTTATCTCATTGCTATGACGTTATTCTAATTTTTTATGATGAATAAATATATTTATGAACTCAAACATAGATGCTATTGTCCACTATGTCACGCATGGGTAGGTATAGACTAGGTGGGGGGTTGCTTGTTAAATGGACTTGCTACAGGGAAATAGTGACACTTAGAAACTCAGTATTCAGCAGAAATCGTCACGAACCGTCTACCAATAAAGTTAAAACACAGAGTTTGTGATTTCCACTAATAGTTTGGCTGCAGTAGCAACGTATGTCTCAGTTGAGCAAAAAGGTCCCGCCGGCGTCACCTTCTACGCAAAGGGGTTAAAGATGGTGAACCTTGATCGATTTCCGGGTCAGGCGAGGACAGAGGACGGATAAAATAAGCGACTGGAATCCACCCATGTTTATCTGGCCACTTCGGCCCGTGGGGAGCTGTGATGGTCTAAATGTTAATTCCTGTGCTACTGGTGTTAGTCATGCTGTCTTGTTTCTGTACTGTAATCCTCACTTGAGCCAAGGCCGTGATGCTTAAATGGGTGGGGGCCGTGGTTCCTGGTTCAGCTAACATGATGGCCCAGAATGAAGAATTTCCCCTGCTAGAGAACGAGGACAGGGATAAGGACTCTTTGAATCATATTCTAATCTCCTTGGCTAAACCTGAGGAAGAGGAAGGATAATTCCTGTGAATGACTGGTTCCAGCTTGCTTCAAAGTGCTAGTAACCTCTTGCCCTGCTATCCAGTCCAACGCAGTCAGATGAAAGAAGAAGAGTACATTAGCTGCTTATGCAATAATGTAAAGGTGGAGATTTAATTTTCTTGATGTGTTTTTACATAACTACTGAGTATTCTATATTTTGTATAACCTGAAGGGATTCCCTCCTAGGTGGTGATTTCATGCAAAGATGAGTTGAGGCTAAAGCTTCAAAGGGGGGGAATGTGGAAGAAAATACTATTCATCCAAATGTTTTATACTCCATATTCATTCATTTATATGTGATTAGAAATATATCTTATAATAACAAAGAGCTTTAAAGTAACGGCAAGTAGACAGGCTTGATTAAAGGAGCACAGTGCCATGCATAGAAGTTAAGGTCAAGTTTAATTTATGAGCCAAAGGCCCATTTCTGGGAAGATGCCAGAACTTCTCTATCTTTTGTATTTTAACCAATACATAGACCAATGATACGTTTAGATACTAACAAATACATGATTGACTAATGTGTGTTTATATTAAGTTTATTGAATATATGCCTTAATACATTATGTTTACTCCCTTTCATTGAATTATGAGTTAACATTCCAATGTTTAAATGAAAGTACCTTCACTTCTCTCTTTCTGTGAAAAGGGCCCACAGCAGCCTTCTTATCAGCAGTATTTATAAATAAGGCCTGTTGCTAAGCTGTTGTCATGCAAAAGTAGCCAGGGCAGGAATGAGCCTTGAGTATGATGCAGGATGGGGCCACATGTGAGTGACGTGAGACAAAAAGAAAGATGTTACTTGTTTTAAGGAGGTGTTATTTTGTCCAGATATAAAGGCATTGTGCCCCAGCCTATGCCAGAGTTCATTGCTGCATGTCCTGGGTGAAATTGTTTGTCCACGCATGCTGTAATTGACTCCAACAGACTCCGTTAATAAAGGCCGATGCAGTTGAAGATTCTTTGGTTTCTGCCTTCGAAGGCAGCATTTTTTGCCGTTTGAGACACAGCCAATGACATATACCCATACACACAAGCATGCTAAGACACATGCATGCATTCATCCATGCACACAAGCACTCACCCAATCCAGGCCATCAGGGGGAGTCCTGCATCAATCCCAGAATCCTCTGCTGGGTGTCATGGTGAGCAGGAACACATGGGTTCAAAGTGCGTTTCCATGGTGACGCAGCCGTTTAGCTTTCCTGGCAGACATGAGTGATGTGATTCATTCAGATTTAAATGGAAAGTAAAATAATTTTATTTACATTTTATTTTCTTTATTTAAAAGTGTTAGCTATCCATAAAGTATTTAATAAGATTATTATAACACACATGGCCCATTCCAGTGTTTCTCAACCCTGGGGAACTACTGTATATGCTGGTTTTTGTCAAACTCTCGTGATCAATTAAGGTTGTTAAAAATGTGTTCTACCATAATTGTGTGGTTCAACGTATTTTAAGTTTACTTGTATTCGGTCTTACCAATTGAAATTCCCCGAATGTGAAGATGGGATATTTATTTTTAGGGCATACATACAGTTGAAGTCGGAAGTTTACATACACTTAGGTTGAAGTCATTAAAACTCATTTTTAACCACTCCACAGATTTCATGTTAGCAAACTATAGTGTTGGCAAGTCAGTTAGGATATCTACATTGTGCATGACACAAGTCATTTTTCCAACAATTGTTTACAGACAGATTAATTCATTTTTAATTCACTATATCACAATTCCAGTGGGTCAGAAGTTTACAAACACTAAGTTGAATGTGCCTTTAAATTTTTATCCTTTGCATGCCATGACTTCCTGATGTCTGTGACCCAACAACATCAAAAGACTCTTGATATCTTATTTTCTGGTACTCTTACAAGTGATACTATAACGTCTCTGAATTTGGATGGATCTCTATGGGAATTGGGGGGTGGGACTAGATTTAGCTGTAAATTACACTGGAACAGTATGGAACACATGGTTGGCTAAATGGCTCTTAAGTATCAATGTATTATTAAGGTTCTATTTCCAAAGTAGTAGGCTAGACTACAGACAGCCTGAACACAATTTAGCCCTATATTGTTAATGTTTGTAGTCAAATATAAGCTGGAAAATGTGGAAAGTTGTTTTGGGGAATCTGCACATGCTGCGAAAAAAACAAACAATAAACTATAATTTTGGCAATGTTGGCCTAACGTAAAAGTCACATCGTCATTGGCACAGCACATCGTCGATGTCCGATGTCATCGGCCATCGGTCCAAACCTATTAAACAGCCAATCATAAATGATTCTCACGAAACCATCTGAGGTCATGTCTGTGAGGAATTAACAGAAATAATTAAAAACATAATCATAATAATTTATTATATATCAAACTACATAATGTGTTTTATGTGGGACATTTAATATTTTTGCAGTTGAGGTAGTATGTAATATTTTTAAATCTGTTTTTCCACCTGAAAATGCATTCCATAATGTAAAGCATGTTATGTCATGGTTTTAAGCCTGCTTATTTATTTCTGGCAGTTGTGGCGACTGTAGGCCACACGAGGGCACTCGTGTCGTTTTCTCTTTTCCTCCTAAAGACCAATTTGTCTTAAAGGGATAGTTCGGAATTTTGGACATAATGTCTCAATTACGACTTATCCATGATGTAGTATGTGTATGTCCAAAAGAAGAGACAGCATGGAATTAGCTGAAAATGGTTTCCATTAATCAACTACATCATAGGTAAGTCGTAATTGAGACATTATGTCCAAAATTCCGAACTATCCCTTTAATGGGCTTCAGGTGCGTGCCACTACTTAAGTAGGGCGTTTTCTCTGATCTGTGCTTTTGTGTCATATTTTGCACGCTAAGCCAGGTAAACAGTATAGCCGGAGGACTGCATTTATTTTGCATCTGAAAGAAACGCAGGAACCTCCTTAGTTTAAAGAGTTAGGATTAGATCCTTATGCCGAGCTCACACTACACGACTTTTGCCCCGATTCCTTTGATGTGAGATGATCAAAGACACTATTATTTCTGTCGTGAACCAGTCTGGATCTCGTTGGGAGAGCCCACAATCTGTTCAAACTAGTTTGATTTTGTCGGAAGTCCTGGCTGACCTGCAGTGACGCATCGTTCTACTAGAATGTCAACAGCCAATGAATGAGCGCAGAACAAACGCAACGAAAGACAGTTCGAAATGATCCATACTTCTGTAGCCTTGGAAACTGTGTGTGGAAATTCGACTGCTTGATTTAGTCCTGTATTAATAGTGTAGAAATCATGTGATTTGCGACGCCCGAGTAATTCTCGGTCATCCTAAAATCGCCTAGTGCGTGCTGTTTCGCACAGCGATTTTTTAAAGACTCATTTGACAGTTGTTAGATGTGCACCAGTGAGGCACCAGTGATCCTGTCGGGGTTGGATCAAGTTTTGGCTACGCAGCACGTGGCCTTAGCCGCTCATTAGGAGGGCATTCAGGCCCTCCAAGTGCAGCAGCAGGCCATGTTTACGCAACAGGGTCAATTGGTTGACCAGCTGCGCCCCCAGGAGGACTGTCTGCGTGAGTTGGCAGACAGCCTTCGCCTACTTGCATTCGCATCCTCACCTACAGTCACCCAAGCACCTGCCCCTGTGAATCCCCCTTCACTCCCCTCACGGTAAGGGAACCCAAGTTGCAGCTCCCCCCTTCGCTACGATGGCGAATCAGGGAAGTGTCGTGGGTTCCTTTCTCAGTGCTTTGTTTTTTTTAAAGGCACAACCGTCACGGTTCTCCTCCCAGGACTCACAGGTGGCGTTGATCTTATCACTACAGGCACCGCTCTCGTCTGGGCGGATCCCCTACGATCCAACACACCGGTCATGACCAATGCTGATAACCTTATGGAGGCTACGGCGTTGGTATTTGACCATGACGTTTTGGGCAGGAAGTAGCAACGAGGCTCACCCGCCTCCGCCAGGGTAATAACATGGTAGCGGGGTTTTCTATTGCGTTTCGAGCATTGGCAGGAGAGACAGGTTGGGCCGAAGATCCGCTTATGATCCTGTTCATTAATGCTCTGTCGGACCCCATCAAAGACTTCATTCGATGCCCTGGTGACAACGGCTATTAGAGTAGACAACTGTGTTAGGGAGTGAGAGAGAGAGAAAGAGGAAAGGAGAGACCTGTCGACTCGGTACCTTCCCCAACTTCAAGCGACGCCTTCAGCTTCTCCCTTCACCCGCGGCTCCCTTAATAGAGACGAGCCGATGCAGGTGGACGGCTCTTATCTGCGCGACACCCAGCAATCGAAGCTGCGCGAGGAGTGGTGTCGTTATTGTCGGCGCAGGGGACACTCTAAGGCCCAGTGTTCTAAATTGATGGGAAACGAGGGGTCTCGCTAGAGGAACGAGGGAGAGACATTATAGTACAGTCTTCCGTACCTTACTGCCGGTTCAATTGCTCTGGAATCAACGCTCGGTCAAAATCGACGCCTTTATTGATTCCGGAGCAGTTGAGTGTTTTGTCGATGCCAATAGGCTAAGGAGCTAAAAATGCCAGTTCACCGCCTTGCACAACCCTGTTTTGTCACAGCTCTCAATGGGCGCCCGTTGGGCACCGGTACTGTTAATGAGACCACGGGGCTTATCTGTATGTGTGCATTTTACGAGGGTCATTCGGAGCGTATCCGGTTATTCCTGGTCGACTACCGAGCCTATCCCCTCGTCTTGGGGCATTAGCTTGTCCAATTGGGGTGAAAACAAAGATACCATGCTCCAGTGGGGTTCCCAATGCACATCGCACTGTCGACTGATGTCATCGTCCGCTTCTGGTGGGCGTTGGTACCATTCAGAGCTTAGTTCGGTCAGTGACGATGAGGAAGAGGATTTCCTGACGGATCAGGTTAGGTCTTCTCCTCTCTCAGAGGATGGAGGTTTATTGTATCAGAAGGTAAGCTCCAGATGGACCCTGAGAAGGTTTCAGCGGTCAGGAACTGGCCTACCCCGGAATCGGTAAAACAGGTGCAGAGATGCGCAGTGGTTGCACCTATTATGGCTCTTACGAAGAAAATGGCATCTGTGCGGTTTCAATGGAATCCAAAGGCTGAGGCAGCTTTCACAGAGTTAAAAAAGAGATTTAGCTCTGAGCCTATTCTGATCACTCCCAACCTTTCCCTCCCCTTTGAGGAAGAGTTGGGGGTAGGGGCTATATTATCCCAGCGTTCACCCCAGGATCAGAAAGTGCATCCTTGTGCCTATATATCTCGAGGCCTGACACCGGCCAAGATTTGGCGGTGAAATTGGCGCTGAAGGAGTGGCAACATTGGCTCGAGGGGGCCGAGCATCCCTTCGCTGTTTGGACGGATCACAAAAATCTGGAGTACATTCAGGGCGCCAAGCGACGTAATTCGTGGCAGGCCCGCTGGTCATTGTTCTTTGCGCTTTCACGGATTCCTGAGCCAATTGTTCCTACTGCTCTGATTCTGGCCCTAGTCACGTGGGACATTGAGTCCCTTGTGCTAGGAGCCTAACGACTGGACCCGGATCCGGGTGGGGGATTACCTAATTACCTGTTTGTGCCCTCCAGGGTACGGGACTTAATGATAACTTCCGCAGGCGTGGTTCTGAAGGACCGTCTGGGACCACTCCTTAGTGAGGGGGTCCTGTCATGGTTTTAAGCCTGCTTATTTATTTCTGGCGGTTGTGGCAACTGTTGGCCGTAAGAGGGCACTCGCGTCGTTTTCTCTTTTCCTCATGAAGACCAATTTGTTTTAATGGGCTTCAGGCGCGTGCCACTACTGAAGCAAAGCGTTTTCTCTGATCCGTGCTTTTGTGTCATACTTTGCACGCTAAGCCAGGTAAACGGTATAGCCAGAGGACTGCATTTCTTTTAGCATCATATTATGCTTACGTGCTTAACCCTAATGCTTTTCAGCCTCTTTTTCCATGAATAAATGTGACTTTTGTTAGTCATAAAGAATGAGTGTCATTATGGATTAAAGTGCTTTATAATAAATGGAAAGGAATGGAATTTACCCTATAAACTGTAAAGATCACTTCGTTCAGTAGTCCCCAGAATATCTAAAAACATGACGGGTGGTAGAGTTTTCTCCTACAGAGTGCCACTACTGTGGAACACCCTACCAAAATTTATAAGGGAATCAGACACAGTCTCAATATTTAAGTCTAGATAAAAAAACGCACCTCTATGATCAGGCTTATAATGAGTTGTAGTCTAGAGACAGGACCAGAGAAGCCTTTAGCCATAGAGTAATGTGGGGTGGCATCCTTTCCTTACTGTCACTTGTCAAAAGCTGTGACCCAATCTTCCTGGGCTGGCTCTTGATAGGTGGGTAGGATTGTTTTCCCTCTTATGGCTGTATGGGTTCTCAAACTCTATCTTCATACCTATGCAACTATAGATTACTCCTGGAGGGGCACTTGCGCAATCCCCAGTTTGTGCTCCTGCTGCTCTGTGACACTTTCCCTAACTGTTTATTGTTTTTCTCTGTCCAACTTTTTCTACATTCTGGTGGCAGGGCTTATGCCCCGAATCTAGAGACTTGCTGTCAACTGGACTCCCTCACCACTGCTGTCCGGCTTCCTCTCCATCGCCGCTTGCCCCTCCCCTCCCTTGGTACAACCATGGGTTCCACACTGGTACAGTATCACTCTGTTGCCAGATATGGAGTAGATGTGGATGGATTACTGCAAGGGTTATTTCTCCTGACTCATTTTCCTATAGAACTCTTTCCTAGAAGTCAGGAGAAACAACCCTTAAAGTCATCCATCCACATCTACTCCATATCTGACTGCAGAGTGATGATTTGGGGCTCGTTTGATACCTTAGACCCTTGATGACTTAGCCATTTAGCCAGTCATGTGTTCCATAATGTACCAGCGTAATTTACAGCTGAATCTAGTCTCACCCCCCAATTCCCATAGAGATCCATTCAAATGCAGAGAGGTTATAGTATCGCTTGTAACAGTACCTGAAAATAAGATCGAGAGTCGTTTGATTTTTATGGGTCACAGACTTCAGGAAGTAACAGCATGCAAAGGATATGCGACCAAATATTAAATATGATTCTTAAAAAAAAATGTTAAAGCAAAGGGTATGACTACTTATGTAAATGAGATTTCAGTTTTTGATTTTTAATAAATTTGCAAAAATTTCGAAAAACATGTTTTCACTTTGTCATTATGGGTTGAGTGTAGATTGATGGGCAAAAATGGCAATTTTATCCATTTAAAATTAAATCTACAACACAATAAAGTGTGCAAAAAGTGAAGGGGTCTGAATACTTTCAGGCGACACTGTACATTATGGGCTGTATGTGCACTAAATGCTTGCAAAAAATGTAAAACAGAAGTTGTAATTCTCACTTGAAAGGCAAAGTTAAAACAGGTCATACTTTACATTTCCTGGTCGACACACCACTTGTCCACATGTGTACAAAATTTTTGGGGGATATGTAAAACTACTCATGCTCTACAAGTTAATATGTAACATGTAACATCCCTTAGTGTCTCCAAAATGGATAAAATGTGCATTACAGTTTTAAGACTGAAAATTATTGATTGTCAGTCATAAACCCTGGGTTACTGAGCTGGTGGCGACTTCCTTGAGGGTGCAATAAAACAATTCACCAGGTGGCCTAAGAATCTACTGTTCTATCCACCACATTGCATCTTTGCCTCTTCACACGGGACTTCCAACTCCACTGCCCTACAGCTATGAGCCGCAAAAAGTACAAAGTCGTAAACGACAGTTGGAATGACCATACAACTGGACATTAGCCTAATGATGCCGGGAGGCCTGTTCTCAGGCCGTAAAAGGCCTGTGAACAAGCACCCTATGTTCTTGGAAAATAGTCTGGACTGAAACAAAGCTGTATGTATAAAGCATCTTATGTATGTGCATGTGACTAACTGGACAATATGATAAATGTGGTGGATTGGGATTAATACCAATTGAAATGTGGGGTATGTGAAAGTATAAGAGGGGGCAAAATACATAGGAAGGAATAAAGAATGTGTTTGGAAGGAGGATTGTAGGTTATCAGGGATGCGGTTGTCCACATAAGTATCTGGATCACAGAGTGGCCATCACCTGGACCTCACCTGGTATCTAGATAAATGATAGGTAAAATCATAAGATCACGCACCGTCGTACAAAGTATCTTATTACTATCACTAGATCGGGGGGGGGGGGGGGGAGTAGTTTCTCTACCTGGAGGAGAAGGGGGGTCTCTTGGTGGTGAGGTGTTACAGCCCTCTTCCTGGCCAGACCTTATTTGGACAAACAAAGGGAATTGTGGAATGTGGAAAGCCTGCCCGGGATTGCATTTAAGGGAAGGCCAAAGGGACATTCAAGGAGAATCTGCTTAACAGGTCTCCTGGTGCTGTAGTGGCACCATAGTTATTGCAGTATACAGTGTTGTGCATGAACGCGCTAAAATAGCGCGTTCGTTGAACGTGCTCATGTTTTTGGTGAACGGTGAACTGAACGTATCAGTTTGCAACTAATGAACGTGAGCGTTGTTAAGTCCCGCAAGAGTAAATGACGCTCACGCACTGTGTTTTACGGCACCCGAGCACCGAACTATTCGATGCACCCGAGTAGTGATGGGCAGTTTGGCTCTTTTTTCTGAGTCGGCTCTTTCCGTACCGTTCGGTTTGAAGAGTCGGAGTCACAATTTTTTGGTTCTTCCAGTTAATACAGTCCCGTTTGTTTGTTTGATTCTTTCGAACTACCCGAGCCGCATCTCTTTCTCCTAGTGGCGCGACCTGGAATTTGAAGCCGTTTCAGACAGCAGAGTCTAGCTGGTAGCAAATCAAGTTAGTAAACTTGCGTTGATATTTTTTTCAGACCCAAATCACCTGATTGATGCTGATGATTTTTAACAGCCTATGCTCAATGTTTTCTGTTCACTCTCCCTTACTTTTCAAGCTAGTTTGGAATCGCATCCAATTTACATTTATTTACGACTTTCCCATCTCCAATATTCTAGCAGAAGTTTAACGTTAGGCCTATAGCCTAAAATAATGCTGTCGGTCATTGATTGTAATGTTAGATATTACGTGGCCTAAGAATAGACATTGAATGGTTATATTTGCATATAGCTATTTTATTAGTCTATGCAAATATAAATCTTATTTTTTCTCAGATCCTAGAATCCAGTAGCCTACTGAAAATGTGGTGGATGGATGGCTGTATAGGAGAGATAGCCAGCCACATCCGACAAACAAGCCAGATCTTGATGCGTGTGTCTGTGTACAGGAGCCTGTTTCGTTTATTAGTTTTAAATAGTAGCCTATTTGGTAAAGATTTATTTGGACACCATAAAATATGTTTATTTGAACCATTGGGCTATTTATTTCTTCTATTATACAAAATTGTATTTATCTGTTCACTGTTGTTGTTGGGTTCTAAAATAAAAAATGCCAACCCTTTAAATAAGTAGCCTATTTGCTGTCATTAGCTGAACACAAGTGCAAATTATGTTTTATAGGCTACTGCAATTCGGTTGCAAACAGTCACATGTAATAATTTTGTAATAAAAAGTAGGCTATTAAAGTTTTGGCATCTCATTTGATATAACAGAATACCTTTGTCAAGGTTTCTGGTTGATCCACGCTGAGTAGCTAGGCTAAACCCGATTATTAATGGTGTAGGCTACAGCATTTTCTCCCTGTTAAAACTCTAAAGAACTTGTGGTTTGTGTCACGGCTCTGGAGCCGTGAAATATTGCCGCAGCTCAGGGCTCTGAGTCGAGTTGATTTAGTGCCGAGAATTGGGTAGTAGGCGACTGTAGGTACAATACATCTTTTAACCGTTAGCAGTAGTAGCAATAATCACTTTGGAATGAGTTGGGGCGATTATCTAATTCACAAAAATGTGTGCAATATTGTTAGATCGGAGCAGCTCATTTTTTTTTAAAAATGGAAGAAATGAACGTGAACTAGTTCATTTTTGGGACTGTGAACTTAGTTCAAAATTCAAACTTGTGAACGATGAACATGAAGTCATTCATTTTAATCTGTGTGAACTGAACTTTGAGCTAGCTCTTGTGAAGTGTGAACTTGCACAACACTGCCAGTATAGGAGAATCTGCTTAATAGGTCTCCTGGTGCTGTAGTGGCACCATAGTTATTGCAGTATGGGAGAATCTGCTTAAGAGGTCTCCTGGTGCTGTAGGGGCACCATAGTTATTGCAGTATAGGATAATCTGCTTAACAGGTCTCCTGGTGCCATAGGGGTACCATAGTCATTCCACTATGGGAAAATCTGCTTAACAGTTCTCCTGGTACCATAGTCACACCGTACGGAATCATTTGGTTATGTACTTTGTTGGTGAACCTGTTCATGTTTCTTTGTCTTAGCAGCATGTTATCCTGTGTTTAGCTATAGGTATTCAATGTGTTCATATTTGCTCTCACAGTCTTAACCAGTGATTATTGTCATTAATAAATTGTTCTATTTATAGACTTGATTTGCGTGGTCTCCGTGAATTGTGTCTCTATTACCGGGTTTCACACCGACTAATCTTGTTTGTGGTAATGTGACGGCTCTGCTAGGCCTTAGCCAGTCCTAGGCGGATTCTATGTTCAAAACCTCTGAGCACCTGTGATGGTGACATGTTCCAAACCTCTGAGTTTCTACTTTCCTAGTATTTGGTGGATTCTATGGTCAAAAACCTCTGAGCACCTGTGATGGTGACATGTTCCAAACCATCTGAGTTTCTCTTTTACCTAGTAGATTCTATGGTCCGAACCTCTGAGCACCTGTGATAGTGACATGTTCGAAACCTGCTGAGTTTCTATGAGGCTAAGGTCTCTGAGCTTGTCAGTCTGATTCAGTGTGTCAGTCTGCACCCTGTATTCGGGGCTATCAGCGTCCCCGGTATAGATAGTTTCAAAAGAACAGAGTTCCACTTGCAATCAAGTGTCAATTAAATTGGAGTCAGATAAATGAACGGTGATATTCCAAAATAACTCATACCTTTTCCCACAACAACAGCGGAAAAGAGATCACGCTTAAACCTTCGCTGTGAGCTACTCCCTCATTGGTCTAGCTGCGCGAGATTTACACAGTCGATCAGGAGATAATCAGTTTCTATCGACAAAGTATTCTGACTCACAGAAAACATGTTTGCATTCAGTGCATGAAGGAATTTCTATCTTTTTCAAAAGAATTGGGCAGTGAGATATATAGGGGTCCAAAAAACCTATCCAACCCTATCCGAAAATGAATGCAATGCTTTGTTTGTCCATATTATAGCGATATAAGTGTCAATTAAAATCACGTTTGTTTGAAGGACTTTCAACTGCATTTTTTGAATGGTCACAATTATGCACGCCCATTTTGGAGCTGGCAGACATGTGAAAACAAGGATTATATCTTAAAACGGTTCAACCAACGGTTTTGGGGCGGGACTTGATAAGCAGGCTGCTTTTTTCCCGTATCCCTTTTCGGCAGGAAATGTATTTGTTAAATGCATATTTCAGAAATGTGATGCAATGTGACTATACACATGCCGAAATAAACAAATAAACATAAAATAAACCAAGGCAAAAAATAACCTCAGATTTGTGCAGGGGACATCTTAATCTTCATAACCAAATGTAAGGTTATGACTTTATTAACCTAAGACAGGTGAAAAGAATAAGTGCCTGGAGAAAATTAAAGCCCGGAACAGACGACGGAAAAACAAAGCAAGAGCGCCCTCGTGCCGCTCCGAGGAGGAACGACCGCAGAAACCACAAAAGGCTACCAAAACCACGACACCCTCAAAGGAAAAGTGCAGGAGTTCCACAAAAGACTGAAACAGGCAGCTTTCTTTGAGGGAGCGGAATAACATGAACATAAAATAGTATTCCACCATCTGCAAAATGCTGCCAAATGTTCTATCGTCAATGAACATCGGTAGCCTACATCAAAAATAAATTTAACGATTGCACTATAGTATGTGAAATGCACTCAAAATATGAAAATAACAATAGGGCTATCAAACATATTGGAATGACAGTGCTCGAGTGGAAAAACGAACGTACATATGTAGCCAGCGAGACCAACGGCATTTTAGACGCAAAAATACTTACATATCGGGAAAGGGAAACTCCCCTCCCTTATGCGTATTCTATAGAGCTTGCGTAATACCAGACCCTTAAAATGAAAACTGCACCCAAAAAGACATGGCATATACTGTTGCTAAGGTTATAATGTACTCTATTGGATAAAAAAGCTGACAATTAAACCAGAATGAACTGTAATGAATGAGACAGGCTTACAGGGCATGAGTCGACATTTCAGATAGTGTAATAGCGGTATAAAGTGTTGTATATTTCTCAAACCAATTGTACCAGACAATAAATGACCACTGAATTTTGAAAGGAACATCTCGATGTGTAAAACCAATGGTAAGATTGTATATTTATTTCTTATTTAGTAGCATATATTGCTAGTAGAATACATGGTAGAACTTTCACAGTTTATTTTGCATTTGAGCGAGCAGGGCTTTTCTGGAATACGATCAGGCTATGACGTTATTCTAATTTTATATGATGAATAAATATATTTATGAACTCAAACAGATGCTTTTCTCCACTATATCAAGCATGGATAGGTATAGACTAGGTGGGGGTTGCTTGTTAAATGGACTTGCTACGGGGAAATAGTGAGACTTAGAAACTCCGTATTCGGCAGAAATCGTCACAAACCGTCTACCAATAAAGTTAAAACACAGAGTTTGTGATTTCCACTAATAGTTTGGCTGCAGTAGCAACGAATGTCTCAGTTGAGCAAAAAGGTCCCGCCGGCGTCACCTTCTACGCAAAGGAGTTAAAGAGGACAACACACTGATTAACTCCTTTGCGTAGAAGGTCCCGTCGGCGGTATGCTACTAAATATGAAATAAATATACAATCCTACCATCAGTTTTACACATCGAGATTCCTTTCAAAATTCAGTGGTCATTTACTGTCTGGTACAATCGGTTTGAGAAATATACAACACTTTATACCGCTATTACACTATCTGAAACGTCGACGCGTAATACCCCCATGCCCTGTAAGCCTGTCTCATTCATTACAGTTCATTCTGGTTTAATTGTCGGCTTTTTTATCCAATAGAGTACATTATAACCTTAGCAACGGTATATGTCAAGTCTTTTTCGGTGCTTTGAACAATTTTCTACAGCCCAGCGTAACGCCAGTCTTCGGTTTAACGGTCTAGTATTACGCAAGCTCTACAGTTTCCCTTTTGCGATATGTAAGTATTTTTGCGTCTAAAATACCGTTGGTCTCGCTGGCTACATATGTACGTTCGTGTTTCCACTCGAGCACTGTCTTTCCAATATGTTTGATAGCCGTATTGTTATTTTCACATTTTGAGTGCATTTCACATACTGTAGTGCAATCGTTAAATGTATTTTTGATGAAGGCTACCGATGTTCATTGAAGATAGAACATTTGGCAGCATTTTGCAGATGGTGGAATACTATTTTATGTTCATGTTACCATACATATTATAAAACGGGTAATTCTGACCACGCAGTATGATTGGTTGAGAGGCGTTCAAAGCTGTGTCTATATTCGCGATATAGTACCCCTATGATGCAATAATACACCTGTTTACCCTGGACGTTTAAATTAATATCACTCCGCACGTCCGCTGCAAAAACTTTCTGATGCTGTGCTGGAGGCTAGATAAATCATGTCCTTGAGTGGACATAAAATCGAAAGCTACTGGAAACCAAATCCACTGGAAAGGAAATTAATGGTGGAGTGACATTCTCACTGGAGAGCCAGATTCGTCTTTTTTATGCTAGTAACGATAGCAACCGTTTAGGCCATTTTTGTGGTTAGAGGTGCAGTATTTATTCCGTTCAGAAATACGAATTTAGTTGGAATTTAGCTAGCTAGCTAGCTAGGCTTAGTAATTAGCTAGCTAGCTGTAAACATAGCCTACCGACTGGTTGTGTGAAAGCAAGTTAACGTTACTTCACGTCTGTATAGGCTATATATAGATAACTGTTTTAGCTAACGTTATAACTATTACATTATATTATTATTGTGATTATTATGTTATTAGCACATAACGCTAGCTATTAGTTTGTTTGCTAGCTAGCATTCCATTCCTAGCTTTGTTTGTTTTTGTGTTGCATGGCAACAGCTACACTGGGGACTATTTTCTCTGCTGTTGAAATTAAATTAATAATGTTAATTAAAAATTGTTTTTTTGAAAGTGTGTCTTGTCCTTATATATTATTTACAATATAGCTGGCAACCGTTTTATAAAAGCAATAAGGTAACTCGACGACGTACAATATCGTCAATATAGTCACAGTTAAAGGGTTGCCGGCCCTCCGCTTCGCGTCGGGCCTAACAACACCCTTTAACTGTGACTATATTGACGATATAGTACTGTGTCTCGTACCTTATTGCTTAAATATAGGCTATGGCGTATAGCTTATACTTGTCTCTTAGGGCATGACAAATGCTCATTCCAATTTACTGTGCACTGATATGTGGTAGATTAAGGTAAAAATTTCCTTGGAGTCATTATGAATAGGAAAATAAAAATAAAAAAAATGCAGAAAAATGCAATCCCAGGACAAAAGTATACATACTGCAGAGTACAGGGACAAGTGATGTTTTACTGAGGTACAAGAGTGAATGATTAGGCAACATATTTAGGTGTATGTAACACTGTGATATCAATATTTTTTTATCTTAAGCCATCAGAAGGAGCAAATGTATAGGCCTATGCTTTATAATACAATAATAAATAATTTTATTCATTTTATGACATGTTTTGCATAGGGGTTTTGGACCCAAGTGAGTTTTAAAAACTGTTGATTTGTAGTTAAATATATCATATTTTTTGTATTTACAGCAGTGCACAATTTATCCATTTGGATAGATTTGGAGACACTAATGGACAACAGGGTACACTGCTATATTTTGCATCATATACCTTTAGTAGTTCTGCATATCATTCTCAGATTTTGTAAAACTCGTGGACATGGAGTTTATGATCCAGGAAATGTGTATATATTACCGATTTCACTTATGTAGCTCTCAGCAAAAAAAAATTAATAATAATAATTTGTTTTCAATTTTTTCCAAAGTTTCTTTGCATTTGTGGCACTTTATTTTGACTTAAATTATGAAAATAAACAAATCTAAGTTTGTATTGTAAATGTTACACCGGTTTTTTTTCATTTGAGCCATTTAGCAAGTTTATGTGATGCTCACACCTGGAGTTATAAAGCCTTAAACAGAGCACCTCCTAAATAGGTGAAATTTGCCATCTGCGCCAAGGGGTTAAGGCACTGAACCCGCAAACCCACAAAGACTAAGCGCAGAGGGGGAGAGCCAAGCGCTACTACAGCTGGCTAAAAAAGAAAAAACAGATCATTATCAAACCAACAGATAAGGGAAGTGCCATAGTTATTATGGACAGAACACAATAGACACAGGAAGCCTATTATAGACAACTTCACAACATAACACATTACAGATAATTAGATGAACCCATATACCCAGACACGGCCCAGGAAATAGTGAATGATATGGAAAGCGAAATGAAGAGTAGACAAAAAATGAGGCATATAGAATTCACAGTTCTATTTCTGTATGTGCGCCAGACACGTGGTGTTCAGACATCACAAGACCGTACCTCGAGGGGGAAATACAAATCTAGCTTTAGCATGAAGCTAACGTGGCCTGAAACTGGCATGTATTGAGGCTATAGAAATTTAGCTACGTCTAGCTAAATCCCAGGCCCCTATCCGTTTCTAATGGGTTAGGTGTTAATAGAAAGATTGCATGCACCGATCTTGATTTAAAAGGGAGGCGGATTGTAAATTAGTTTTAGAGTAAGTTAGAGTAGGCTCTGTAACTTTAGCTTATGCGAGGCTAATTGGCTGTCGATAGCCTGCAAGCCATGTGTTGTTGTAAATTAACGTTACTCTAAATACACACAATGGATACAATCAAATATGTAATTACATTGACAATAAACATTACACAAAAGTTTTCCTAACTATTGCCTGGATTCGGCTGTTCAGAATTCCCTCAACTTCACACATCACCGTTCGAAGGTTCTCATCATCTAGAGTCTGTTGACTTGTGACCGTCCGAAGAACCTTTTTTACCATACAAATTATTCTTTCCCATACGCCACCATGATGGGAACCAGCAAGGGGGTTGAAAGTCCACTTCACTCCCTTCTGAAGGAGACTCTGTTCTATTTGTGCCACATTCCAAGACAGAATGGGCAGAATGGCAGGGTGTTTCTGTTCAAAGGGTATTGCCATCTTGCCTAAACGGCCACCTACTCACAGAATGCCATGGTCAAGATGTGGATCCAGCCTGAAGATAGAGCTGTCCCTGGATACATTTGAATGACCTTTCTGCAGACATGTCAGTTCCCTTGGGAATCCTTTCCTCTGACAGAATTGAAGGATGGCAGTCTCAGCATCTTCCATATCCTTAACCGAGAGGGTCTGAGGAACATACTGCTGACATTTCACCATCTTCCCTTCCCCTTGCACATCTTGTTGTGAAAAGATGTGATCTGAACTTCAAAAACCATGCAACAGCCTTTTTCAGTCTGCTCCAAGATGAGAAGTGGGATGAGGGATGTGGTCGCATCAGTCACTCTTCATGGTGACACTGACAGTGATGACTCCTTTTTTTAGTTCAGGATCATCCGGAGAGATGGTAAACTCAAACGGAGGGTTAGGCTAACACTCTGATGGCTGTTTCAAGAAGTCTGGGCCACTGATCCAACTCCTGTTCTTCAAAAAGGTGTGAGCAGACAGTCCACGGGAGGCATAGTCAGCAGGGTTCAGCTTAGTGCCAATATATTTCCATTGAGAAACCTCTGATGATGTTCACTCGGTTGGCAACGAAGGTTTGAAATGTACCGAAGAACAGTCATACTGTCTGTCCAGAACACAGATTTTTCCAATTCCATCTGCAACTCCATGGAGAGCATCCTGTCAATGCGCACAGCCACTACTGCTGCAGTGCGTTCCATCCGTGGGGTTGTCATCTGTTTTAGTGGTGCAACTCTCGATTTTCCCATTATGAAAATCACATGCACTTTGTTGCTAGTTGTTAACCTCAAGTAGGCCACTGTTCCATATCCAACGTCACTTGAATCACAGAAATGATGCATTTGTGCTGACTTTATGTCTCCTAATCCTTTTGGCATGAAGCTTCGACTGGTCTTGAACTCAGTCACACTTTGCAGATCCTGTATCCACTGCTTCCATGCCTTGGCATGTGCTTCTGGAATTTTTTGATCCCATCCAAGATTAAGTTTGCATAGCTCCTGTAGCATATGCTTTGCCGGAAAGGTTAAAGGTTCAATAAATCCAAGTGGGTCATAAATGGAGCTAACCATGGTTAGAATCCCTCGTCTGGTGTGCGGATGCTCCTTGATGGATACATGAAACTTGAATGAATCTTCTTCAACACACCACTGGATACCCAGAGCTTTCTCCATGAGTAAGTTTTCTGCGTCCAGGTCGACTTTTCACCTCCTCTGCCTTTTCAGCATCTGGAATGGAGGCAAGAACGACTCTGCTGTTGCTGATCCACTTAATCAAGTTGAAACCTCCAGTTGCACAAAGTGACTTCAGCTCCTTGCAGAGTGCAATGGCATGGTCCTCTGAGTCTATTGCCTTCAACAAATCATCCATATAAAAGTTGTTTTTGACTGTGCTGACAGCTTCAGCAGAGAAGCACCCTTTGTTGTCCTCAGCTGTCTATCAGGCCATAGCTCGCACAGCTGGATGATGATGTTGCTCCGAAAAGGTGTACAATCATTCTGTATTCCTTTAATAGCTGATTGATGTCTCCATCTGGCCACCATAGGAAGCGGAGGAAACCAACGTGTTGAGACGAGACCTTCACTTGGTGGAACATCTTCTTTACATCAGCAATAATGGCTACTTCACCAAGGCGAAAGTGGACTAAGACTCCAATCGGGGTGTTGATGAGGTTGGGGCCTTGAATGAGCTCAGCATTGAGCGAGGCTCCTTGAAAAGATGCAGAGCAATCAAATACCACTCGGAAACTTCCATTCCTGGGTGATATACTCTGTGGTGTGGTATATACCACTTCTTTCCATTTTCCATTTCCAGCTCTGCTTGGGGCACAAGCTCAGCATGTCCACTTGCCAGAACACCAACTATAAAGTTTTGGTATTCCTCATGAAAACCTGTGCTTTTATTGAACTTCCTCTTGAGTGATGAGGCCCGCTGCTCTGCCAGATGATGTCCATCCTTGAACTCAGCAGAGTTGTCCATTATCTCCATTAATTTTTTGTCCTCTTGAGACATCTCCTTTCTTTCCATGTAACTGTTCTCTGGGAAGTCATGATTGAATTGCTTGAACTAAAAGGTCACTCAAGCTCTCCACAGATATGCGATTAGCGTAGACATATGACTGACCTTGCTTATCGGCATATGCACCTGATTCATGTAGAACACCATTCACCACCCAACCTAGCAGTGTCTTGATAGCAAAAGGTCCATTACCTTGGCTATTTATGATTCTCCATGGTTCCATAAGTATTGGTGCATTTTCTCCGATGAGCAGGTCAATGTTGGCATCAATCTTAGGTATGTGAACATCCTCAAGGTAGGTCCACTTTTCTATGTCGTCCTGTTTGGGGATGTGATGTTTACCAACTGGAATGTCTTGTTGAGTGTAAATGTCTGGCAACTCAATGAATGTGCTTCTGTCCAAACTACTGTACACACCTCGAGTCCCTTAACCATTGAGCTGCTGACTGGTTTGTGTTGCCCAATTGTGCGCAGAAGGATTTGGCAGTGCTTGCCCTAAGCCTTTCTGTACAAAATGACGCAGAGCTCCCAGGGTCAGGAAACGCATATGTTTGGATAGTGTGGCTGGAGTTATTCAGCTTAACCTGCACGGATACGACTGCAAGAGTGCAATGTTCGTCACTTGACTTGAGCCCCTGTGACTTCAGTGAGACCAGACCACTGCATACAGCTTTTCCTTTGCCGTCGTCTCTCTGTATGTGCAAAAGATACTTGGATGTCATTGAGAGCACACAGAGCAAGTATGTCGATTTTACAGTCCTTACTCATGTGACCCTTAGTCAAGCACACAAAGCAGACGCCCTTTGTTTTTAACAATTCCAGCTTTGCATTATGGGACTTATTCAACATATCCTTACATGTTTCAATGCGATGACCACCATTACAGATAGGACAAGGTTTGGGAACATGTGAAGCAGCAGACTCATTCACCACCTGCTTTGGTTTTTCAGCAGTGGAACAGAGATTATCAGAAACAACTGCCACTGTAGTAGCAAAGTTGCCGTCTCTGCTTTTAGACTTAGTCACCTGCACCTGCTTTGGTGCCCTCTTGTGGTCAAGGGGATCTTGTATGTCACAAAAAAGTGGATCCTTCATAATTCTGGCATTCTTTTCCAAAAAGCGAACAAGATCATTAAAAGAAGCTCGTCTGTTTGATCGTTCCAAAATGTCATATGCCATCGTCCTCCATTTTTCTCTCATCCTGTAAGGGAGTTTGGAGATAACAAGCCTTATGTTTGACGGGAGGTTAAGTTCATCCATGTACCTCATTCTGCATTAAATTGCAACAACCTCGTAGAAAAAGTGCATAACGCTGTAGTGCATCTCCATCATCTGCCTTTATATTACTCCAATTTAAGTCCTTTTTCATGTATGCATTACTGACTATTTCACTCTCATCTCCAAAATGGAGCTCCAACAGCCTTTTTGCCTCCGCATACCCTGAGTCTGCATCCATATGAAGGCAACTCCTGAACAACTGTTTAGACTGGCCCTCAGGATGGCACGTAACAAAGATAGACTATACTATCTGGAGCAATATACCTCAGTATATTGCTCCAGATAGTATAGTCTATCTTTGTTACTGCTTGTTTTGTTCACAATGCTATGCTCAAATGCTTGCATGAAGGATCTGAAATTTAGTGGCTGCCCATCAAACACAGGAATGTCCCTGCCAGGAAGTGAGAACAGGTTTTGTTGCTGTACAATTAGGCTGGCAATGTAATTTAGGTCATTTCTACTTGAACTTATAGTAGCAGGAGTCTGGGTTTGTGAGGCACAAGGTACTGCCGCAGGGTGAGGGTCTGATGAATTATTTGATTCTTAATTGGTCCAAATTTCTTTGGCTCTTGGTGTAGAATCCTTTGCAAAGGAGTTTTGGGAACAACATTTATTTTTACAAATTCATCTGGAGATGATTCTGGATTCATAGATTGCCCAGACTTTAGATAGCTGTCCAAATAAGCATTCGTGCCATCCTGTGGTGCTTTTGAATGGGACACGGATTTCCCTTGAGAAGACAGTGAACCAGCCTCATAACTTCTTAACACCTTAACACCTTAACTTTGGCATCAACTGCAGCTAAATCCATTTCCATAGCTACATCTTCCATTGCAGCTCAATTTTCTTTAGTTCCAAAGAATGTTTTTTCTTTAAGCCTGCAGAGCGCGCCAGCAGAGCCGCCCTTTCAGCTTCAGCCTTTATGCGTGCTGATGATACTGAGGACCCTTTACTCACAGCAGTGCCACTACCAGAATGTTTTGATTTACACTTTTGATATACTATCATGTGGAGCAATCATTGTTTGGGGATCTTCATGAACACTTTTCCACTTTTCCACTTCATTTAAAAAAGTTTCAAAGGTTACAATCCTTGGCACATACCACTCAACAGTATCACTCTCCTTTTCTTTCTCGTTTAGCAAGGCTTGCACAGACACATGAACCTCTTTGAATTAATTTAAGGCTTTATTAAACATTTTGAGTCCTCTATTAACAGCGTCCACATTTCCGTCATTAAGTGCGTCTTTTAATTCATTCTTCCTGCGAGTACATACGCTAAGTTTGCCTCTGCGCGTTCCACAAAGTTCCTTAAAGCCTTATTCTGCTTCGTCTGCCATGATAGCTGTTTTAAAATATCACATGCACCACAACACGTTATTAAAGGGTTTCAGTTCAGTCTATAAACATCAACAGTATTTTGTGAGTAAGAATGTAAAAGACTCAATCCATTCATTCATGGGAAAGTTTGTAGTAAACGTAGCCAAGGCTCCAGTAGCCACGGGCCGCTCCAATAGCGATTTATGCTCCATATAAAGCTTCCTCAAATCCATTGTTCGTTATACAAATGCATCAACATTTCAGATTCACGTTGAGCGCAAACGATAACTCCAAACTTTCCACAATGCGATTGCAAAGTGTGTAAGCGATCGCCAAAGTTCTTTACCTAATGTGATGGCATATTTTTAAATTTCATCAACCTTTGAATTAGCCATCAATAGACGCTGATGTCGCTGTCTTTCACTTGCTCAAGGAGTGAATGCACATTGTGGGTAACGCTACCTGTGTTAGTAGATCTGTGAGGTATGGGATGGGTAGGCAGACCGGGTGCAGGCAGGCAGGCAGGTAAGTGGAGAGCAGGCAAGGGGGTAGAGGCAAAGCAGGCAGGGGAAGAGCAGGTAGGCACAACGGCAGCATTGAATGCAGTATAGGTGTAAATGAGGTCAACTAAAGAGTCCAACTGGAGTTGCTATGAATGGTAAACTAAATCAAAAATAAAAATGCAACTAAGGTCTAGAGTTCAAAGTCCAAGTATAATTCAATTCAAGCTATCCAAAACGATTGAGTCTAAATAGTTGAGCAAAGTAAAGAACTGTAGGCTCACAGCGTCTTCCAGTTCCTTTGTCTAACAACTTGACACTACAAAAAAACAGAGGAGCCATCTTTAAAAAGGCCATGTGTTCCAATCATAGACTGTATAAAAATATGGACAAAGCCACTGTGACGTCACCCATTGCCTTTCCACGGCCTCGTAAAAACTGGAATTGAAGCTCGGAAGTCTTTTTCGCCACCCGTTTGTACAAACTGCGCTTGCTCCGTGGAGCCGAAGTGACCTTGGCTTGGAGCAGGGTCAACCGGATATGGCCCGGGTACAGTATGATTGACAGTTCGGGGTGGAGAAGCCAGAACTATATAACCCATGACCTGACCAAGCCCACCATTTTGCAAAACGAACTTGCGGTAAACTTCCTTAAGTTGATAATGTTTTATAATATAACATTTAATTTTCATCCTCAATTTTACTGTCATTTATTCGCATTGAATGTGTGGTATTCGTCACATAATTATCGTTCATTCAGTTATCTTCAATTTATATTCAGCTAACATCAGCTAATTTGATTAGCTAGATAGCATACCAGCTGAGCTCGGTAGCCAAGCTAGACGCAATGCATCACCACCACACATGGACGAACAGGGTAACGCTATTGCCATCAACTATATTGACGGTCAATTAATCACATATGTTATTCTGTTAGACTAATTTTTATTATAAATGTCCCTAGCGCCGCTAGAAAGGTAGCAAGCAGACCCCATAGTCTTAAATGAGCACCCCACCATCTTTTTGGCTAACCGCTAATTAACTCGACTGTGGCAGAGCAGTCTGTCACGGTTTGCCGCAGCATGAAACCCCGTTCTGAAAACTGTTCCAGATAAAGTGGGTTCACACGCTAGCTAAAGCACAGTAGCTACATTAGCTACATCGTAGCTGGCATTAACTTTCATCTGCATCCTGTAACCTAATCACAAACATTGCAAACATTTACAAACGCAGACTCCGTAATCTTTTGTGATAAATTATTGGGTTTTTTTTTTTTTTAAACATCCCCGTATTGAGTCAGTACAAACATACCGCTAACACTTTGGCTCTATTCCGCGCACATTTTCGTAATTCTTGGGACCTAAAAAAATGATCCAGGTGTAACTCCGGTTAGAGTTCTAGTTAGAGCAAAAAATGCATAATAATAAAAAGGTCCATAGGTAAAATAAGGTGGAAAAGCAGGCTTTTAAAGGGAATGGGATATGAAATTTTGATTGGTTTATTGCATGTCACACCCAAGACACACTTATAATTAATGAAGAGACTAGGTTCAGCCCATTTGCACGTCGCACCGTGCTTAGCGCTCAAAAAACACACAGTCAAACTAGCAAAAGTGGACTAGGACATGCCCTAAATGCACTTTACGCCATGCGTTTAGACAAAGCGATAAGATCGCCAAGATAGAGCCCATAGATACACTACCACATACAAGGGGCCCTCATTTCTCCAAACACACACATTACACACTAAAGTTTTCTTTAAAGACACAGACACACATGCACTCTTACACAAGAACAGTCTCCACCCGAAACATACATTCAGAGGCCTGATTAAATCCCAATTGCTAAGGTTCAACAGAATCTGCACACAGATTACAGACTTTGAGGAGGCTACCAAAACCCTCTTCAATGCATTTAAACCAAGGGGGTATTCCAGGTCTTTCCTCAGATTTGGAAAACCGTCTTGGCTACAAAACAACAGGACACTAGAAAAATCATTCCGCTTAATCAGCACCTACTTGACATTCAGCCAAATGGCGAACGGGAAAATTAAATAGAACCTGGCCAGGATTCTGCAAAACACAGACCTGCTCCAAGAATACAAAATCATTTCGGCCTACAAAAAAAAAAAAAAAAACCTTAAGAATCATCTGGTAAGTAGTAAACTACCGGAAATCAACATTTTACCCACACAAGGATTTAACACATATATAGTTGGAGTCGGAAGTTTACATACATTTAGGTTGAAGTCATTAAAACTCATTTTTAAGCACTCCACAGATTTCATGTTAGCAAACTATAGTGTTGGTATTAGTAATTTACAAGTAATTTTTCCAACAATTGTTTACAGACATTATTTCACTTTTAATTCACTATATCACAATTCCAGTGGGTCAGAAGTTTACATACACTAAGTTGACTGTGCCTTTAAATTTTTTATATTTGGTCACATATCCTTTGCATGCCATGACTTCCTGATGTCTGTGACCCAACAACATCAAAAAACTCTTGATATCTTATTTTCTGGTACTCTTACAAGCGATACTATAACGTCTCTGCATTTGAATGGATGTCTATGGGAATTGGGGGGTGGGACTAGGTTTAGCTGTAAATTACACTGGAACAGTATGGAAACACATGGTTGACTAAATGGCTCGAAGTCATCAAGGGGCTGACGTATCAAACAAGCCTTAAATCATCACTCTGCTGCAGTAGATACAGAAATACAGTAGATATGGATGGATAACTTGAAGGGTTTCTTCTCCTGACTTATTTTTCCATAGAGTTCAATAGGAAAATTTGTCAGGAGAAACAACCCTTCAAGTGATCCATCCATATCTACTGCATATCTGCAGCAGAGTGATGGTTTGAGGCTTGTTTGATACCGCAGACCCTTGATGACTTGCAGCCCTTTACCAATCATGTAAATCAATACTGTTCCAGCATAATTTTCAGCTAAATCTAGTCCCACCCCCAAATTCCCATAGAGATCCATTAAAATGCAGAGACGCTATAGTATCGCTTGTATGAGTACCAGAAAATAAGATATCAAGAGTCTTTTGATGTTGTTGGGTCACAGACATCAGAAAGTCATGACATGCAAAGCCAAAGGATATGCAACCAAATATTAAAAATTTAAAGGTAGTCAACTTAGTGTATGTAAACTTCTGACCCACTGGAATTGTGATATAGTGAATAAAAAGTGAAATAGTCTGTCTGTGAACAATTGTTGGAAAAATTACTTGTGTCATGCACAAAGTATATGTCCTAACTGACTTGCCAACACTATAGTTTGCTAACATGAAATCTGTGGAGTGGTTAAAAATGAGTTTTAATGACTTCAACCTAAGTGTATGTAAACTTCCGACTTCAACTGTATCTATTTCAGGGATGGATGGACATTAATGCTTGTATCCAAAATAGCTTTTTTATAGATCTATTCTGGAGCATCAAGTGTTTGCTGTAAGATGTAATTATCGCTAGTACACAGCCTTTTAATGACTCAGATGATATGCTATGGATTAATGAAATGGTAAATGATTACATATTTATGTATTTCAGCAAAGGATGGACATTCAATCGTCTGATACAGTCCCTGAAGAAAAGGAGGGTGCTGAGGGTTGTATATATGCTGTATGTCCCAAGTATACTCAGCAAAACCCTGGAAGTAAGTTTATCATACAGGGGTTTTAAGTATACTACATTTAGAAAAAAATTTGCCTACTCAATAGTAGGCTATGGAAGGATGCTGATTCGGACACGGGCGTGCGTCCCAATATTCTTCACTCCTCACCTCCTTTCCTCCACCTGTCTCCTCCACTTGTCTCCTACCTGTAAGTATGCGAAACAGCCTGTACGTTTCAAGTACGGGTTTGCGTCAAGTTTTAAAAAAAATTAATATATAATTAAGATGTAATCAGTAACATTGTTTATCCAATTTGAACCAAACTTGAGAATCAATTAAATTCAATAAACTTTACTGTCTATCACCTGACATGACAGAAAATCAGGGCTCTAGATGATTTTCTGTCATGTCATGTGATGGAGAATAAAGGTTTTTTTATATACAATATGAGAGTAATTGTAAGAGTACCAGAAAATAAGATATCAAGGGCTCTATTTTAATAAACCAAACGCAATGGTGAACGCAAGAGTAATCGCTTGGCGGTATCGCTCTGAGGGCGTGTCGGCGAGAAATTTGGTAATTTCATGACGGCAATCTTGGCACATCTGATGGCGGTATTGCTAAAAGGCTGGGTTTAAATGTCCAAGGTGTGTCTCTATGGTAGCCAATCAAATAGTTGTTCTCATGCTTTAAAAAAAAGCCAGTTGGAACGCAATCGCTCCATGCAATTTCATAATGAGCAACCCAAACGCACTGGACCGTCAACGACAAGAGCGATTTTCCGCACAGGAATCAGACATACTTGTAACAGAAGTACAGGCTAGGACTAGTAATTTATGGATCACAATCCACACCACCTCGTCTCCCAGAAGTTCGGAAGGCACGGGAGGAGGTGGCGAATGCATTAATTAGCCTACATGAGGTGATGTAGGCATAATTATGATTCAAATGGTAGGCTTATGATTCAACTGTGTCAATGTGTAATTTATATATTATAGGCTATTGGCCTACATGATCACAAGTTTCTTGTAAGCTGTCCTGTTTTATTCTAGTAGTTTAAATTAAAATTAATTAATTAATAATAATTATAGGCTATTTGTTCATTAAATGGAAGTGTAATGTTGGCATCACCTATAGACACTACATAGAACTACATGACTAACAAGTTGTCAAATTGCCAGAGTCTATTGCGTTGCCGCTAAGAGGTGGTTCCAGCGGATCATAACGCAATGGGTTTTAGTTGGTTCAAATTGTCACTGAGCCGAAAGTATTTTAGAACACGCCCCAGACAGCGCCACCCATCCCACTGCAGCGCAAGCGAAAGGATGTTATGTTGAGAATTTGTTGATCCTAGCGGTATTGCTGAGAAACGCCATAGCGCCAGTTTTAATGATGCTGTCAACAAGCTTGCGTTTGACTATACCGTCCCCTTGCGCTGGTTTGAAAATAGAGCCCCAAGTGTCTTTTGATATTGTTGGGTCACAGATATCAGGAAGTCATGGCATGCAAAGGTTATGCAACCAAATATTAAAAATGATTGCTTTGTTCTACATTGGGCTCTATTTTCAAACCGGCGCAAGGGGACGGTATAGTCAAACGCAAGCTTGTTGACAGCATCAACGTCTTAAAACTGGCGCTATGGCGTTTCTCAGCAATACCGCTAGGATCAACAAATTCTCAACATAACATCCTTTCGCTTGCGCTGCAGTGGGATGGGTGGCGCTGTCTGGGGCGTGTTCTAAAATACGTTTGGCGCAGTGACAATTTGAACCAACGAAAACCCATTGCGTTATGATCATCTAGAACCACCTCTTAGCGGCAACGCAATAGACTCTGGCAATTTGGCAACGTAGTTCTATGTAGTGTCTATAGGTGATGCCAACATTATACTTCCATTTAATGAACAAATAGCCTATAATTATTATTATTAATTAATTTTAATTTAAACTACTAGAATAAAACAGGACAGCTTACAAGAAACTTGCGATCATGTAGGCCAATAGCCTATAATATATAAATTATACATTGGCACAGTTGAATCATAAGCCTACCACTACACAATACACAGAAAGGATATCCCAGATAGCAAGCGAACGTTGAATCGACTTAGATTCAATGTGGAATGCCGACGTTAATTCAACATCAATTTGCTCATCGAGATCACGTTGAATCAACGTCAGAATACCGACAAATATTGAATAATCAAGGTTAAATATAGGTAAACGTGATGTTTAAATGTTGTAACGTTTGTCGCCATCACTGACTCACTCCATTAGCTAACTGAACTAGTTAGTAGCCGATAATGTCAGTAACTGTAGCCTAAATAATTCGCCTAACGTCATATTGCTTTGCCAGCTATTTGGTAGGCCTAGACATTAATTACTGAACACGTAATAAAATTGATAAAAATACAACTTCATTGCAGTGAGTGTACTGTGGGCGAAAAAATAATCAATTTAGATTATTATTCAATATTTGTCGGTAGTCTGACGTTGATTAAACGTGACCTCGATGAGCAAATTGATGTTGAATCAACGTCGGAATTCCACATTGAATCTACGTCGATTCAACGTTCGCTTGCTATCTGGGATACTTTCAGCGGGTGTCCTTCCTCAACTATACGGACAATGAATGCAGTAAAAAGTCAAAACTCGCATTTTTTCTCAAGTGTGGGTTCCCCGGGGTGCTTGGTGCTATCGACTGCACGCACATACAAATCCGCGCACCACCCGAGCATGCAATAGTTTTCGTCAATCGCAAAGGAACACATTCCATCAATGTCCAGGTGACATGCGACAAAATTAGCTTGCCCCACCTGCACCAGTGGTCGCGGTCCCCATCACAGCCAGAGCAAAGAGAAATCAACTGGCTGAGCGGTTTAATAGGGCTAGATAAATGGTAAGTATCGGATCAGCTTTTAAAATGAACATTTCAATGCATGTTCCCACGTAGAATCATACACACATCCAAGTTGACGGTCCAGTGCGTTTGGGTTGCTCATTATGAAATTGCATGGAGCGATGGTGTTCCAACTGGCTTTTTTTTAAAGCATGAGAACAACAATTTGATTGGCTACCATAGAGACACACCTTGGACATTTAAACCCAGCCTTTTAGCAATACCGCCATAAGGTGCGCCAAGATTGCCGTCATGAAATTACCAAATTTCTCGCCGACACGCCTTCAGAGCGATACCGCCAAGCGATTACTCTTGCGTTCACCATTGCGTTTGGTTTATTAAAATAGAGCCCATTATGTTAAACTGTCCAATATCTTTCGATGCCCAAAAATGGGGGGGGGGGGGGAAATATGTACAAAAGGTTGAATGAAAATACCCTGAAATTAAAGCTGACAGTCTGCACTTCAATCTGATCGTCATTGTATCAGACTGTATTCAGACTCAGTGCTAGCGTACAGAACCAAAATAACAAAAAATGTTTTACTGTCCAATGAATTATGGTGCTCACTGTACATTGTTTTTCAATGTTAAACAGGAAATATTCTTCTCATTTGTGTAGAATGTGTATCATTGCACAGCTGCATACCATATTGTTTTTATATTCTTAAACATCTTATATACTTGACTTTCTTTTGGTTTTTAAGGGCTCAAACCCCCAATTGCCGCTTGCGGCTATATTTTGTATTTAAATTCATGGGTTGTATTTGAAAATTCATCCTTGTCTGTACATCACAATAACCTAAGCTCAGCACAACAACATTAAAGACACCTTCAACATAGATTTGCATATGTTTCCAATCCCATATATATCCCTTTATCCCTTTTAGTATGGCTAAATTTGCTCAACTTTCCTGAACAGAATGATGCATTGCATTGTCTCCATTTTGAGTACCCAAGTTATACAAGGAAGGATTTAAATGGTTTTTGCCTCCTGACTATGGAGGATTATTCAGCCCAAAATGAAAATGAAAATTAAGAACTTTTCATTTTCGTTTTCATTTTCATTTTCAAACTGTATCTATGTAAATGAGGGGGTATGGTCCTCCTATCAATCAAAGCAAGCAGGGTGGGCCTCATATAGGTTTAGTGCAGTAGCACTTAATGAACACTAGGGGGAGCATAGCATAGGGATGGTTAACAGTCTATGCTTGATACTATGCTCTCAGGGCACTCGTAAGTTTTAATGGATGAAATGATGAAGAATCTGAGCAGTGTTATAAAGTATTCTTGTTTTATGAAAGAAACAAAGCTAGCTAGCCAGCGCTACGCTGTGTAGGCTATAGGTCAAACCTGCGAGGTGGAAAATCCAGGTTCAGAAAGTGAAAGTCCTCCCCAAACATTTGTTCCAATCACCTGGATTTGCTAATTATCACAATTATTCTGCCAAGAGGTAGGAGCTAACTACGCTAATTAGTGAAATCGCGAGTTCATGGGAGGAAGAAACACGGCAGGACTTTTAATTTCTGACCCCTGGAATTTCCACCTCTGCAAACCTGGTAGTAGCCTACGATAGGCTACATTGTGCCAGGTTAAACGTTGGATTCAATCAGTTGTGTTGGACTGCTGGAAATAAATGAAATCCTCTCTTAAAATAAATGAAAAGACCGCAAATGAGTCACTGGATCATTTAAACTTTTAACCTGGCTCCGGTACTCTAAGCAAACATTAAGGCATTGCTTCAAAAAGTCTATCGACAGCCAGATTCTATTCTGAGAAATGTTAATGTAGGCTATTTGAAAGTGAGTCGGCTTCGTCATACACAAAATCCAGGGTTAAATCTTAAATTGAGCTTGCTAGCTGTTTATTGTTATTATCCTAAAATAGCTCTCATAAGTGTTTCTGTTACCCATCCTTTGTTAATTGTGTTTACTGTATTACACACTTCATGTGTGTGCATGAGTCACAGGACCGTTTACACATTTAACCTGGCTCCGATAGATCTAGCAAGCCTACTTCAAATGAACATTAAGGCATAGCTTCTAAAAGTCTATCGATAGCTAGATTCATGATGGTCTTCAAAAAAATATGGTCACAAATATGAATAGGCTAGGGCAGAAAGATGCGTTTTTGCATTGTTATGAGAGAAAAAATATTGCTGAAGACAGCTGAAAATGGAACGCACAAAATGGTACTATGACGTTTTATTCTATCCGGTTGTTTTAACACACATCGGAGCTAGAATCCTGAGAAATAAACGAGAATTGTCTAAACTTGGAAGCTGAATTTCACAAAGCAGTAGCCTAGCTACTAAACGAGATTAAAGGGCCGTTCAAACTACGACGATAACTATAAAAAACGAACTATAACTATAACGATGGAAAATTTCTCACGCGTCCACACTACTTTATATCGTTCCTAATTTCCCGCGAATTAAAACAACGCAAAAATGGATAACGAAGAGCTGACAGACATCGTCCTCATTTACGCTTTAGGCAAATAGGCATCGAAAAAAAAAGTTGGGACAGTATGTAAAATGCACATACAAGCTTTATAAATATACAATAATTCTGAATTTGATATTCACATTTTGGAATGTGTTGCAGGCATCAAATTCAGAATTATTGTATAGCCTATTTATAAAGTTGATATGGTAAAACATTAAATATATTTTCTTTGTACTGTTTTCAATTAAATATATGTAAAAGATAATTTACAAATCACTGTTTTCTGCTTTTATGTGCATTTTGCATACTGTCCCAACTTTTTGGGAATTGGGGTTTGTAGCCTACATTAAACATTTGCATTGAATAGTACATGTTCTACGACGTGCTTTCTCGTAACAACTTGGAATCGTTTAACACCACGATCACTGAATAGATGATGCTTCCCAATACTCGAAAAACCTCCTTTCCTCCACTCGTCTCCTACCCAGAAGTGTGCAAAACAGTCTATACCTTTCAGGTACAAGTAGTTGCATATAGTCTACAACAGGGGTTCCCAAACCGGTCCTGGGGGACCCCTGTGTATGCTGGTTTTTGTTGCAACCACAGTTTCAATCCCAGAATTTTAACAAGCTGTTAATTTTTCTTAATTGGGTGCTTTTCATGTTTGGAGGAATTATTCGCCTTCTTAAGACTCATTATGTCAGAAATAGCTATGAATGCCATGTAGAACAAACTCCCCATGTTCACGTTGTGCTTATTGTGCTATATTGCAACAATTACATAAAAAGAGGTTACAAAATAATGTATTTTCACTCAAATTAAAGAGTGAAGTGAATCAATAGGCTCCTAATTAGGTTGTTGAACACATGTGAACACAATCTTTTCTTTAAGCTTATTAACACAATGCAGGTTTGGCTCATTATTATTTGCTTTGTGTTTAAATTCTTCATTATCTACCAAATGGTTAGTTTTAGTGGCCATGTTTCCACACTTTCACCAATTAGGAGCCTATTGATTCAAATCAGTTTTTAAATGGATCTGTTAAATAATTTTCTTATCTTTTTTAAATAATATAGCACAATAAGCACAATGTAAACATGGGGTGTTTATTCTACATGGCACCCATAGCTATTTCTGATATAATGTGGCTTAAGAGGGTGAATAATTCCTCCAAACATGACAAGCACCTAATTAAGAAAAATTAACAGCTTGTTAAAATTCTGGGATTGCAACTGTGGTTGCAACGAAAACCAGCATACACAGGGGTCCCCCAGGACCGGTTTGGGAACCCCTGGTCTACAATATACAATGTAGCCTAACTTTTTATTAACATTGTTCAATTTTAATTTACTTTTTATGTCTCTGTATTTTGTTTTTTATTGTTGTGAAGCACTTTGGGCTGCATTTTATGTACGAAAGGTGCTATACAAATAAAGTTTATTATTATTATTACGTGACATTGCGGTTTGCGTTTGGTTTCGAGGAGGTGGTAGTAGAAGAAAGGAGGATGCCTTTTTCGAGTATTGAGACGCACCCGGTATTTCCAAGTTGGAAACTTTGTAGTTCGTAAGTTATTTACCATCTCTCCCACATGACGTGAACGCAGCATCAGTCTGGTGAATGACTCGTCCTCACTGACAGACAGCGAATCCCTCAATCTCATCTCTCAATTGCCAAGCTAGATGCATATAACCTACAGCCATTGCACAGCTCCTACTTTTCCCCACACACACCCTCACACTCCTACTAGCTAGCAGCTAGCTAACGTTAGCTAGTTCGTTCGCTGCTGTGGCTTTGTCACAGGTAACGTTACTTCCCACTCAAGCTAAACTTATCCCCAATCGCTGCCCAGATTGTCCTCCTTTCATCTTCTTTTGTTTGTAGTCTGGGTGATTTAGATTATACAACACTGGGTTCTTCTCTACAGCTTGTATTAGTTGCTCCTCCATAACGAACAGACAAACTAGTCTTGTCCCGTGCTTTTTTAAACTTCAACAGAATGTGATTTTTGATTGGCTGGAAATTGTATATCGTTTTACAGCGTCATGAAAAATCGCTCTGGGAGTGATCACAACGATAGGAATATTTATCGTTCTGGCTGGTTTTATAGTTGTCGTTGTAGTGTGGACACATCCATTCACTTTGCTTTGAACGATTTTCATTTTTTTTTATAGTTATCGTTATCGTTATAGTTATCGTCGTAGTGTGAACGGCCCTTTAGAGAGCTAATTTAAATTTCTACCCTGGATTTTTTGTATCACAACTCCGACTCACTTTCAAATACATTAATGTCTCGATATACTTTTAGAAGCTATGCCTTAATGTTGGTTTGAAGTAGGCTAGCTAGATCTATCGGAGCCAGGTTAAAAGTGTAAACGGTCCAGTGACTCATGCACACACATGAAGTGTGTAATACAGTAAACAGTTAACGATAGATGGGACAGAAACACTTATGAGAGCTATTTTAGGATAATAATAAACAGCTAGCAAGCTCAATTTAAGATTTAACCCTGGATTTTTTGTATGATGAAGCCAACTCCCTTTCAAATAGCCTACATTAACATTTCTCAACACCTCTGCTTCGTGAAATTCCCTCAGGGAAAAAACAACGGCACACTTGGCAGCTTCCAAGTTTAGACATTCTCGTTTATTTCTCAGGATTCTAGCTCCGATGTGTATTAAAACTGGATAGAATAAAACGTCATAGCACCATTTTGTGCTTTCCATTTTCAGCTGTCTTCAGCAACATTTTTTCTCTCATAACCAGTGGCGTTTTTACATTAGGGGCAGGTGGAGCAGTGCCCCACCAGACGTGGCGCTGTTGTGCAAGATACTTGTAATATCTGAACGTTGTGGCAAAATGTATTGGCGTGTATAAATATAATAAACTTGACTCACACTCCTTATAGTGCTGTTTTTGAGTAGTTTCCTTTGTGTGGTGTACGTGTGTGCTCACGCTGCGGACTGCGCTCCCTGTCATATGTCTCTGCTGTGGGGCAGCGGAGCACTCTGCCCCACCGTTGCTAGGGAAACAACGTGAGCGTGATCTGCGTAAGCAGGGAAAACCTGCCGCAAATTATATTGAGTGGAGGGGTATAAATGTTTTTGCCCCTACTAATTCTGCCTAGCAACAGGTGGCGAAAAAATAATAAACGTTAAGTTAACGTCATTAACGTGGGCTGACGTGACCAGGAAATAAACATAAACAAAGCCAATTCAGTGTGTGTATCGCTAATGCTAGCCAGCTAAAGTTTTCAATTTGTTTGATTTTATTTTGTCATAGGTGTCAAGTTTGCGCATATAAAATACGTTTTTTCCAACTTTTCGAAGGTATACAGGCGTATAAGGTAATGATACAGGAAATCTAGTCTAACGCATTTTTTAAAACTTTTTCGAACATAATTTAATCGCTGCAATCACACTTTCTTTTTCCCTCTCTCTGATATTCTCTCGATTTCTGAGGCCATGGGAAAAGCAAGTAGCGCATTAGGACTGTAGCCTAAGTTATGATCTAAAAACCACGCTTTATGACAACGAAGCACCTTGCTGAATTTGTTACACACTCATTATTATGAGAAAAGCTAAATACGTGAATATATTAAGTAAACTTGAATCAGACAAATAACTGGTGGCTAGTGATTTTAATAGATTATGTTTTACACGGTTTTTGGTGAATTTATAGTTTTGCAGGCGTGAAAATAAGGGCAGCTCTCTCCAGAGGTTGATACCTGTTTACCTTTTTGAAGTTTATTTAAGGCATGTATTAACATAGCTAAAGCAATACCAAATGATTGTATTAAATGTTTGCATATTTATTTGACATTTATATCATAATTATTGTTATTACAATATGCCGTTGCAATGCTTTGCATTTTTTGTATTTTAGCTAGGCTATAATGGCATTAGTTCTGGATAAACTTGATCAAACTTGTTTTCATTTCCCTAAAAGTTAACAACGTGTGATATGCTTGTATTTACGGTTTTGATAAAGCATGCAAGTTATTGAAGAAACGTGTCTGTCTCATCCTATTACTTTGTTGCAGTATAGCAACCTCAATGTAGGGTTCTGTGTTGTGCTAAAGCAATACAGTTCAGTTTTTAAATCTTTCTGCTCCCTGGCACTTAGGCCTACAGCGCAGCCCATAGCATAGACCTACCGTAGACTAATTGGCTATCTTTATTTTTTTATGGTGACATCATACAAAACTGCCCCTCCAGAAATATCATGCTAAAATCACCACTGCTCATAACAATGCAAAAACACATCTTTCATGCCCTAGCCTATTCATATTTGCGACCATATTTTTTGACGACCGTCATGAATCTAGCTATCAATAGACTTTTAGAAGCTATGCCTTAATGTTCGTTTGAAGTAAGCTAGCTAGATCTAGCGGAGCCAGGTTAAATGTGTAAACGGTCCAGTGATACGCACACACATGAAGTGTGTAATACAGTAAACACAATTAACAATAGATGGGTAACAGAAACACTTATGAGAGCTATTTTAGGATAATAATAGCTAGCAAGTTCAATTTAAGATTTAACCCTGGATTTTTTGTATGACGAAGCCAACTCACTTTCAAATAGCCTACATTAACATTTCTCATTTTGCATAACATATAGAATAGAATCTGGCTGTCGATAGACTTTTTGAAGCAATGCCTTAATGTTCGCTTAAAGTACCGGAGCCAGGTTAAAAGTTTAAACGATCCAGTGACTCATTTGCGGTCTTTCCATTTATTTTAAAAGAGGATTTCATTTATTTCCAGCAGTCCAACACAACTGATCCAATCCAATGTTTAACCTGGCACAATTTAGCCTATCGTAGGCTACTTCCAGGTTTGCAGAGGTGGAAAGTCCAGGGGTCCACTGTAGAGTGGGATGGCAGGTATGCCATCCGCCAAGTTACGGCTTGGTGGGGTATGCCCCATACCTACAGTCAAGCCGGAAAGTCTCCCCACCCCTTTCACCTTCTCCACGTTTTATTACGTTACAGACATATTCTACAATAGATTGAGTTAATTTTTTGTCTCAAAATTCTACACAAAATAGCCCATAATGACAAAGTGAAAACAGGTTTTTAGACATTTGTGCGAATTTATAAAAAATCTAAATGTAAAATATCATATGTCCACAAGTGTGCACACCCTTTGATATGACACCCAAAAGTGAGCTGAGGTGCATTTTGTTTCCACTGATACTGCTTGAGATGTTTCTACAACTTAATTGGAGTCCACCTGTGATAAATTCAATTGATTGGACATGATTGGGGATTGCCAACACCTGCCTATATAAGGTCCCACAGTTGACAGTGCATGTCAGAGCAAACTCCATGCCGTGGGGTCAAAGGAATTATCTGCAGACCTCAGAAACAGGATTGTGTCAAGGCATAGATCTGGAGAAGGGTACGGAAAAATCTCTGCAGCTTTACAGGTCCCAAAGAGCACAGTGGCCACCATCATTCGTAAATGGAAGAAGTTTGGAACCACCAAGAATCTTCCTAGACCTGGCCGCCCGGCTAAACTGAGCAATCGGGGAAGACGGGCCTTGGCCAGGGAGGTGAGCAGGAACCCGAGGGTCACTCTGACAGAGCTCCAGCGTATCCTTGTGGAGATGGGAGAACCTTTCAGAAGATCAACCATCCAGGCAGCACTCCACCAATCAGGCCTTTATGGTAGTGGCCAGACGGAAGCCCCTCCTTAGTAAAAGGCACATCATAGCCCGCTTGGAGTTTGCCAAAAGGCACCTAGAGGACTCTCAAACCATGAGAATGAAGATTCTCTGGTCTGATGAAACCAAAATTGAACTTTTTGGCCTGAATACCAAGCGTCACGTCTGGAGGAAAACAGGCACCGCTCATCACCTGGCTAATACCATCCCTACAGTGAAGCATGGCGGTGGCAGCATCATGATGTGGGGATGTTTTTCAGCAGCGGGAACGGGGCGACTAGTCCTGATAGAGGGAAAGATGAATGCAGCTAAGTACACCGAGATCCTTGAAGAAAACCTGCTCCAGAGCGCTCTGGACCTCAGACTGGGGCGAAGGTTTACCTTCCAACATGACAACGACCCGAAGCACACAGCCAAGAGAACAAAGGAGTGGCTTCGGAGAAATTCTGTGCATGTCCTTGAGTGGCCCAGCCAGAGCCCAGACCTGAATCCAATTGAACATCTGTGGAAAGAGCTGAAAATGGCTGTGTACCGACGCTCCCCATCCAACCTGACGGAGCTTGCAAGGATATGCCAAGAGGAATGGGCAAAAATTTCCAGAAACAAGTGTGCCAAGCTCGTAGCTTCTTTCCCAAGATGCCTTGAAGCTGTAATCGCTACCAAAGGTGCAGCAACCAAGTATTAGGCTAAGGGTGTGTACAGATATGGAACCCCTAAATAACCTATTTTTGTCAGTAAAATAAAATTGCATATTTTCTAAAAACCTGTTTTCACTTCATCATTATTGGCTATTGTGTGTAGATGTTTGAGGCAAAAAATTAACTAAATCTATTGTAGTATAAGTCTGTAACGTAATAAAATGTGGAGAAGGTGAAAGGGGTGGGGAGACTTTCCGGCTTGACTGTATACAGCACCGAGAGTTTGGCACTTTTCAGGGTTTCCTACAGAAGTAACCACAATGACCATAGACTCTCAGCCCTTAAAAACATGAACTTCTGTATGTTCTGACCTCATGTAACCAACAGCATTCAGATACAACTTCACACATCCACACAATAAAGCCCAAACTTGGGTTATTTTGCCGTTTTTCTCCTTCCTCTTCTTCTTTTCTTCTTCTTCCCATTTTCCTGCCAAACTGCCTGCCTCCGTCGCGATGTTATCCAATGGGGAGAATTAATATTTGAGGGTATGGCCCGTAAACCTGCTCATCAAGCTTATCGTCCAATAAAAACGCTTCATATTAATGGTTTTTAATGTTAATATAGCTAATGGCTTCATGCTTTCCAAGAAGGTGCTGTGTTTTAGTGGTTAAGACTGCAGTCTCTCACACAGTGGATAGTGGGTTCGAGCCCAGCAGGGCACATGTGTATTTTCCACAAAAACAATGTGCAACTGTTAAGTACTTTTCATTTCTTAGACTGTTATTATTTTCACATTGAACACATCAACGTATTTTTATTGCAAAGGCAAAAGAGGTTTACAATATTAACTGTTCAATGTTTCACTTGTATTATATCACACCCTCCCCAAACCGGACGCTCGCTTTTGTCTGGTTTGGGGAGGGTGTTACGCTCTGCTCTTGCGGTCATGACTGACTGACTGTGGAAACCCCTTGCCTCGGCCAACATTTATTTATTAATTAATTTCTTCACTTCAGCTCTGTTCACTTTATCCTTTTCACACATAACCAGGGCTCGACATTACCATCTGCCCGGTGGCCCGGCGGCATATTTTGAACCCTCCGGGCCACTACGGGCCAGCTGATTAAACTTTTCAATGGCCCGTGGGGCCACTAGCCAGGCAGGCTATACAAAAAAAATACAATACAGTTAAAAATACAATACAGTAAAAGACAATCTCACACTATTTTCCTTCAATACTAATGATGCGATGTGAATAAACTTCGGTGAAATCGCAGAGCGCCGAGTGAGCGCGCATCTCACAGCTGCGATCGCGTCCTTTCATCACCGTGACAACGGGAGCACTCGCAATGTTTGGTGAAGTTGCCACTGGTCCAGGGTCACTTATTTTTTTTCGAGATATCCACGCTCACTAGATCCCTGTCACTCGTTTAGCGCACCGCACGCAGCCTTGGAAAGTTAAAAAATGTTCCTAAAACCACCGTGCCAGGGACAAACACCAGGGAAAAACCACGGGAAAGAAATGGAAAACACCAGAAGAACAAAAAGAGAGTGATAGGGAGTATGAGACGAAGAGGGTGAGGAAATTTCAACCCCAATGGCTGGAGCGGTGGGGTTGGCTGGGCTATGACCCCGTCAGCAATAAGGTTTCCTGTCAGCTCTGCCAGTCAGTGCCGGCATACGCAGACAAGTGAGTGGAATATATATAGTCGATAAGGTAGCTAGCTAGCTAGCTAGCTAGCTAGTTAGTTCAGTTCAGTTCAGTTTTGGCGATGTAGTTATTTCACAGAGATGCCCGAGTAGGCAGCGCTCCAGTTTCAAAAACTTTGCATTGTGCCTTAGCTTGATACACATTGCCACCTATCGGTTTTGAGAATACACTGTGCTAGCCAGTCTACTTGACTACAGTATCAGCCAATACTTTTTAATGTGTAACGTTATATTATATTATAATTAGGGATGCACAGATCCATTAATATTCGGTTTCGGATTCGGCTGGATTTGGTCCTTTTGTAATGGTTCGGATTTGGCTGAATCCTTCACAAATATTGGACCGAATGTATTTCATTAACAGTGTTAAAAAAATAGTTTCGTCTTTTTACAGAGCGCGGTTATAACGTTACCTGGTTGTTTTTCTTTTATCATTAACGTTATCACAGGCTATTCGGGTGATCGCACGACAGATTGGTTGTTAGGGACTCTTTATAGAACACGTCCATAGAAACGTGAGGTCAGCTGTTAAAGTTAGCTGTCACCTGTCTCAGTGAATACTTGGCTAGGCCACTGTAGTGCGTGCGAGATGGAAGCCCGTGCCAAATCTCAGCATAAGGCAGGCACACAAATTAATTTTGGATTGAAATTAACTTTATTTCTGCATCCCTAATCCCTAAAGAGTTAGAGTAAAGAATTAGAATATGTTCTTTATATTGAAAACGCATTATTAAATGGTTATTGTTGCATCACATCTGTTTATTTGTGATTTGTTGTGGTCAATCCTATGGTGATCAAATTGTAACATTTTTATTTGCCGAGTCAATATTAACAGGGTCATACTTCCTGGGCCAGTGGTTACAATGTTGGGGCCAGTTACGTAAGAAGGTCACTGGCCCAGAGGGCCAGTAGCAAATTTACCTTAATGTCAAGCCCTGCATAACACAAGGTCACCATGAAATTAACTACTAGGAAAATTAAGAATTTACGATAATAGCCTACATTAAAAATTGAGGATAGCCTCTTTTAAACTGCAAGCCTTTAAGCGATCAGATTTATAAACCGCCAATTCCCCAAACATATCTGATTCATGGTTAGTCACTTATAAAAAAATAGATAGCCTCCGAATGTGGCTCTAGTCTACACTACTCTGCTGATAATGTAGCTTACTGCAAACACTTTTAATTATTATAATAATAATAATAATAATAATAATAATAATAATAATAATAAAAAGAATAATCTCTGGTATGTACTTTCTTAGTAGTATCTACTGTTTTCTTTCTGGCTAAGATTCCTGGGAAATATGCGTTGTCCAATTAAGCTTGTTCGCCAACATTACTTCCTGCTTCTCGTCAGGAAGCAGAAACAAGCTAGGCTACTACGAAGCGAATCAACATGCATTATAGCCTACATTCATTGCACTACAGAAAACAAAACTAAACCTAGCTGTCCGGTACCAAAAGATTTCCCGCAGGTAATGTTCTACACTACCAGAAAAAAACTATGCTGTGCAGAAACTCACTAGCTCGCTCGCTAGCTCGTAGCTCACACATGGAAGGTTGGAGTTACGCATCCGGCAATCCAGTGTTGAATAGCCTAACATTAAATGTATTTCATAGAATACTAATAGCCTTATTTTAAAACTGTATTTCCATATTTTACTGATGCAAACTATTTAGGCTGTACTAGCTATTTAGGCTGTATGTCTTTCAGCTAGAGCGTATTTGCGTTTAGCCCATTGTGCATGTGTGTCTCCATGTAGACTTGGTTCATTAATTTACATGCTTCTTCATGATCCATAGCTCAGGTGGTGCTGTTCATTGTATTTCATTACACATTAAATACTGCTCATCTACAAACTCTTTTAATGTAATTGTGTGCTGTCTTTAATAGGATAACTGTTCTCATTCTTGTCAATAGAGGGTGTTATGGTTAAGCGAATGTCTGCATACATTTCTTTGGAATGCAGGTCTCTCTCCGTGTTTATCTTCATGCATTATTCATCATTAGTTAGCTATAAAAAAATAAGTGATATCAGATCAAAAACGTCAAGTTACTCACGCATAGCCTACATAAGTGCTGTCCATAAGTTCTTAATTCCAACTTGCAAAAACTAGGCCTGCCTTTAAAAGTCTTGATATCAAAATGTGGCCAAGTTACAACTAACAATATTGCCTATCGTAGCTCACACTAAATAAACTAGCTCTATTCCAAAGCAATGCTATCCAAACTTTCCTAAATTATTTAATGCAACTTGGCCCTGTGTTTCTTCATCTTACCATCTCAAGAGAATGTGGTCAATGAAACTGTATGTGCCACATCAAACTGCAAAATGAAAATAATTTATAGTGGAAATACTCTGATTCAGATGTGTTACACTTAGAAATTAAACAGAAAAATTACTACACTATAGGGCATGTTTGAACAATTGTCTGCATCCACTGCTTTGGGTCTATGAAAAGCACAGAATGAATAAAATGTATTATTATTATTATTATTATTATTATTATTATTATTATTATTATTATTATGTATTTATTGATTGATTTATTTGGATTTCTATCAAAACCTGTGTGGTCCTACAGAGCATAGATATAATTGTGTTCACAAAATTCTGTTCTGCAAATATCATGATCATTTTTATCTGCATTTATTTATTCATCACCCCTTTCTCTATTGTACATGACATTTCTTCATATAAATGTCTGTTTGTGAATTGTAAAGAATGCTGTAGCAGCAGTTAACATTTTAAAACCTGTACATTTTCGAAAGTTAACAAACAAAGTACAACCATATCCTTTCTGGCGTGTAATTATTGCATCAGCTGTTAAAAACATTAATTGAAATCATATGTTGTTCCATGAGGCACAATCTCTTCACATGCAAGGATGAAGAAACACAGGGCCAAGTTGCATGAAATAATTTAGGAAAGTTTGAATAGCATTGCTTTGGAATAGAGCTAGTTTATTTAGTGTGAGCTACGATAGGCAATATTGTTAGTTGTAACTTGGCCACATTTTGATATCAAGACTTTTAAAGGCAGGTCTAGTTTTTGCAAGTTGGAATTAAGAACGTATGGACAGCGCTATGTAGGCTATGCGTGAGTAACTTGGCTTTTTTTACGTCGCAGACGTTTTTGATCTGATAGTCTATACACCAACATAAACACAGCAGTGCGATTAACAGCGGTAAAAACATGAATGGAAAAGTACCCGGACAACAATCGACCGGATACAATCCTCCTGCAATTACTGGAGATAACCCTCACCAAAAATTACTTTGAATTCAATAAAGAATTCTTCTTACAGACCAGCGGCACAGCTATGGGCAAAAAATTTGCACCGGCTTATGCCAACATTTACATGGCACATTGGGAGGAGACTGTTTTTGAAAAATGTCCCAAACTTCCCACTAATTATTTTAGGTATTTAGATCACATCTGGGGAACATGGACACATAGCTCAGAAGATTTCAAACACTTAATTCAGATCCTCAATACGCACCATTGTAGGGACAATGGACTACATTTCCATTCACTCCACAGGAAACCCAAAAGACATTTAAAACACAGCCACAGCCAATCATGTCTCTTGGAAATACGAGACACTAAGGGTCATAAAACTAAAACAGATAAGACTGAATGCATTACAGTCTGCCGCCCGACCCTATTCACTTCTCTTCCATCTCCTCTCGATAGTGCTGCACAAGAGGCAATTCCCTTTTGCTAGCTACACAGCTACAAAGGTGGACCTCCATTGCACCAGCAATACCGCGGCAGCAGCATCAAAGGCCACGGAGAGAGACGCAAACGGGTTAGCTTGCCTACGGCATCTAACCATAGAACTGAATTAACGCAACTCCGACAGAGGTGTGTTCCAGCCACGGACAAAGACGCAGGCGATAACCAGACGACGTCGGACAAAGACGCAAACCAGGAGAAAGACAAAGGAGCTGACCATCCCTCACGAACAAGCCAGCTGTAATCGACTCACCGCGGACTTCAGTAAGACTGATCAATCATCCCAGGCATAGCTTAGGATTTTAGTCTGAATTATTTATCTGTAATTTGATTGTATCTCGCCTTTGTGCGATAACAGCTGTATAAACTTGTTGCGCTGGTTAGCAAGCTAGCCGGCTGGCCTACCGTTTCATTGCTAATGTGGTAGTACTGTTAACTAACCAAAGCAGGCCTCATGGTTTGCTCCTCTTTTCTTTAACACGTACTAACATTCGCGTGATACAGTCTCAATTCAACTTACTGTAGATAAATACGTTATTTTGTGAAAGAAGTGCGTGAACTTATTTATAGTAACGTCAGATTTGAGATCCACTATCGTGCTGCGACACAGTTAGCTTGCTCCACGTGATTCCTTTGTTCCGTGAACGCACACGGCATAGGCCTACACACCGACACATACACACACATATGTGGATACACACACAAATGCTACAATACGCACACAACACAATGTCTATTTAGTAGAATGTAATATTCATGTTTTTCCTTGTTTAATAAATCAATTTTTGTTAAACCTGGTGTCTGTTTTGATGTCGTATGAACACGAGAGCTGAGTCAAACCTAATCATTAGAACGTAATACCTTCAACCCTTATGAATTATTACTTATTAGTGCTTTGATGGTAAATTGAAGTAGTAGTAATTATAATCCATAATAATCAAATGAGACTGATTTAATTTTAACCTAACTTAAGAATAATAAGGGTAAACCTCATTATTCCATAGTTATTGCCTATATTTCTGGCATCCCATGTAAGAGTTTATATATATATATAGAGGCATATTCCTTACATTTATGGCGCCCCGTCGAGGATATTCTCTACATTTATGGTGCCCGGGTGAAGACTGGTAAGACGAACATGTTTTAATTGTCTATCACCATTACTGCTAAATGTTTATGTAAACACCTTGCATGAGTAATACTCCACATGTAGGAACATAGAGGCATGTTCCCTAGACCATACATCTATCACAATTAAACACACCACACACTATGAACACATAGATGTTTTGGACACTACCACATACAAGGGGCCCTCATTTTCCCAAACACACACATTAGGCACTAAAGTTTTCTTTAAAGACACAGACACACATGCACTCTTACACAAGGACAGTCTCCACCCGAAACATACATTCAGAGGCCTGATTAAATCCCAATTGCTAAGGTTCAACAGAATCTGCACACAGATTACAGACTTTGAGGAGGCTACCAAAACCCTCTTCAATGCATTAAAACCAAGGGGGTATTCCAGATCGTTCCTCAGACAGATTAGGAAAACCTTCTTGGCTACAAAACAACAGGACACTAGAGAAATAATTCCACTTATCACCACCTACTCGACATTCAGCCAAATAGCGAACAGAAAAATTAAACGGAACCTGGCCAGGATTCTGCAAAACACAGACTTGCTTCAAGAATACAAAATCGTTTCGGCCTACAAAAAAAACAAAAACCTTAAGAATCATCTGGTAAGTAGTAAATTACCGGAAATTAACATTTTATATTTTACAAACAGGCCACTACAGTGAAGAACAACACTACAAACACAACATACCTTATTAAACAAACACAGTTAACACATATAACTGCATATATGTCAAAATGCAAACACTGCGACAAAATATGTAGGAGAGACAGGAAATACAATCAAGACCAGATTGGCACAACACATATATAACATAAGAAATCATAGGAAAACAGACACACACATTGTGGCTCATTTCCTACACCATGGACTTGAAGCAGTAGAAATATCGGGCCTCCATTCTAACATTAACTGGACACAGGAGGACAGACGTAGGACAGAAAGACATTGGATTAGAAAACTTAATCTTCCCAGGCAGATTAAACAAACGCTGGTAAAACTTCAACACAAGAGGGACCAAATTCTTCCTACTTAAAGGCTGCAGTACACTGAATGGCCAGTGCAAACCTTTCTTTCCCAAGGGGCCCTCATAGGGGTAATTTGGGAAATAAAGATTTTTTTCCTAAACCTGGCACAATGTAGCCTATCGTAGGCTACTACCAGGTTTGCAGAGGTGGAAATTCCAGGGGTCAGAAAGTAAAAGTCCTGCCGTGTTTCTTCCACTCATGAACTCACGATTTCACTAATTAGTTAGCTCCTACCTCTTGGCTGAAGAATTGTGATAATTAGCAAATCCAGGTGATTGGAACAAATGATTGGGGAGGACTTTCACTTTCTGAACGTGGATTTTCCACCTCGCAGGTTTGACCTATAGCCTACACAGCATAGCACTGGCTAGCTAGCTCCGTTTCTTTCATAAGACAAGAATACTTTATAACACTGCTCAGATTCTTCATCATATTATCCATTAAAACTTACGAGTGCCCTGAGAGCATAGTATCAAGCATAGACTGTTACCCATCCCTATGCTATGCTACCCCTAGTGTTCATTAATGCTACTGCACTAAACCTGTACGAGGCCCACCCTGCTTGCTTTGATTGATAAGACCATACCACCTCATTTACATAGATACAGTTTGAAAATGAAAATGGAAACTAAGTTTTTAATTTTCATTTTAATTTTGGGCTGAATAATCCTCCATATTCTTTAACGTGATGAGGAGAAAACGCAATGCTAACGTGCAACTCAGAGAAAACGTCTGGATTTTTTGCCAGTTAATTATTCAGAATTATTGCCACCAGTATTAAACAATCTCACATTAGTTATCTCTTTGTCATTGTCATTTGTTAATCATTAGCCTATAGGCTACATAACTGTTCTTGATTATTCAGGGAATTTGTTTGATTGACATAAGCAAGAAAAATAAATGGAAACAGGTTGAGAATATGTTCGGGTTAAATGCTTTATTCCAGCGCACGGGCTGTCCTACATGCTACACGATTTTATGACACAAAGAAATATGCTAGCCCACAAAACTTGCTGTATTTATTGATATTTGTTATTCAGTAAATCAATTGCTTGACTGATAATTAATGTAAACAGGTCAAGAGTTTCATCCGTTTAAAGGCAGGCTAGGGTACGGTGACAGACGTTTTACATGATCCGAGATCCCACGATACGCCGCTGTGCAGCAGCATGGTTAACTTCCGAGTATAGATGCGGTGAAGTGCGTCTCAATTCAAATAACCCGCTCCGCCCCCTCCGCCCTCGCTCCCTCACACTCGCTAAACGCAAGTGTGTAACTCCTGTTTTATTGGTATGTGCGTCACATCCTCCCAAGTGAAGTTTGCAAGTGAAGTTTATGAGGGTCGAGCAAAAACTGGATTGGGACGCAGCCTTTGCCTAATTAAAAACTAACCACAGGTACGTACTCCCATAAGCGAGTTGTCTTAAATGTATGGCTGCGTTTATTTTGTTTAACGTCTTGCTGCCAAACGCCCCCTAGCGGTAACGCGGACGTGACGGAAATTATTAAATTATACATTTCATTAATTTAATAATATACAGTACCAGTCAAAAGTAGCCACCCTTTGCCTTGATAACGGCTTTGCACATTCTTGCCATTCTCTCAAACAACTTCTGTGGTAAACAGGCCTTAAACCATCACTCTGCTGCCAGAAATACAGTAGATATGGATGGATAACTTGAAGGGCTTATTTTTCCATAGAGTTCAAGTGATCCATCCATATCTACTGCATATCTGGCAGCAGAGTGATGGTTTAAGGCTTGTTTGATACATCAGACCCTTGATAACTTAGAGCCATTTAGCCAACCATGTGTTCCACACTGTTCCAGTGTAATTTAAAGCTAAATCTAGTCCACCCCCCAATTCCCATAGAGAGCCATTCAAATGCAGAGGTTATAGTATCGCTTCTAAGAGTACCTGGAAATAAGATATCAGGAGTCTTTTGATATCCTTTTATAGTCATGATGGCATCACCTTTTTACCTGTGGAATACCTGTTTACCACAGACGTTGTTTGAGAAAATGGCAAGAATGTGCAAAGCCATTATCAAGGCAAAGGGTGGCTACTTTGAAATATCTAAAATATAAGACTTTATTATTTGTTTAACCCTTTTTTGATTTTTGCATAATTTAATTTGTGTTATCTCATAGGTTTGATGTCTTTACTATTCCAAAATGTGGAAAACAGTAAAAAAAATAATGGAAAAAAACCTTCTATGAGTAGGTGCGTCCAAACTTTTGACTGGTACTGTATAATAAACTGCTCACCTCAATATTTTGATTAAATATCCTTAAGATATATCCATTCCTTCTGGGAAAGTGGTTTTTAAGCCCAAAACGTCAAGTTAAAACTTCGTAAATTACGTTGGAAACAACGACCTAATTCGCAAACATGTATTGCAGTTTGATGTCACACCATAATCAATGGGCTGGTAAACTGTTCTGCTTAATTGTATTTCAAAACTTTGGTTTGAAAAATCGTTATACCTTTAGACTTCAAGAAAAAATACTTTAAAACTTTCATACAGCTGTACATGATTTTTTTCACATTTTAAACCGACTTGTGCTTTTCTGCACTTCATTATGAGTAGTTTGGCTGTGTTCAGTTTGGCATTGTGAAACTCAGCCAGTTTCTGGAGTACCAATCCCGTGGCTTAGTATATTTTAGCCAAAGTGGTTTTGTACTTTATTGCAGTTATATGCAAAACCGTCGTCAATTGGGTGCATTTCTTGTAACTTTTTTTACTTGTAACTGTCTATAGACCTCCTGGCCCATATGCTGGCTTTATTCATGAATTTGCAGATTTTCTTTCTCATTTAGCTGTAAGTCATGACAAAGTGTTAATATTGGGTGATTTTAACCTGCATTTTGAAAATACAGATGATCCTTTTATCTCAGCATTTACGGTCATTTTGGAATCAATTGGTTTCATTCAAAATGTTTTTGGCCCCACGCATTGTCATAGTCATACTTTAGACCTGGTCTTAAGTCTTGGTATTGACATTGTTAATGTTAAAATTCACTCGCATAATCCTATTTTGTCTGACCATTTCCTCATTACTCTGCAGTTAAAATTAGCCCATTCTGTAGAATCTGAACTCAGAACGTATACAGGTCGCATTATCACTACCTCCACTACTGGAAACTTTATGCATGTGCTACCTGATTACCTTGATTTAGACACTTCATCCAGCTCCCTGTCAACCAATGATCTGGCAGAGGAATTAGCTACTGCTCTACGCAAAACCCTTGAAGTAGTTGCTCCGTTAAAAAGCAAAAAAGTAATTGAGAAGAGGCTTGCCCCTTGGTACACCGACCACACGCGGGCTCTTAAACAAAAGTTTCGGCAGCTTGAACGCAAATGGCGTTCTACTAAACTGCAGGTATTCCACTTGGCCTGGAAAGAGAGTCTTAGTGCCTATAAGCATGCTCTCTCCAATGCTAGGTCCTCTTACTTTTCAAAGCTTATACAAGAAAACAAGACCAATCCCCGATTTCTATTCAGAACAGTTGCTGAACTAACTAATAATCATGCAACAACTAACCCTCAAATTCCAGTCTCATGTAGTAGTAATGATTTCTCAAATTTCTTTAGTGGTAAAATTATTGAAATTAGGGAAAAGATCACACAAGTTAGTGACCATGGTTTTGACGATATAGAACTGCCTCCTAGACACACTGAACGTCTTGAATCATTTACTCCAATACTTGAGAGCGAGCTAATTCAGTTAGTTTCTTCTTCAAAATCATCCACCTGTCTTCTAGACCCCATACCCACAAAGTTATTGAAGGAGATATTGCCTATGCTCATCAAACCAATTATTCATTTAATTAACTCATCATTGCTATCGGGCCATGTTCCTACATCCTTTAAATTGGCAGAAATCAAGCCACTACTTAAGAAACCAAATTTGGATCCCACTGTCCTGGCCAATTATAGACCCATTTCAAACCTCCCATTTTTATCAAAGATTCTTGAGAAATGTGTAGCGCAACAGCTTTCTTCATTTTTACATACTTATAATGTGTATGAGAGGTTTCAATCTGGGTTTAGGAAGCACCATAGCACCGAGACCGCCCTTGCCCTAGTAATGAATGACTTGTTCCTCTCTCTGGACTGTGGCTGTATTTCTATTCTTGTTTTACTTGACCTGAGCGCTGCCTTTGATACTATAGACCATAATATTCTCCTCTGCAGGTTAGAAAATTTAGTTGGTCTTACCGGGCATGCTCTTATGTGGTTTAAATCTTATCTCTATGATAGATCCCAGTTTGTTAGGGTAAACAGTCAGTCCTCTGAATTTTCTAAGGTGAACTTTGGAGTACCACAAGGATCGGTCTTGGGTCCTCTGCTCTTTTCTATTTACATGCTCCCTCTTGGGAACATTATAAGCAGACATGGTGTTAACTACCACTGCTACGCAGATGACACACAACTTTATATATCAGTTAAGCCAGGTGAAGTTGACCAGTTGTCTAAACTAGAGACCTGTCTCAAAGATGTAAAGGCCTGGATGACCCAAAATTTCCTCTTATTGAACTCTAAGACTGAGATATAAGACTGAGATATTAGTATTAGGTCCCAAATCCCTTCGAGATAAATTCTTACAGCTTCCCTTAAATTTAGATTGCTTCTCTGTCTCCCCTAACAAGGTTGTTAAAAACCTTGGTGTAATTATTGATTCAGATCTCTCCTTTCAGCCCCATATTAACAATATCACAAGAATGGCCTTCTTCCACCTGAGGAATATATCTAAATTAAGGAAGGTGTTGTCCCTGGAGGATGCTGAAAAAATGGTTCATGCCTTTGTAACCTCTCGACTAGATTACTGCAATGCATTATTGTCTGGTTGCACTGGCTCAGCCCTGAATCGCCTCCAACTTGTACAGAATGCAGCCGCTAGGGTTCTTACTAGAACCAAGAAATGGGAGCACATCAGCCCGGTGCTCAAAACTCTTCATTGGCTGCCTGTCAAATTCAGAATTGACTACAAGATTTTACTTCTAGCGTTTAAAGCTTTAAATGGCTTGGCCCCTGAATATCTGAGTGACTTACTCATTCCTTACTGTCCTCCTAGATTACTTCGCTCTCAAAATGCTGGCTATTTGAAAATTCCTATTATATCTAAAATTACAATGGGTGGCAGAGCCTTCTCTTACAGAGCCCCTTTTTTTATGGAATAATCTTCCCATGTATGTACGGGCTGCAGACACACTTTCTGTCTTTAAGTGTAGGCTAAAAACGTACCTCTTTAGTCAATCCTATAGTTAAGGATGTCGGGGGGGGGGGGGGCTAACCTTCTCTTTTCCTCTCTCACCCTGAGCTGCAGATTACTCCGGCCCGTCCCCCTCTCACCCTGAGTTTGCAGACTGCTCCAGTTATGCCCCTCACCCTGAGTTTGCAGACTGCTTCGGACCCGTCCCCCCTTTGGTTTGGTTTATCCTCCCGACTTCACGCAACCGGAGTCCCAGATGCATCACCCCGCCCCCTTTGAACTGATGATTGAACTGATTATTGAACTGACTATTACCATTCAGTCCACCTTTAGTCTAAACCGGGCCGGCCAGCGAAGGATGGGCACCCCCTCTCTAGCCAGGTTCCTTCCGAGATTTCTTCCCACTGGGGAGTTTTTTCTCGCCACTGCTCAGTGTTTTTTTTCTCCCCTACCGGGGAGTTTTTTTTTACCTCATTTTGCTGGTTGGGGGCTATGGCCTGGTTTTTTTTTTTGCTCAATTTTCCTTCTGTTTCCCTGTGCAGCGTCTTTGTGACAGTTCTCTGTAAAAAGCGCTATACAAATAAAATTGAATTGAATTGAATTGAATTTCTTTGACTGATAGCACAATAGGCCTATCTGAAGTGGGAAGATCTCACATCGACCCACCTCCACTGCAAGTGTTATTTGCTTTCCATTGGGTTTTGAAACTGTCTGTCAAATATTCCAGCCAATAGCCAAGACTCTTATCTTTCAGACAAGCCCTCATTCAACACAATGGGTTAGGTTGTCACATAGATACAATTGTGCGTAAGAGGAGGAGGTTCGTACCAAGATGGCGCAGTGTTTTTAGCTTGTAGCAGCTAGCTACATTCCGTTTAGAAAAGTATAATTCATTAGGTAACGGCGGCTATTCATATTTTTACTTTACAATCTCTTTCATACAGTTTTTGGTTAGTTATGTCTAGGTTATTCAGGCGTTTCTCCATGCAGCAGGTCCTAGCCTGAAGATGTTTTTGCGATGTTGTCTCAGTGACGCTGAGTGGTAAGGCAACATATTGTTTTGCCGGTATAACCAGTGCGAATTTACTGTTATGTATAAAACGAATCCCTCTGAATTAAATGAATATAGCTAACATTACTATATTGTAACAATGGAAAGCTAGCCAGCAAAATTACACATAGCAGCTGGCTATCTATTTGTGTCTGAGACGAGCTGTTCCGAGTTTCTTTTGAATTACATGGTGTCTGAAGTGTTTGTTTAGTAGTTATTGTTCCACATTAGTGAATGTACATTATGCAGTACAGCAGGCTGTGCAGGTAAATGAATGAGCAATTTATACATGACGTAACATGAGGGAGAGATAAAATAAGGATGAGTTTGTTGTTGATCATTATGCAGGGGTTTATTTTATGTAGGAAAGTGGTGTAGATTTGATCCCGTTTAAATATAGTTGTACTCATTTCTGGCTAATGGGGCTCTGGTGGAATACAAGATTCACTGTGCTGCTACATGGGTTTGGAGAGCTTTTTGGGGACCACGGGTAGGCTAGTTAGTTGTGTAATATGAAACACATCTACAAATGAATTTTTATTGCTAATTATCAAATTTTATTGTAAAACTTAAAAAAATAAATCATATTGAGACTTTTCTGGAACCTTGCCATTTTGCACAATTTGGCACAATTTGTGCCAACTTTGGTAACCGAAATGGTTCACCTGAAAAAAAGCTCTGTAGAATTTGAATGGTTTGAGATATTGACACCGTATTTTTAGCAGAGATAGGCAGCATATTGAGGAATCACAAAGAGGAGTTATTTCCTCCATAGCTCTTGTATCTCATCAGGTAAAAAATCTGAAATTTGAACGTAGGTAACCGCTTTTTTGTTTTTTCACAATTTCTGTACATAAACTGTTGTAATTAAGTAGCAAAAAGTGTATCTATATGAATTATGACTGTTTAGTCATAATAGTGCAGTTCTCTGTTTTAATAAAAGCTATGAACCATATTTGTAGCCTTTAGAGTTTTTGAGATAAACAGCTTTGTTGGTCACTAGTAAAAACAGGCGAGAATTGGTATATTTAGCCCTTGGTATTAAGAGGTTAAAACTGATGGCAGCGTGTATCATTTTTGGTGGTGTATTTTGCTTGAAAAACTAGTTTAGACAGCTTAGTGATAAAGGTTGTTGGCTTGTTCCCACTGTGTTAATGCTGGCTAGCGATCTTCACTTTAGCTTTTACCATTTCTCCCATTTATGATTTCCTTTTATAACGTTACATGTTTAGGCATGCTCATGACGAATCTTACCCACGTCTTTCAAATAGTAACGTTACTGGTACAGCGTAGCTACTAGCTATCTGGGGTATATACAGCTAGACCCTTCTCCTTTCAGCAGTCAATTGGACTAATGCTATGACTTCAGCTTCGAAACATACCTCACGGAAATACGATAATGTGGACGCTTCGAGCTACGCAAATTGAGCTCTGGTGAAGGGGAGGGCGTAAAGAATTTCTGGATAGTTAATCATTGGCTGATAGGACTTTGTGAAGTCCATTTTAATCCCGCCCGCTCAAAACCTTGCCTGATCAATTACAGGCAATTGGGGGGAAAAAAGAGGGCATATCTTAATTTAGGCACATCACTTAGTACTGATATTTGGGTTATGTTTATTCCACCCCAGGATGACAACAATTTAGCATTGAAAAGCTGAATCATTGATTTGAGTTGGCAGTCCCTTTAAAATGACGGACGGTACGATTTTCTATTGTACTTCTCTATTGAAGCTGATAGTAGCGTGTGTATATAAAACTTAAAAAGGCGCCATTGTTGTACTTTGTTAAACTGATAGTAGCATGTGTATAGCTTAACCCTATTAACTGACCAGAGGCAATTTTCACCTAGCTTCTACTAGACTTATTTAAGTGTCAATATCACAAAAAATATTCACTGCACACTAGGGCTGTCAACATTGGCCAAAAATCACATTTGAATATTCCTTCTGAAAAAACACATAAGTTCGAATATATTCGAATATCCATTACAATTTTAAAATGTTACAATTTGCATAACTAGTATAGGTACATTTAATTTCAACATAAACATGAACGCAGTCAAGTTTAAAAAAAAAAAACGTTAACATTCGAGATGGCTTTTAAAATCTACATACACACTTTTATAATGCTTTTGTTTGAATAAAATTAAGGCACACAATTTCGAGAAATGTTACTAAAAAGAATTGATCCTGAGGGATCATTTACAATAAAGTGCTATTAAAAACAGAAAAGTACCATCTTTGACCATTTGGAGAGGGAACTGGGATTAGCATAGTTTTAACGTTTAACGTAGCTTACAAAGCTTGCATACAACTTTGTCTCGAGGTTCCACAATTTTGCCATTCACTGACCAAAAACCGAAGTACTTCCAAACGGGGCTTTTTAGATTGCTCGGAGTGCTAATCACTCTCTCCGCGGCTGAGCTGGTTTCCGAAACTCTCTGCCATGCTGCTGCTATTGAATTATTGGCTCTTTTCAGCTCGACGAATATGCCTATACATTTGATTTTCAATCTGCTATTAAATGAAAGTGCCGTGTCCGTCCAGTACAAGCATAGCAATGACCCGTATGCATGTATTTTATTTTTTACAATTTTTACAATCCCCGGTTTGTGTTGTGCCTGGTTCCTTTTCAGCCGTGTTCAAAGTGTTGTAGCGGGCTTGTATGACACGTGACTCGCTCGCTCACTACATAGGCCAGTAAGGGACACACACAGCGGAAGAGGGCAGCGCGCACGTCTCTGATCCATTAAAAATATATATTTTGTACACTGAGCGGAAGCCACACCCAATAATCGAATAGTATTTTTTTATATTCTAATGTAGCTTTTTTTTTCATATTCGAGGAATATTCGAATATCGAATATTAATTTACCAGGCCTTTAAAGTTTGAATTGAAGAGGATGTATCATTCAGAAATTAGCAACAGAATACATTTGTCAGAATAGTCACATACAGTACACACATAAAAATATGTAGCCTATTGTTTTTATAAAAATACATACAAAAGTATGCACATAACAGCAACATATTACAGCCGTAAGTGCGATATGTGGTCTCTTTGGAAATGTCGACTGTACTGGACTCTGGCAAAATGTAATAAGAAACTATAAGTGTACCAAATACGCCCACCAAAGTTTGTTTGCAGACATTTTTCTCTACCATCATAATCTATTTGTTAAAAGTAGTGCTGAAATGAAAGATTAGTCTCTCATTTGAAGTTTCATGAATTACACATAGCTTTTTTTCATTTGACATAAAGACAAAAGAAAACATTTCAAAAGTCTGGCATGGGCTTAATAGGCTGTACCCATTAAGCCCACAAGTGCTTCTATTAAGCCCACTTGATGATTTTTTTCATAAATAAAACCATTTGAATGTATTTTCAGATCGTACAAACCTCTTCTATTTCAATCTAAAGTCTCTTGGCGATCAGAATATTTTTTACTTTCGTCTCCACCCATTTAATATGGTCTACAAATGGCATTGTAAGCGAGGCTGCACAGACAATTTGTGTTAACACAAGCCGAGCAAAACTTACATGTATTTATTGGAATGTACATAAAAAAATATTTATGTACAAAAGCACAAATATGGTGGAACTTAATCCTCAAGACTTAATTCTTGTGCACACTAGTGTGATGTGTTCCGGCGGAAGTCATTCATTTCAATGGGACGATGCGGCAACGTATCCGACTGCTTCTGCGTTCCATTGAGGTCCGCCAGCATCCAGCAATGCGTTGGAATTTTTCAACTTTTGCGTCTTTTTGCCGTGTGTTGAATAACCGGAAGTTGTTAGCTTTAGCAGATGGGTGTGTAATTAAATAATAGCTAGCAAGCTAATGTTACCTATAACATCAATTTTGACCAACAATGTATCACATGTATGATTGATGTAGGCTATATAACGCTAGCTAGCTAGCTAGCTAACGTTACATGTGTGGCTGGCTGTCCTCCATTGTTGAGTGCGTATGTGCCCTGCAGCGCTATTTTGTCCGGCACGGCCGGCCCAGTTGGCTGCGTCGCATGATGTACACCATACACAGTAGTCTTCACAAGCCATAAGATGTGTTATCATTTTGTCTGCATATGTATCCTAGGGCGTACTGCAGACATTTGAATATAGACAAAAATCACTGATCGGATTTGCTTCTGTGTTATCACAAAAATGTAAAAGTAGGCCTAGGCTATAGCCTCTAGAGCAGGGATGGGCAACTCCAGGCCTCTCGGGCCGATGTGTACACTGCTTTTTGCTGCCACCAGTTACCCTGGCTCAATCAGCTAATTAGTCATATACACCAACACCGATTCACTCAAAAATTACACCATAATAAAACATTACTATACATGCATTCAAGTACAAAAACATTCACCAGCGGCTGTTCATATTACAGAATGTAGCTAAAGTATCAGATCAGGTAAATGATTGGACTAATTAAATAATTGATAACTGGAGGCAGCAAAAACCTGCATACAAACTGGCCCGCGAGGCCTGGAGTTGCCCATCCCGGCTCTAGAGGTATAAATAATATCAAGGAAATAAAATTCCACAGATTTGAATAGGAGGAGGAGTAAAAGGTTCAAATGTCAAAACGGAAGAAATCTATATTGAAATAGTGATTCCGGGTGAATATTTCCCCCTTTGCAATCTTCATCTCTCAGAACTTTATGATATTGGTATGGTCATTACTCCATAGGTAGATTATAGGTGTTAATATCAAACAGATGAGGTCAAGATGGCAAAGGGGGTAATTTTCACCTGGAACACTCAATACAATCAAGTGGGCTTAATAGAAACAGCAGTGATTTATTGCTAAAAACACTGAATATCTAATTGTACAAAGAATACATTTATAAAAAAATATGATATATATACATTGTGTACTAAGAAGCCATGCAAAGCAGTAATTGATAATGTAAAGACATAATTATTCAAGTTTATATCCACCTCAGGCAATGTGGGTTTTTATTTAAGCCCATCTGACAAAAAAAGCTTATTTAAAAAAATATATAAAATGAACTATATTGTCAAATAGATAGTATAATGATACAAACTGCATTTAAAAATGTAAAATATGCATGGTTATCATGCATTATACCTTTGCAATGAACTACATAATGTAGCTACTATATTGACAGCACCATGTGGTTGTTCACTAGACAGGTAAAACTCAAATTGATTTCAAAATTAACTATATTTAACCTTTAACCATATGCCGCAATCAAATTTGGTCTCATATTTTTAGATTAAGAATGAGTACTTGCCATATAAATAAGTGAAAATATGTGAAAAATTCTGGGGGTACCAAAAACACCAAAGTTTTTTTGCAACTGCTTCTGTGGTCACCAGGCACATGTGGATCCCTAATTCAATATCGGCAAATCTGATTGTCTTACAATAAAAACTGACAGATCCATGTAACAAGCAGATGTATTGGCAAAAACAAGCACAGCACAATTCTGTTTTGATTATTATTATTTTTTATTTCACTCCAAAGTTACAAGTGGGCTTAATTGGTACACTTACCCTAATCAGAAAACACTTGGACATTTGGTTTCATGAACACGTTTATACCAGAGATTTGTCAAAAAAATTAGGTGTCTACTAAACCGAAGGTACATCATGTACTGTACATAGTACAGTAAGCAAGGGAAAATGCCGAATCCAATACTGGTGCAAAAATCACAGAAGGCGCTAAAACGGGGGAAATCCCTGGAAAACCAGGGAAAGTCACGGAAAAACTCCCAAAACAGCAAAAATCATGGAATCCGTGACCCCTATTGACTTCCGTGATAAACACTTAGTAAACACATTAGTAAGGTAGTTCCCTCTGAATCTGTTTGGCTCTTAATCCTGCTGGGGAAGTGAGGATTAAGTAAAATGTGTATTTTCTGAATCCAGCAGTTTTAACAGCCGTTTAATGTTCGGCACTCTGAATACAGAACACAAGTGGCATCAACAGTTAAAACTCCTCACTTATCCAACACTTAAAATTCATTTATTTGGTTTAATCAGTTAATTATTATCAAAGATATTGATTATCAATCAAATTGCCAAATTCAGTGATAGGGGGGTGAGGAGTGAGGAGTGGGGTGAGGCTAGTCCTGATTTTAGGTCAGTTTTATGTCAAATTAATTCCGTAAGTGTAATCGAAAACTGATCCCAGATCCGTGTCCATACACATATGAGATGATGCCTGCGACTGGTGATCACAGCTATCCGTTTTGTATTCTGACACCTGGTTGGTTGGTTGGTTGTAACTGCATATAAAAAAGTGGGGAATTTATTTATTTATTCAACACAAAAACCTGTTAGTCGCAGCCAAACTCAAAGAAAATTAAACGAAAACAGCTAAATTTATTTGAATCGTTTGCCCAAAAGATGACAGCTAATGTTAACAAGGATAACAGTGATTAAATCACAGAAGCAATCGAACCGGAATCGCTTCCATTGACCGAAGAAACTGCCACGGCTAAGGACGGTTAGCAGTGGGTTAGCTAGCTCTCACGAGCCCCAGATACCCGCATCCACTAGCACCTCCCTAACGTTAGCAACAACAGATGTGTCAGACATAGGCAATATCAATGCAGAATACAGATAGTTTGTTGAAGTATTTAAATAGAAACTGAATAATATCTAATAATAGAGCATGTGATCCAGCTACATAAGAAAAGAAAGGGGGAGGGAAATTTAGCAAGAGCACAAATTAAATATTATTGTTAAAAGATTGGTTTGTTTTGCAGAATTGTTAGCTTGTTTGGAGTGCTTTTGTTTATAATTTTTTAACAGCAGATCAATAAATACTGTTCTGAAAAGGCAAATGAGCATTTCAGTGCTGTTTTTCAAAATGTTTCTTCCTGGGGGGGCATGCCCCCAGACCCCCCTAGCACTGAAGTGTCCCCCAAATACTCTTTATAGGTTAATGTGCCCTTTCTCACTTTGAGCACCTGCCCCTCAAAAGGTCTCTGCATGGCCCTGCCTGTGTGCATACCCTGAGAATAAATGCTGCAGGCGCCCCCGCTAGCATCAAATGACATAGACAACAATAGCGAACTGGATTGTTAGCATGTTAGCTGAGCTCTGTTCATCGCATAAAAGATGTGACGTAGCACATGGAAAAAGTTTAGCTGATGTGGCCTGTACGTTATGCGAATCTGTACATGTATGCCTAAAGCCATTTATATTGGATTATTTGGTAATTAGTATAGTATGAAAAACAGTTTCCTTTTCATTCCTGTTTCCCTTAAAGGGAATATTTCTTGTGAGATTACTGGATCACCATATTACCATAGTCTTACCTCATATTTTGCATGATGTAAAATAAATATTTAAATAGTGTAAATATTTAACCCCCCCCCCCCCCCTCGGAACTAGGGGACCCCCACCAAGAACTCTGACCCAATTCGAACACTGCTTGAGGTGAGACTTTACTGACTGAGCAACTCTAGAGGGCCCAGTCGGCACTCGTTGTGAGAGCCATCACTGACTGAGCCACTCTATGGGGACCAGGCTGCGCTCATGGTGAGAGTGGTTACTGACTGAGCTACTCTATAGGGCCCAGCCTGGGCTCCTGATGACAGCCCTTACTGACTGAGCAACTCTATAGGGCGCAGTCTGCGCTCATGGTGAGAGCCGTTACTGAATGAGTTACTCTATAAGGCCCAGCCTGCACTGGTGTTGAGGGCCTTTACCCACTGAGCTACTCGATGGGGCCAAGCCTGCGCTCATGGTGAGAGCCTTTACTGACTGAGCTACTATATAGGGCCCAGCCTGCACTCATGGTGAGAGCCAAACAACTGTACAAATTAGGTCATTAAAAAAATAATTAAAAAGATTACATTATCATTAAGGTTTATTTATTTATTCTGGGGGGGCGTATTAGTGGAAGTATTTAGGGGTGGGGGGGGGGGTCTTCCGTTAAAAAGGTCTCTCACCACAAGCACAGGCTCCTGATGAGCCCTTACTGACTGAGCTACTCTAGAACACAGCCTGAACTTGTGGTGAGAGCCATTATTGAATGAGCTACTCTATAATGTCCAGCCTGTGCTTGCGTTGAGGACCTTTACACACTGAGCTAGCTAATGGGGCCAAGCCTGCGCTAGAAAAAAAAACTAGAGTAAACATGGGTTCTCATTTTAGAAGGTGGCAAGGTTTTCGGGAGTGGATTGGATTAAAACAGACGTGGAGCTCCCATATTCTACAAGGTAGGTCAAAAGTTTCAACACTAATTTACCCGGACTTTCTGCTTGTCAGTCAATTGTAATGACCTATAATGAATAGTAGCTAGGCTGCTATTATTGAAAATGATACTTCATTCGGCGGGTAGTTCTTGGAAGAAGGAAATGTTCGCTAAAGTTAGATGTCATATAGATCGCGTTAGCCGGCTACTCGGCTATAACCATGCATGCCAGCAGTAGCCAGATAATGCCTGGTTTAGACTAATGCTACACGAACTCAGTGTGATGCAACAACTCTGCAACTCTCTCTTGTTTTACCAGGACTCTTGTTGCTCACATTTTTACTGTAACGTTAACCAAACCAGTCTGTAATCCTGCAATCGTATCTAGAAAACTTTCACGTTCACAACAAGATCTGTGGAAGTAGCGTGGTGGGGGTGTGTCTCTTTCTCTGTGGGCAGGGCCAAGGGGTGTTATGACTGAAATGTTATGACAACAAATGTGACGGTTGAGAAAGTTGTGTACTCCAGCTTTAAAGGAATCCTACCAATGAGCCTTGCCTCCACTGACATGCAAATGTGCCACCCGAACCCACTGAGTCAGCGAGTCACCCCGCCGAAACCACGGAAACCCTCAGTGACATCTTACCAGCATAAAATAACATTTGGACAACGTCATAAGAGAAAGATAACAGAAAACATCATATCACAACCAATGTCAAAACAAAAATAATGTCAAAACACAAACATCAAAACAGAAAGGCTTTTGAAAGACTTGTGCCAGTTTCACAAAAACTCACACCTGCATGCTGTTCTCATACAAACGACCTGAACTTTATTCATTTTTGAAACACATTTAGCATTTTTACTGAAATAATTTCAATTCTATGAATGAACAGCTTGACCAAAATACAGCCTCTGTACAACTATATGGGCACATAGCCCTGTATGGAGAACTCAGTATAGGCTAATAAAGGGAAATTTAAAAAAAGGCAATTCTGGAACACTTTTCTGTAAATGCAAAAAAATAAAAAATACTAGTGACTGAATATGAATGGACTAAACAAACTTTTAAGTCCACAAACATGGGAGCTCAAATAAAAAATGGTCACAACTGCAGCATTTAATACACATAAAACCAGACCACAGAGTTATAATTATTTTTTTATGTTCAGTTAAAGCATAAAGATTTATCCAATGGCAACCACAGTCGATATTTGCTGTATTTAGAGACATTAAAGACAAACAGAGGTTGGAGCTATGAAATTACCCCATGCCTGACAGAACACCCTACGAAGGCTCGAATGTATTTTTAGTTATTATTAAAGTGTTAAAATATATATAGCTAGATGGTATCTACACAACATCATCTGGAAACCAGCATGCAAATAGATTTCAAAACGGTGCGTTAATGCTGCGTTTACTCCTAGAAAATGACTGTAGCCAGTGCTTGACAGGCAGTGAATCTGTAACCATAATTTATTTCGTTGAAATGGTAACCTAGATACTTGATTTCATAAGACAACCGGCTTACAAAAATATAACGGTTATCTATGTAACTGACGTGATAGCTCGCTGGCAATCTGGAAGTCTATTATTACCTAGCTATCGATCTACTTCGCTGATTAACGTTATTAACGTCATAGCATTAATTCTCTCTTTGGTTATTTACTAGTGTTCTACACTAGACCAGTCCAAGAATGGGAGTGATTTTAGCTAGCCAACTGAAAATACATCAACTTGCTCCAAGATTCCGCGAGCTAACAAGCTAGGAGGACTTGGGACCAGGTGCGGCAAGGATTTGTTATCAGAGGCGCAGGTGCAGAATATCCGACCGTGATATATCAGTACAGTTCGATATCATAGCTAGGCTACAGTTAAATGCGGATACAACATCCGTTTGTATGAAGGGGAAAACAGCAGCATATGCCCCAGAACATTAGCTAGCTGCAGTGCAGTTTGTTAAACAGTTTGTTAATTAAACAGAAGCTTCAATCGCTAATTACTCACGTGTTAAGATAACATTGCAGAGCGAACCAAGGCTGGCCAACCCAACCCAGCGAACCACCGGCTGCGCCTACTACTGGGGCGAAGCGCCGACTCAATGCACGTTTGTTTTAGCGCTTGTTAAAAAAAAAAAACATTTTAAAAGGGGGAAATGTTAAAATAGGCTTTTCTGTAACCGCCCCCTTCCACTGCAGCATAGGCCTCGTAGTTCTGTGGTTTGACGTCTCCCGTTCAGTGGGGTCGGGGTTCAATGACTGACAACGACGGTTTAAGGAGCAACAAGAAGGTGCACACGCTGGAGGACTGCGCGGATGCGTTACAAGGGAAACGATAATACGCCCCGAACCCACCAGACGCTCAAGCACACAGACACTTATTGCGCGTGCAGATTTGAGCAGAACTGAACCCACCAGACGCGCAAAGGCACAAACGTTTTTATTGCTTTTTCGGAGCGCATTCCGTGAACAACAGAGACGCGCTATACAAACAGACAGTCTACATTCCGGATTTGTGAGCTTTGTCTTTCTGCTTGACAGGTTAATTAAAATGAAAACTTGCATATTGACAATATATTAGTACATGGGAAAATAGCTACACATGAATCAGACCAACAAACAAGTCTTCACTGGCTGGCTTCAAATTGCCTACTTTTAGAAGTAAGCATAGTCTTAATTAATTGAACAAATATATATATGTGAAAATATGATACTGGGACACATAAACGTGACATAGACACCGAAAAAATTAATTGTTGCCAAAACCAATGCAAACACATGTATTTACAAGTTTGACAACTCTCTGACTCTATCAAAAAGAAAGAAGATAGTTCAATAACCGGAAATAGTCTTTTCAGGTCATATAAAATTTACCACAGTAGTGTTAACATGGTCTCTCAATGACACGTGAGTGCAAAAGTATAACTTATTTTTTCTAATTCATTAAAGTGTAGATACATACCCCATCCGAGGTGGTCCACAATGAAACTGGACTTTGAAGCTCTAATCTATTTATGGCTGTGTAATACCCGGTTGATTAGAGGACACCGTTACGTACGTACTAATCAATGCAAGAAAAGATTAGACTACCTTTCGATATGCGGACACGATTATAACACGATGGCTGTGTAAATGCTTTGATTTGGAGGATTTTGATAAAACGTGAACGGCTTAGGTACGTAACCGCGTGAGGAAGCTTGGACACGCAAGGTTATCAGGCTCCTGTAGCGTCGGCAGCAATTGAAACAAAGCAATTCTTAGTAGTTTCGTACCAGACAGTAATGCTCTTTTTTTTAGGTTGACCAATCCACCAGCCATGAAACACGTGGGTAAACGATTCATGCTTATGTACGTAACGATTGGGACACGGAAAGAAAGTCAGCACTATATATTCCCCTTGTTTTAAAGTATCGTGGAGTGTATGAATTTGGGCAAATATATTTTTTTACTTGGCTTATGCATGAAAGAAACAAACAAAGATCAATCTGATATACAGATCCTTTCCAAAAAATTTGAATATCATGGAAAAGTTTTTTTTTTTCCATAATTCCATTCAAGAAGTGAAACTTTCATAGATTATAGATTCATTACACACAACGTGAAATATTTCTAGCCTTTATTTGTTTCATTTTTCATAATTTTGGCTTACAGCTCCAGAAAACCCCCAAAACAGTATTTCAAGAAATTAGAATAGTGTGTCAAAAATCAGCATTTACTTCAGTTATTTCAGAGAATGAATGTTTTAGACTGACGCCGCGTTCACACAGCGAGCAACTTCGGTCGCCCAGTTGCCGGAAGTCCATTAATTCTCTATGAAGCTGAGCGACTTTCAGCGACCTGAGCATAGAACTATATATTAACTAGAAAGGAAGAAGCCTTCTCGAAACGGCACCGTTTCCACGGCCCAAAGTTTTTTCTCTGATTGGCCAACGTGACCTGTCACGTGAAGGTGATCATTTTCTCCCTTTTCACAGAGTAATGGCTGCCGTTGTAACTCTAGTTAGCGACCATATACATGTATAGCGACGACTGCAAAGTTATGCTACCGAATAAAAAAGCTAAATGAAAGGTAACTTTGTTAGCTACCGTTAGCTAAGTTAGCTCGCAGTAGCAGCCAGAGGCCTAGAAAGGACATGCTATCACAAAAGCCTGTTGATAATACACCAATAGTAGCTCGATGCACATTTAAAATAAAATAAGCCAGGTATAGCATAACGTTATTTATACTTTAGAACACATTTGGCTAATCTTAACGTAACCCCCTCGAAACTGCAATGGACATAACGTTATTACGATAACCTTCCAATATCAACGTTATAGACTACTGCACTTTAGACCGCATAAACTATGCGTTAAGATAACTATATATATATATATATATAATATATGTTATATAGCCTGTGTCTATGTTCATAGACATCCTATATAGGCCTATAGCTACGCTGTATGTGTAGCCTACGTTATGTGGTGAGTGAATACATTTTTTCCTGGTTGGTTCAGTTCAACAAGTTACTATGACAAGGGTGATGCAGGAAAATAAACAGACCTAACAGCAAAGCATATTTGTGGTTAATGCTAATTTAGCTCAAGCAGGACGACGAAGAAGACAAGCAGGCTAACCTAACGTTGTCAAAAAAAGATTTCTTACCGTGAAAATATTAAATTTTTTCCCCCAGGGTTTCTGCGCTGTTATGGTTTTGAAAGCTCCGCGCTATGATTCAGGTTTGGCAAAACTGGTATGCAGTAACAACAATGCTATATATTTTATAACTCTATAGATGTATACCTTGCCAAAAATCACAAGAGCATTATTCCCCTCAGATGGTACCGACCAACCCTACTGGCTCACGGACTACTAGCTGTACGAATTATATATTATAATTTTTGACGTAAAAAATGATACCTAACACATAAAAGAGAAAACCTCTGTATCTCTCTGTATGTCTGGTGCACAGCAGCCAGCAGATGGGACGCAATGTACCCACACACACACACGCACGCACGCATTAATTAGGTATAGGGCCGACTAAATGGCCAATTAGTGATTGTGTGCTCCAACGGGTATCAGAACTAGTCCATCTGATTATTAACTCATCACCCATGGTAAGGATAAGCCACAAATCAGCTGTGGAGACTGCCACCTATAAGTTCATAACAGTGTCATCTTCAGAGATATATGTAGGAAACTTCATCCGTAAACAGAGGGATATTGAAGCTACAACATTATATAATCCTGACCATGTAGGACTATTCAGGAGGTTTGGGGGAGGGGCTAAAGCGCTTCAAAAACAGCATGTTATCTAACCCTAACCCTCATATGACAACAATCCAGATGTATTTGGTAGGTAAAATAAGGTCTACACTAGTGCAAATCCAAACATATGACTGTGATTAGGAAAAACATCAATACCTTGAAGGATTTTTTCCACCAAATAAGCAAAAAAATCAAAAGACTTGATTTTATCCAGGCTGGAGTCTCAAAGGGTCTCAGAAACTACACCTCAAAGAGGCTCTAACCAGACAGAGGTGAAAATTAAACTTTGTCGTAGGACAAAACTAAAGACGTTTTTGGAAAGGCCTTGACCTGGAGAATAACGTTTGTCAATTATTTTGCCCTGACACCCCAGGGGACTCAGTAGCGCCTCCTAGAAGGGCAAAACTGGCCAAACTTCAAATGCTTCTAATTCTGGAACCAATGGACATATCGGGTAGATATTTAACAGGATGATTAACTAACTAGTCTTTCATAAATAATGTCAGAGCCAGCCTTCAAGCTCTAACAGAAGGGCCTGAATAAAACGTTTGATGCTTAATCATTTGATACTTTGATGATTCAATTATATGATCAATTGGGATCTTAACTGATGCTATATTGAACATACATTTTAAGCCCCAGGTCAATAGGATTAGTATTTTTTTCGTTATTGGTACTAATAGTTTAGAACTACAATTCCCCAAAAACCAGAGAGCTCTACGTAATGATGGCCTGTGAAAAGATGGCGCCGTCTGTAGTCCGTTTAGGGTTAGGGTTCGGATAATAAATATATACGGCTAATCTGGGTCGCCCCATGTAGGGGACAGTATTAAAATGAATTGAGATTGTGGGATTTTGACCATATCCGACATAAACTGTTTGCTTTTTTTGTGACTGAATAAACCTTTCCACATGTTTTTTGTGTCCCTATTAACATATTTAGCGGTTATCGCCATCAACCAGTAGCTACTCAAAAGTCAGTCTGGTAAACAAAATTCACTAGCCGGCTAGCTAGCTAACAACCGAAAAGTAGCATAGTAGCCAAGCCCACAGTAACACCTCTAAATTTCGTTCTCTGTAGCACGAAAACAGTCTGAGAAATGCTAGCATTAAAAATGCATGGGTTTAAATTTCGTTCTGTGTAGCACGATAAAAGTCGGACAATCGTGCTCCGGGTGACGATTCAATAGATTAATTGTCGTGACTATGAGCATGAAAAAGCGTGAGACCGGGTTGATTTTTCACCTGTTAACATAACAAAGTGTACCTTAACCTAAAGGCTAAGACCATTGCGCTATTGTGTGGTAAATTTATTAAACATCCTCACATAATTTTTTGGAAATACTGACTTATTTCTTTGTGATGGAGTTCATTTCACCCCTAGGGGAAATTATATTTTTCTAAATGCTATTTTACAGTCCCTTAAATACTGAATTCAGGGGAGGAGACGCTGCCTTTACGGGTTTTCCCTGCCCAATTCTGGCAGTTTCTCCAATCCTGGATTTGGCTTTTAACGGAACAGGGTTTTTTTAATGAACTAAGTCAGGTTTTCAAAATTTATGTGATTATTTTTAAATTAAATTTGTAGCCATGACATTGTTCACCCAACGCCCTCTGCTCTTCCTCACCCCTGTCCCTTATCTTCCCTACAAACACCCCCCCCCCGCACATCTTGTCCTCTCCAGCCATGCCAATCCATGGCCTTTGCGTATTTCTCCCCACGCTGGATGTAGCTGTCTAGTATGTACATTTTGGGGAAACAGTAATAAAAAGTTTCAATTAATTATAAAACTTGTTTTTTTATTGAAGGGTTCATTGTTTGCATATGTCATACAGTGGTATAAGGAGAAATTGCTAAATTTTTTTCATTTGTAAAGACTAAATAATCAAATGTACACCATTCAAAATTATGAATCATGAATAAGGGAAACATTTTTATTCTTCGATATGCTGCGTTTCATTCACAGCAAGTTTAATCACCGTCTCCAACGTTGTCCTGGACGATAAGGGGAAAAAAACGTAGAGACGTTAGGAGTTTGTTATAGGACACAGCAAAGTTCAGCAGCCTGTCTCAGTTTAAAGCCCACTCACCACATCAAGGTGCAGGCTGAACGTGAGAACACAGGATAAGACGCACATCCACAAGACAAACCCTGACAAGACACATTAAAATGACAAGGTCACATTAAGGAAAAATGTACACGTTTATGTGGGCTCTAAGTGGTAGCCTACTAGCAAAACTCATCCAGGGGTGTCTGTAAGCAAAGACACTTCGTTTATGCGCTGTTAAAAGTGCATTACCGTATCTGGTTTTGATGCGCAACTTCAGTTCCTCAATCCGGTTGATTTCTTTTGAGCGATGAGAGGATGCACACGTGTAAATCGACATACAAAAGCAACATAATAGTAAACGCAGCCACAATAACTTAATGTAATGTTATGTAAAGCTACCATGTTCTATAGCCTAGATGGGCAATAGACAACGGAGCACTCGCTGTTCTTCGAAAGCATTTACCGCATAGCCTACTGTGTCACGCGGTTACACAAAATAGGCTATTTCGAAAAATATAACCAGTTAATGACATGTTGGATCCACCAACCTTACCCTTATATTAAAACAAAGTTCTTTCCAGCCCGCTTTCCTGGGTCCAGCGCCTACCCCAGATCCACTCTAACCGTAGAGTGGATGTCGTGATTATTATAGTATTATGTGAAAAGCAAAACAATAAATACATAGATACAATCTTAAATAGGTCTATGATACGATTACGTTCACATAATTAAATAACGATTATGGCATCTGCTTGTTTATTTTGTTTAATCTGTAACGTTAGTCTGTGGTATGGCTAGGCAGTAGCCTAGCTCCAGCGGTAACATTACATTACATCCGGACCGGTCCCTGACTCAAGATTTCCGTAAACCAGCCTTGCGCGGCTAGCTAATAGTGTGGTGTAGCCATGTAGCCTAACTGTAACCTAAATAATTAGAAATCGCGACCACAGTGAAACTTGTCGTCTATTTTTCCAGGTATAGCCTCTCAGGAATGTCTGTTATTGTTAGACTGTTAGAATGAACTATGGTGATCTTGTAGTGTTATCGTAACGTTAGACAGATTAATGGCTAGGCTATAGGCCACGGATATCTTGTTGAAATACCTCAGCCTAACGTGAGCAAAACTGCAAATCCAGATAAACGAGCCACGAATAGTTACTAAAAATCTTTAATAACTGTCTTGTTAACTAGCGTTATTAACAAGCATAATACGCCGGGAGCCGGACAACATTTCTGTAGCCAACCCGATGTTGACCCGCTACCGTTAGCGTCTTGCTATCCGGGCGGCTTTTCAGACTTCAACACTAACATATTCACTGGGTGTGTTACTAATTAGTGTAATCTAACAACACTCATCTTGAGATATGAAGCATGACCTTAGAAATATTACACACGCGAAAGCATTTGAAAACCATTTCATTATTATGCACAAGATAGCTGGTAAGCGAACTTCATATAGCTACAGCAACGGATGCAGTTAGCTGAATGCTCATAGCAAGTCAGCTAACCATAGAGTTCAATAGAGGTTGAGAGAATGGATTTGAGGCGAAAATGCCAATAGGCCTCCTCACGTGATTGCCCTGTGACGTAACTAAAATTACCACGTGACCATGTTCTTAACCAATCACAGTTCAGTGCGCTTACTAAACACTCACCGATGAGTATTTTTAAATCATGGCTCTCTTTTTTTCTGTGTAGGCTAAAAAAAATTTGAACCCAAGAAAAATGTAAAATGTGATTGCCTGCTTCTATTGACTACAATATTGTGAACTTTTGATACCGAGATTGCGCTGGGGCCACTATGTTGACTTTCACAACGCACCATTGGAAATACATGGCAGAGCTCATAATAATACTATTTCCGGGCCATGGCAGCCATCTTGCGGCGGTGCCATTGCGGAAGAACCCAAATTGAATAGGGCTGAATGGAACCACGTGACCACGTTTCCTTTCTAGTTAATATATATTTCTATGGACCTGAGCAACTAGAAAACTGAGCGACCAAAATCGGCCGATAAATGTTGCCCAAAGTTTAACTTTTTGGCCGACATCGGCCGTAACAGCCAATCAGAATTCCGCGTTTCATATTTCTCCAACCGACACGAAACCATTTCGTGAATAATTGTTCCGTAACCTAGCTAGCTACGTAGCCTAATATTGCCTATCAAACTAAGCTAGGCGAAATAGGGTTAGCAGCGGTAACAGTGAATAATTTATATATTATCATTGTATAATTATCAGTGTCATAACATAACCTTAAAGGGTATATGTGGCTTGTTTTACCAATATCACATTGATCCCAAACTACGTGTTGAGTTTTATAGCTACATAAATCTATCTAGATAGATTGATAGATTTATGTATAAAACCGCCGGTACTTGCAATTACGTTCGAGAAATAAAAGGGTCTTGAATCGGTTTCGATGATGAAAGACGGTATAGCTTCTTTATTTGTATACAGTTCAGCATGATGTTGGTCAGCTTTCCAGTCTAACATGCCCTTACACTCCAAACTGGCCCAGCATTTACTGTAAAACCGAATAATAGATAGATAAAAATCGCCAGCTCGCAACGAAGATGGATATAGCCTATCGCTAGCTAGCGAGAACACATAATTATCAGTGTCATGACATAACTATAAAGAATAGGCTGCATCGCAAATATGTCTTTCTTATATGTAGGCTACCGCCGTTGTTTCTCTTCATCAAAAAATTGTAGCTGTACGAGCAGACTTGGATGACACAACGGGAAGCTCTTGCCCCGCCCCCAGCCTAGTAGACTTGACCGACCCAGCAACCAAGTTGCTCGCTGTGTGAACGCGGTCTGAGTGTCACACTATCATCTAATTTACTCAAAACACCTGCAAAGTTTATCTCAGTTTGGTTCAGTATGGGGAAGACTGCAGACTTGACAATTGGCTAGAAGACCATCATTGACACCCTCCAGAAGATGGGTAAGCCACAAAAGGTCATCGCTAAGGAGGCTGGCTGTTCACAGAGTGCAGTGTCCAAGCATATCGATAGAAAGTTTAGTGGAAGGGAAAAATGTGAGAAGGTGCACAAGCAAAAGAGATGACCGTAGGCTTCAGCGGATTGTCAAGCAAAGACGATTCCAAAATTTGGCGGAGAGGCAGAGGGAGTGGACTGAGGCTGGAGTCAGTGCTTCAAAAACCACCACATACAGACGTATCCGGGACATGGGCTACAAACTGTCAGATTCCTCGAGTCAAGCCACTCCACTCATTCTCTGAAATAACTGAAGTAAATGCTGATTTTCGACACACTATTCTAATTTCTTGAAATACTGTTTTGGGGGTTTTCTGGAGCTGCAAGCCAAAATTATGAAAAATGAAACAAATAAAGGCTAGAAATATTTCACTTTGTGTGTAATGAATCTATAATCTATGAAAGTTTCACTTTTTGAATGGAATTATGGAGAAAAAAAAAACTTTTCCATGATATTCTAATTTTTGGGAAAGTATCTGTATATTTATTTTCCATGATTGCCGACGGCATCTTGTGTACGTAACTCTCAGGACACAATGAATTACGTACATGAGCCTGATTAATTTTGCTCTCCCGTATGAATACGAGCGACAACTTTCACTAAGCAAAGTGAGGTTTAGAAAGGCATATCAAACGTCTTCAAAAATATTTGGTTGAAAGAAATGTAGGCCATTAGGATAGGTATATATTTCCACATCAATTATGACAGTGTAAAAAATGTCACATTTTCGTATCCTATTAATAATCGAAAACAAAGTTTAAATTTACAACAGTTCATGAAAGTCTGGCCCATGAGTTTATGTTATGTATTACATGGCTATATGAAGTACCACATACAAGTAAATCTTTCCCAAGACACTTTGGTAAACAAATGAAAATCACTTAAAAAAATCTCTCCAGTATCATATTTTTACATATATATAAATTTGTATACTATAATAAAGAAAAAGCATTATAAAAACGGGACTGGTTATATGCAAAATGTATGACTTGATTTAACTTCATTCATCCCACAATGGTGATCGTCTCTGTTCCCTTTTTCATTAGGGCCTATATGCCTGTATTAAAATAATTAATAACAATAGTAAAACTATTAGTAGGTTGAAATACATTAATATGTAGTGATATGATGCAGATATTGAGCATATACAATCTATTTCTATAAGATTGCGCATGTGGACGCCCAGAAAATTCCGCCCAGAGCGGAAAAATCACGCCCGGAACCCACCAGAGGCGCAAGTTCAAGCGCACGCACACGCACTGTTGTGCTTCACTTCCGCTCCCATGTTAACGAATTACCGCGGTTCTCACCGGCTACGCACACACGGCTCGCGGACGTGGAGCTGATTTTTCCGCTCTGGGCGGAATTTTCTGGTCATCCGCATGCACAATCTTATGGAAATACATTGTATATGCTCAATATTTGCATCATATCACTACGTATTAATGTTTTTCAACCTACTAATAGTTTTGCTATTGTTATTAATTATTTTAATACATATTATATTTTAATATAGGCCCTAATGAAAAAGGGAACAGAGACAATCACCATTGGGGGATGAATGAAGTTAAATCAAGTCATACATTTGGCATATAACCAGTCCCGTTTTTATAATGCTTTTTCTTTATTATAGTATACAAATTTATATATATATTGTTCAATGAATTAAGACTATGCTTACTTTTGTTTTTATTATACTGATATCACTGTATCGTATTATACTGATATCACTGTATCGTATTATACTGATATCACTGTATTTAAGGTACTACAGAATCAAAATAGCTGCTATAATTAAATGTTTAGAACATGTTGATTACTGTCCCAAATAAATAAATTATATAAAGTGAACTTTATAAATGAGGCATTGTCTTGTTTGTTACATTTAGCTTTAACAACATTCAAAAACAACATTCAATATAGTTTAGATATTTGTTTTAATATAATCAAAAGTGTGATCAAAGCAATTCATGGGTGTACCCACATTCTTCTCCTCCTCAGGAGCATTCGGAGCAAGAGGTAAACCATAATTGCCTTCCTCAGTTTACAACTTGTACTGAAACAAACAAAAAAACGACTATATTAATATTGCGAGATAAGGTAATCACTCAACTGATTTTGTTATAATGACATAATTACATTAGCTATAGGCAACGAAGTAAAAATCAAAAGTAGGCCATTTGCTGCCAGCCAGTGAAGACTTGTTTGTTAGTCTGATTCATGTGTAGCTATTTTCCCATGTACTATATATTGACAGTATGTAAGTTTTCATTTTAATTAACCTGTCAAGCAGTAAGACATATGTAATAGCAATATTTACTTATCCATTATTAAGCGAAGCTCACAAATCCGGAATGTAGACTGTTTGTTTGTATAGCGCGTCTCCTGTCGTTCACGGAATGCGCTCCGAAAAAGCAATAAAAGCGTTTGTGCCTTTGCGCGTCTAGTGGGTTCAGTTCTGCTCAAATCTGCGCGCGCAATAAGCGTCTGTGCGCTTGGAGCGTCTGGTGGGTTCCAGGCGTAACGCTACTTTCACATCGGGCGCGCATTTAAAAGCGACTTTATAACAGTCATTTTACAAGAATCTTTGTCATGTACATGAGTTTGGAGCAACGAAAGACCCTCGCCCTTGTTCAGCTGCACCACTTTTTTTGGCTTCCTCTCCTTTATATATCGGTCCCTCAAGTTTTTACACCTTTTCCTGCATTGTTCCTCTACACATACAAGCACAAATACAAGCACAAAATCCGGTTATTATTTACATGTGATTTAATTTCATTCAGTATTGCCCACAACATTAACGTGATCCACATTGAACCAGGACAGGGAGAGAGCTGGTCACTCGTTTTCATGGTCTTCTCCACTTTTTCTAATTGCTTTCGAACGTGAAATGTATACCGTTCTAAACAAAGAAAAAACACTTAGGCTATCTGCTGACCGTATATAGAATGCCATCCTGGCTATCGATAGTTAATGTAGCGAGCGAGCTAGCGCAGCCTGGTAATAATCTGGTAGATATCAATGTAGTAGTGCTTATTTGTTACAAACCTGGTATCCCCAATTGGAAACTTATGTTTCGCCAAGCAAAGTTTTTTAAATTTACATTACGGTAGTCCCGCAAGTTCGACTGGTATAACTCGGGGAATTCGGTCACGCACATAATCAATTTCTCATCCATTTTGTTCGCGAAGTTGGTCCGTTCAGTACCGCCCACTCTCTAGCTATTGCCTGCGCTTTGAAAGGTCAGCGACTGTAGGGGTCAAAGTTGAATTTGGTTGAACTTTGAGCGCAGTGGAGATGCGCTGCGCTCACCGCTTACCAGAGCGCAAAGCGGAAAACGACTCTCCATTGATATCAACGGCACTTGCCGCCTATGCGCGACCAATGTGAAAGCAGCGTAAACAGCGGTGCAGCAGCTCTTGGGCACCTTCATCAACATCGCCGCACCTTCAAACAAACCAACAACAGCATTGGTTAGAGAGCGAGGAGAGAGAGGTGTTTTCGTCATGACACACAATATTTCACAATATTGCCACCTATCTCGGCGTATTGATTCTACTCTAAAAAAAAAATCAAAATAAAATTTACCCCCAATAATAAGGGTTATTTATTAAATCTTACAATGTAATAGCAGTATTTTCCTATTTCCCTTATCTGTTCTCTTTTCTAATTTCACAATGAATATTTATTCAGTTTTTTCTTATTATTGATATATTTTAAAATGTTTTAATATTATACAATCCTTTTTTGTTCTTCAATTAATGTGCGTTTGTTTCGTAAAGTGAGCTTCTAGCATAAGCCCTGTAGCATATTTCTGTAAATTACTTTGTGTACTTGCATTTGTACTTTATTCATGCAAATAATAAATACTTGTTTATATGTAAATATGTGTTTTGAGAGTAACATAAGGTTGCTACTCTGGTTATTATATATTGTACCGTACATGTACTTTCTTGAAGTAACGTTAAGCCTATATGAATGCGAAAAATACGATATTGGTAATGCTCCATAAACAAATGAAGTTGCCAATTCTCATTCTTGACTGCTTCTGTAATCCATCTACCTTGAGATAAATTAGGAAAGAATTTACCTCTAACAGTAGGCCTATATAAAATCTGTTGACTGAATTAAAAAGTGTATTAAGAAATAATAACAAAAAAAGGCCTGTCCAAATATAGGTAACTTAATGTTTTATTCAATACCTTATTGAACTCTATTTGTAATTATACCATATTCTATAGAAAAGTAAAGATTCAACTTTGTTATAAGGAGTGATTTGTTTTTGCAACAGTTGTTTAAGTGTAAAATCCTAATTGGTCTGTTGTCCAAAAAAAAGTGTCCTCTCCAGAACATTTGGTGTGAGAATATAGAACATTAAGGTCGGACCACCAAATGATAACTAATTAATTTATTTCAAAGTATTTGGATGTCTTTTGATGGGAACAAACTGTTACCTAATCAATATTTCTCTTCAACATCCTTGTTATCAGTAAGCCACCTTATCAAGATCTGAAGGTATGACCTGCTGTCCGCCATTGTGTTGAGAAGTGGAGTTTTCCCTATATGCAGATCGGACAGTGTATAGCCAGACCTCTGCATGTCACATACCAGCAGATGAGACCACATACAAACAACCCAATGCCATAATAACATGAAGGGCATTAACAATTAAACAATATTAAGCAACACAACCTGGCTACAATGCTGTACATCCATCTCTCAAATTGTTTAATTTAAGATTAATCATTGAGATTAAAGTTCTAACACTGTTATTATAGCTATGGGTTGATTCAACATGGGTGGTCTGGTCTCCAGAACAAAACAGATTCATTATACCAGCAATCAAGCAAAGAGAACATTTTCAGAATATTTATTTCATACAATATGGTGACATTCACAAAAGGTAAATAAACTGTGGAACTATTCCCCTCTACCACCATTCAAGCCACAATGACACCGGGTTCTTTCTGTCATTTTGTATGTTTATTGTCAAATCAGAAATATATAAACAATGATTGGTGACAGGTAAAAGAAAGATGACATGTTGATATTGGAATACATTTATATTGGACAATTATATTTATCCATACATTACCATAACTGGCAAGGAAAATGTCATCTTTCTTGACATTGTTCCCTCAAAATACATAATGGCTCCCAGTATCCCAAATGTCCCTATATGAACTATATTAGTTATTCATTCATACAAACTCAATTTATCTTGTTAAAGACATTGGATGGCATTCAATTCAATACGTTCTTTGTCAGGGTCCAAAGGGACCACCTGCTGTCATATAATTTGAATAAATCATGAACACTGACATTATGGGCTCTATTTTCAAACCAGCGCAAGGGGACGGTATAGTCAAACGCAAGCTTGTTGACAGCATCAACGTCTTAAAACTGGCGCTATGGCGTTTCTCAGCAATACCGCTAGGATCAACAAATTCTCAACATAACATCCTTTCGCTTGTGCTGCAGTGGGATGGGTGGCGCTGTCTGGGGCGTGTTCTAAAATACTTTCGGCTCAGTGACAATTTGAACCAACGAAAACCCATTGCGTTATGATCAGCTGGAACCACCTCTTAGCGGGAACGCAATAGACTCTGGCAATTTGGCAACTTATTCGTCATGTAGTTCTATGTAGTGTCTATAGGTGATGCCAACATTACACTTCCATTTAATGAACAAATAGCCTATAATTATTATTAATTAATTAATTTTAATTTAAACTACTAGAATAAAACAGGCCAGCTTACAAGAAACTTGCGATCATGTAGGCCAATAGCCTATAATATATAAATTACACATTAACACAGTTGAATCATAAGCCTACCATTTGAATCATAATTATGCCTACATCACCTAATGTAGGCTAATTAATGCATTCGCCACCTCCTCCCGTGCCTTCCGAACTTCTGGGAGACGAGGTGGTGTGGATTGTGATCCATAAATTACTACAGTCCTAGCCTGTACTTCTGTTGCAAGTATGTCTGATTCCTGTGCGGAAAATCGCTCATGTCGTTGACGGTCCAGTGCGTTTGGGTTGCTCATTATGAAATTGCATGGAGCGATTGCGTTCCAACTGGCTTTTTTTTAAAGCATGAGAACAACAATTTGATTGGCTACCATAGAGACACACCTTGGACATTTAAACCCAGCCTTTTAGCAATACCGCCATAAGGTGCGCCAAGATTGCCGTCATGAAATTACCAAATTTCTCGCCGACACGCCCTCAGAGCGATACCGCCAAGCGATTACTCTTGCGTTCATCATTGCGTTTGGTTTATTAAAATAGAGCCTCAAGAGTAGCTGAATCATGTATGCTATGTAATGTTTTAGTGTGAAAATAAATCTCAACAGACTTGTCAAGTAAAGGATATATACAGTGAACAGTGAATTTTTTTCCCCCTGTGTTTTGGCTCTATACTCCAGCACTTTAGATGTGAAATGATACAATGAATTTCAGGCTAAAGTACAGACTGTAAGCTTTAATTTGTGGGCATTTTCATCCATATTGTAACTGAAGAAGGCTGCAGTACAGGCCTGGCATAGAATCACCAGTGAAGATACCAAGCATCTGATGAATTCTACAGTTCGCAGACTTCAGGCAGTCCTTGCACGCAAAGGATATGCAACCAAGTATTATTATTTCATAGGAACATAATTAATGATTAGGATTAATACACCTTTCCTTTATGTCACAAGGAATATCTTCAATGCATTAACTGTACATCTCTAAAGAAGTCCCATGAAAGAGACATTTCTCATTTATATTGGTTCAGATATTCTGCAATAAAATATTCTTTAGAACCACCACTCAAAAGTCTATGAAAACATGCATGTAAGTTATGATACTTAACATAGCTACATAGATTCTCACATTACAATGTATGGCTACCAATGGCTATGATGTGTTCTGGCTTTAGATTAACTAAAATGACATGTCTACCATGTTTGCTAGTTCAAACAGAGATGACAGGTGTAGTTTAGGCCATTTCATAAATTGACAGACAAGAAATAACTGAATATGAGCAATAGAACATAAGCAGCCTAATGTTTACAGGCATGTTACCATAACAGATGACAGCTTAGCTAAATAATTTAGTTAATCGATAATGAAACGGCACCCAGCGCTTTAATTCCAATGGCATTTATACATATTTATTCAAGAACTTTCATTGGAGTTTCACTTTAGAACAATTCAGGGTGCTTAGCCAAAGTTGCGTAGCAAAAGATAAATATTGACTACCCTAACAATACAAGTCATTAAATAATGTAAGTAAGTATTAAAACAACCTTCATTCGTTCTCCTCCATTTCTTCAAGATTTTGAAGTAAAAAGGACATCTCTGTCGCCTCCAAGTCGTCCGCAACAACAAACAACACGGCTAACTCACAGAACTATATGGGCCATTCTACAAAAGTCATGCAAATTGCTGTCCCTCTCTGATAAAAGTAAGAAATTGACCAATAAAATCTTTCAATGCTATATAATTCATTAGATCATGTTATGTTTTAATATAATCCAAGATATAAATTGCAGTAATAATAGTTACATTTATCCAAAATCAACACTTATACTCTTGGGAGTATAAATTCCTATTGGGAGATGGCTGTCCCCACTACCAACCCTGAAACTGGTGCATTAAAAAATAATACCAAAAATATTTTTGCCAATTATTTAACTTGTCTCATTCAATAAAGCATGTGAATTTGTATCAAATATGAGTTAAAATAATGCAATCTATTTTGTAATAAATATTATAATTCAAAAAAACCTATCGAAAAAATGCTGTCCCCAGTTTTTACGTCACAACCGAAACGTACACTGTTTGAGTCTGTGCAGTGAACCTGCTTGTAGCCACACTCCTTTTTTTAACCAGGAAATTAGACAGCCTTCATATGAATCAAGGACACATGGTGAGTAGCTAGGTTTTAGCGTTTTGATATAATTGTCCTTCAAAGTATGAAAATTAGTCTGTGGTTTTTAGAGACATCGCACCCAAACACCCAAGTTTTCATATTAGAGAAAAAAAGTTGATTTCATAACTGTAGATTTGATTAAAAGGAAGGTGCATCTGCACAGAGAAATGGTTGCTAACCATGTGATTGCTAAATCTTTTGTTTTGTGGCCGAAATGAGCCAAAATTGTCACAACCGAAACAGTCACTACCGAAACAAATGGTATTGTTTTGACAGGCCTGTTTCGGTTGGTGACACTTGTCTGTAAATTCTTATTAAAGACAATAAATAGTGAGACAATCAATACATATGTACAAACCTCAATTCCAAAAAAGTTGGGACAGTGAATAAAATGTAAATAAAAACAGAAAGCAATGATTTGCGAGTCCTTTTTGTATTCAATTGAAAACAGTACAAAGACAAGATATTTCATGTTTTAACTAATCAACTTTATTCTACATTTCATTTTCTATTCAGCTCATTCTACATTTGATGCCTGCAACACCGCCCAAAAAATTTGGGTCGTGAGCCTCCGCGCAGAGCCGGCTCCTAGAGAAAATGTTTCAGACGAGGTTTCGTGAAAATTTCTCGAGCTCAAACCTCTATGAGACCAGTCGTGAGCCTCCATGCAGAGAGGCGAATCTGCGAGGCTGGTCGTGAGCCTCCGCGCAGAGCCGGCTCCGAGAGAAAATGTTTCAGACGAGGTCTCGTGAAAATTTCTCGAGCTCAAACCTCTGCCAGCCCAGTGGTGAGCCTCCGCGCAGAGACGGCTCCTAGAGAAAATGTTTCAGACGAGGTCTTGTGAAAATTTCTCGAGCTCAAACCTCTGCGAGCCCAGTCGCTTGGCTCCACGCAGAGAGCTGATTCTGCCAGAGCAGTCGTGAGCCTCCGCGCAGAGAGCTGATTCTGCGAGAGCAATCGTGAGCCTCCGCGCAGAGAGCTGATTCGGCGAGAGCAGTCGTGAGCCTCCGCGCAGAGCCGACTCCAAGAGAAAATGTTTCAGACGAAGTCTCGTGAAAATTTCTCGAGCTCAAACCTCTGCGAGCCCAGTCGTGAGCCTCCGCACCAAGAGCTGATTCTGCGAGAGCAGTCGTGAGCCTCTGCGCAGAGAGGTGAATCTGCGAGGCCGGTCGTGAGACTCCGTGCAGGGTCGGCTCCGAGACAAAATGTTTCAGACGAGGTCTCGTGAAAATTTCTCGAGCTCAAACCTCTTCGTGCCCAGTCGTGAGCCTCCGCGCAGAGAGCTGATTCTGCGGAACAGTCGTCAGCCTCCACGCAGAGAGGTGAATCTGCGAGGCCGGTTGTGAAGCCTCCGCGCAGTGAGGTGAATCTGCGAGGCCGGTCGTGAGCCTCCGCGCAGAGCCGGCTCCGAGAGAAAATGTTTCAGACGAGGTCTCATGGAAATTTCTAGAGCTCAAACCTCTGCCAGCCCAGTCGTGAGCCTCCGCGCAGAGAGCTGATTCTGCAGAACAGTCGTCAGCCTCCGCACAGAGAGGTGAATCTGCGAGGACCGTCATGAGCCTCCGCGCAGTGAGGTGAATCTGCGAGGCCGGTCGTGAGCCATCGCGCAGAGCCGGCTCCGAGAGAAAATGTTTCAGATGAGGTCTCGTGAAAATTTCTCGAACTCGAACCTCTGCCAGCCCAGTCGTGAGCCTCCGCGCAGAGAGCTGATTCTACGAGAACAGTCGTGAGCCTCCGCGCAGAGAGATGAATCTGCAAGGCCGGTCGTGAAACTCGGCACAGAGAGCTGAATCTGCAGAATAGTCGTCAGCCTCGGCGCAGAGCGGTGAATCTGCGAGGCCGGTCGTGAGCCTCCGCGCAGTGAGGTGAATCTGCGAGGCCGGTCGTGAGCCTCCGCGCAGAGCTGGATACGAGAGAAAATGTTTCAGATGAGGTCTCGTGTAAATTTCTCGAGTTCAAACGTCTGCGAGACCCATCATGAGCCTCCGCGCAGAAAGCTGATTCTGCGAGAGCAGTCGTGAGCCTCCGCGCAGAGCCGGCACCGAGAGAAAATTTTTCAGACGAGGTCTCATGAAAATTTCTCGAGCTCAAACCTCTGCAAGCCTTGTCTTGAGCCTCCGCGGAGAGAGCTGATTCTGCGAGAGCAATCGTGAGCCTCCACGCAGAGAGCTGATTCGGCGAGAGCAGTCGTGAGCCTCCGCGCAGAGAGGTTAATCTGCGAGGCCGGTCCTGAGCCTCCGCGCAGAGCCGACTCCAAGAGAAAATGTTTCAGACGAGGTCTCGTGAAAATTTCTCGAGCTCAAACCTCTGCGAGCCCAGTCGTGAGCCTCCGCGCCAAGAGCTGATTCTGCGAGAGCAGTCGTGAGCCTCTGCGCAGAGAGGTGAATCTGCGAGGCCGGTCGTGAGACTCCGCGCAGAGAGCTGATTCTGCAGAACAGTCGTCAGGCTCCGCGCAGAGAGGTGAATCTGCGACGCCGGTCGTGAGCCTCTGCGCAGTGAGGTGAATCTGCGAGGCCGGTTGTGAGCCTCCGCGCAGAGCCGGCTCAGAGAGAAAATGTTTCAGACCAGGTCTCGTGAAAATTTCTCGAGCTCAAACCTCTGCCAGCCCAGTCGTGAGCCTCCACGCAGAGACCTGATTCTGCGAGAGCAGTCGTAAGCCTCTGCGCAGAGAGGTGAATCTGCGAGGCCAGTCGTGAGCCACCGCGCAGGGCCGGCTCCGAGAGAAAATGTTTCAGACGAGGTCTCGTGAAAATTTCTCGAGCTCAAACCTCTGCGAGACCAGTCGTGAGCCTCCGCGCCAAGAGCTGATTCTGCGAGAGCAGTCGTGAGCCTCCACGCAGAGAGGTGAATCTGCGAGGCCGGTCGTGAGACTCCGCGCAGGGTCGGCTCCGAGACAAAATGTTTCAGACGAGGTCTCGTGAAAATTTCTCGAGCTCAAACCTCTTCGAGCCCAGTCGTGAGCCTCCGCGCCGAGAGCTGATTCTGCGGAACAGTCGTCAGCCTCCACGCAGAGAGGTGAATCTGCGAGGCCGGTTGTGAAGCCTCCGCGCAGTGAGGTGAATCTGCGAGGCCGGTCGTGAGCCTCCGCGCAGAGCCGGCTCCGAGAGAAAATGTTTCAGACGAGGTCTCATGGAAATTTCTAGAGCTCAAACCTCTGCCAGCCCAGTCGTGAGCCTCCACGCAGAGAGCTGAATCTACGAGAACAGTCGTGAGCCTCCGCGCAGAGAGCTGATTCTGCAGAACAGTCGTCAGCCTCCGCACAGAGAGGTGAATCTGCGAGGACGGTCGTGAGCCTCCGCGCAGAGAGGTTAATCTGCGAGGCCGGTCGTGAGTCATCGCGCAGAGCCGGCTCCGAGAGAAAATGTTTCAGACGAGGTCTCGTGAAAATTTCTCGAACTCGAACCTCTGCCAGCCCAGTCGTGAGCCTCCGCGCAGAGAGCTGATTCTACGAGAACAGTCGTGAGCCTCCGCGCAGAGAGATGAATCTGCGAGGCCGGTCGTGAGACTCCGCGCAGAGAGCTGAATCTGCAGAATAGTCGTCAGCCTCGGCGCAGAGCGGTGAATCTGCGAGGCCGCTCGAGCCTCCGCGCAGTGAGGTGAATCTGCGAGGCCGGTCGTGAGCCTCCGCGCAGAGCTGGATACGAGAGAAAATCTCTGCGAGCCCAGTCGTGAGCCTCCGCGCAGAGAGCTGATTCTACGAGAACAGTCGTGAGCCTCCGCGCAGAGAGGAAACCTCTGCGAGCCCAGTTGTGAGCCTCCGCGCAGAGAGCTGATTCTACGAGAACAGTCGTGAGCCTCCGCGCAGAGAGGTGAATCTGCGAGGCCGGTCGTGAGACTCCGCGCAGAGAGCTGAATCTGCAGAATAGTCGTCAGCCTCGGCGCAGAGCGGTGAATCTCCGAGGCCGGTCGTGAGCCTCCGCGCAGTGAGGTGAATCTGCGAGGCCGGTCGTGAGCCTCCGCGCAGAGCTGGATACGAGAGAAAATGTTTCAGATGAGGTCTCGTGAAAATTTCTCGAGTTCAAACCTCTGCGAAACCCATCATGAGCCTACCCGCAGAGAGCTGATTCTGCGAGAGCAGTCGTGAGCCTCCGTGCAGAGCCGGCACCGAGAGAAAATTTTTCAGACGAGGTCTCGTGAAAATTTCTCGAGCTCAAACCTCTGCAAGCCTAGTCATGAGCCTCCGCGGAGAGAGCTGATTCTGTGAGAGCAATCGTGAGCCTCCTCGCAGAGAGCTGATTCAGCGAGAGCAGTCGTGAGCCTCCGCGCAGAGAGGTTAATCTGCGAGGCCGGTCCTGAGCCTCCAAGCAGAGCCGACTCCAAGAGAAAATGTTTCAGACGAGGTCTCGTGAAAATTTCTCGAACTCAAACCTCTGCGAGCCCAGTCGTGAGCCTCCGCGCAGAGAGCTGATTCTACAAGAACAGTCGTGAGCCTCCGCGCAGAGAGGTGAATCTGTGAGGCCGGTCGTGAGACTCCGCGCAGAGAGCTGAATCTGCAGAATAGTCGTCAGCCTCGGCGCAGAGCGGTGAATCTCCGAGGCCGGTCGTGAGCCTCCGCGCAGTGAGGTGAATCTGCGAGGCCGGTCGTGAGCCTCCGCGCAGAGCTGGATACGAGAGAAAATGTTTCAGATGAGGTCTCGTGAAAATTTCTCGAGTTCAAACCTCTGCGAAACCCATCATGAGCCTCCCCGCAGAGAGCTGATTCTGTGAGAGCAGTCGTGAGCCTCCATGCAGAGCCGGCACCGAGAGAAAATTTTTCAGACGAGGTCTCGTGAAAATTTCTCGAGCTCAAACCTCTGCAAGCCTAGTCATGAGCCTCCGCGGAGAGAGCTGATTCTGCGAGAGCAATCGTGAGCCTCCTCGCAGAGAGCTGATTCAGCGAGAGCAGTCGTGAGCCTCCGCGCAGAGAGGTTAATCTGCGAGGCCGGTCCTGAGCCTCCAAGCAGAGCCGACTCCAAGAGAAAATGTTTCAGACGAGGTCTCGTGAAAATTTCTCGAGCTCAAACCTCTGCGAGCCCAGTCGTGAGCCTCCGCGCCAAGAGCTGATTCTGCAGAACAGTCGTCAGCCTCCGCGCAGAGAGGTGAATCTGCGAGGCCGGTCGTGAGCCTCTGCGCAGTGACGTGAATCTGCGAGGCCGGTCGTGAGCCTCCGCGCAGAGCCGGCTCAGAGAGAAAATGTTTCAGACCAGGTCTCGTGAAAATTTCTCGAGCTCAAACCTCTGCCAGCCCAGTCGTGAGCCTCCGCGCCAAGAGCTGATTCTGCGAGAGCAGTCGTGAGCCTCCGCGCAGAGAGGTGAATCTGCGAGGCCGGTCCTGAGCCTCCAAGTAGAGCCGACTCCAAGAGAAAATGTTTCAGACGAGGTCTCGTGAAAATTTCTCGAGCTCAAACCTCTGTGAGCCCAGTCGTGAGCCTCCGCGCCAAGAGCTGATTCTGCAGAACAGTCGTCAGCCTCCGCGCAGAGAGGTGAATCTGCGAGGCCGGTCGTGAGCCTCCACGCAGAGACCTGATTCTGCAAGAGCAATCGTGAGCCTCCGCGCAGAGAGGTGAATCTGCGAGGCCGGTTGTGAAGCCTCCGCGCAGTGAGGTGAATCTGAGCCTCCGCGCAGAGCCGGCTCCGAGAGAAAATGTTTCAGACGAGGTCTCATGGAAATTTCTAGAGCTCAAACCTCTGCCAGCCCAGTCGTGAGCCTCTGCGCAGACAGCTGAATCTACGAGAACAGTCGTGAGCCTCTGCGCAGAGAGCTGATTCTGCAGAACAGTCGTCAGCCTCCGCACAGAGAGGTGAATCTGCGAGGACGGTCGTGAGCCTCCGCGCAGTGAGGTGAATCTGCGAGGCCGGTCGTGAGCCATCGCGCAGAGCCGGCTCCGAGAGAAAATGTTTCAGACGAGGTCTCGTGAAAATTTCTCGAACTCGAACCTCTGCCAGCCCAGTCGTGAGCCTCCGCGCAGAGAGCTGATTCTACGAGAACAGTCGTGAGTCTCCGCGCAGAGAGATGAATCTGCGAGGCAGGTCGTGAGACTCCGCGCAGAGAGCTGAATCTGCAGAATAGTCGTCAGCCTCGGCGCAGAGCGGTGAATCTGCGAGGCCGCTCGAGCCTCCGCGCAGTGAGGTGAATCTGCGAGGCCGGTCGTGAGCCTCCGCGCAGAGCTGGATACGAGAGAAAATCTCTGCGAGCCCAGTCGTGAGCCTCCGCGCAGAGAGCTGATTCTACGAGAACAGTCGTGAGCCTCCGCGCAGAGAGGAAACCTCTGCGAGCCCAGTCGTGAGCCTCCGCGCAGAGAGCTGATTCTACGAGAACAGTCGTGAGCCTCCGCGCAGAGAGGTGAATCAGCGAGGCCGGTCGTGAGACTCCGCGCAGAGAGCTGAATCTGCAGAATAGTCGTCAGCCTCGGCGCAGAGCGGTGAATCTCCGAGGCCGGTCGTGAGCCTCCGCGCAGTGAGGTGAATCTGCGAGGCCGGTCGTGAGCCTCCGCGCAGAGCTGGATACGAGAGAAAATGTTTCAGATGAGGTCTCGTGAAAATTTCTCGAGTTCAAACCTCTGCGAAACCCATCATGAGCCTCCCCGCAGAGAACTGATTCTGCGAGAGCAGTCGTGAGCCTCCGTGCAGAGCCGGCACCGAGAGAAAATTTTTCAGACGAGGTCTCGTGAAAATTTCTCGAGCTCAAACCTCTGCGAGACCAGTCGTGAGCCTCCGCGCCAAGAGCTGATTCTGCAGAACAGACGTCAGCCTCTGCGCAGAGAGGTGAATCTGCGAGGCCGGTCGTGAGACTCCGCGCAGGGTCGGCTCCGAGACAAAATGTTTCAGACGAGGTCTCGTGAAAATTTCTCGAGCTCAAACCTCTTCGAGCCCAGTCGTGAGCCTCCGCGCCGAGAGCTGATTCTGCGGAACAGTCGTCAGCCTCCACGCAGAGAGGTGAATCTGCGAGGCCGGTTGTGAAGCCTCCGCGCAGAGCCGGCTCCGAGAGAAAATGTTTCAGACGAGGTCTCATGGAAATTTCTAGAGCTCAAGTCGTGAGCCTCCGCGCAGAGAGCTGAATCTACGAGAACAGTCGTGAGCCTCCGCGCAGAGAGCTGATTCTGCAGAACAGTCGTCAGCCTCCGCACAGAGAGGTGAATCTGCGAGGACGGTCGTGAGCCTCCGCGCAGTGAGGTGAATCTGCGAGGCCGGTCGTGAGCCATCGCGCAGAGCCGGCTCCGAGAGAAAATGTTTCAGACGAGGTCTCGTGAAAATTTCTCGAACTCGAACCTCTGCCAGCCCAGTCGTGAGCCTCCGCGCAGAGAGCTGATTCTACGAGAACAGTCGTGAGCCTCCGCGCAGAGAGATGAATCTGCGAGGCAGGTCGTGAGACTCCGCGCAGAGAGCTGAATCTGCAGAATAGTCGTCAGTCTCGGCGCAGAGCGGTGAATCTGCGAGGCCGCTCGAGCCTCCGCGCAGTGAGGTGAATCTGCGAGGCCGGTCGTGAACCTCCGCGCAGAGCTGGATACGAGAGAAAATCTCTGCGAGCCCAGTCGTGAGCCTCCGCGCAGAGAGCTGATTCTACGAGAACAGTCGTGAGCCTCCGCGCAGAGAGGAAACCTCTGCGAGCCCAGTCGTGAGCCTCCGCGCAGAGAGCTGATTCTACGAGAACAGTCGTGAGCCTCCGCGCAGAGAGGTGAATCTGCGAGGCCGGTCGTGAGACTCCGCGCAGAGAGCTGAATCTGCAGAATAGTCGTCAGCCTCGGCGCAGAGCGGTGAATCTCCGAGGCCGGTCGTGAGCCTCCGCGCAGTGAGGTGAATCTGCGAGGCCGGTCGTGAGCCTCCGCGCAGAGCTGGATACGAGAGAAAATGTTTCAGATGAGGTCTCGTGAAAATTTCTCGAGTTCAAACCTCTGCGAAACCCATCATGAGCCTTCCCGCAGAGAACTGATTCTGCGAGAGCAGTCGTGAGCCTCCGTGCAGAGCCGGCACCGAGAGAAAATTTTTCAGACGAGGTCTCGTGAAAATTTCTCGAGCTCAAACCTCTGCGAGACCAGTCGTGAGCCTCCGCGCCAAGAGCTGATTCTGCGAGAGCAGTCGTGAGCCTCCGCGCAGAGAGGTGAATCTGCGAGGCCGGTCCTGAGCCTCCGCGCAGAGCCGACTCCAAGAGAAAATGTTTCAGACGAGGTCTCGTGAAAATTTCTCGAGCTCAAACCTCTGCGAGCCCAGTCGTGAGCCTCCGCGCCAAGAGCTGATTCTGCAGAACAGTCGTCAGCCTCTGCGCAGAGAGGTGAATCTGCGAGGCCGGTCGTGAGCCTCTGCGCAGTGAGGTGAATCTGCGAGGCCGGTCGTGAGCCTCCCTGCAGAGCCGGCTCAGAGAGAAAATGTTTCAGACCAGGTCTCGTGAAAATTTCTCGAGCTCAAACCTCTGCCAGCCCAGTCGTGAGCCTCCACGCAGAGACCTGATTCTGCGAGAGCAATCGTGAGCCTCCGCGCAGAGAGGTGAATCTGCGAGGCCAGTCGTGAGCCACCGCGCAGGGCCGGCTCCGAGAGAAAATGTTTCAGACGAGGTCCTGTGAAAATTTCTCGAGCTCAAACCTCTGCGAGACCAGTCGTGAGCCTCCGCGCCAAGAGCTGATTCTGCGGAGCAGTCGTGAGCCTCCGCGCAGAGAGGTGAATCTGCGAGGCCGGTCGTGAGACTCCGCGCAGGGTCGGCTCCGAGACAAAATGTTTCAGACGAGGTCTCGTGAAAATTTCTCGAGCTCAAACCTCTGCGAGCCCAGTCGTGAGCCTCCGCGCAGAGAGCTGATTCTGCGAGAGCAGTCGAGAGCCTCCGCGCAGAGAGCTGATTCTGCAGAACAGTCGTCAGCATCCACGCAGAGAGCTTATTCTGCGAGAGCAGTCGAGAGCCTCCGCGCAGAGAGGTCATTCTGCGAGAGCAGTGAGCCTCCGCGCAGAGAGCTGATTCTGCAGAACAGTCGTCAGCCTCCGCACAGAGAGCTTATTCTGCGAGGACGGTCGTGAGCCTCCGCGCAGTGAGGTGAATCTGCGAGGCCGGTCGTGAGCCATCGCGCAGAGCCGGCTCCGAGAGAAAATGTTTCAGACGAGGTCTCGTGAAAATTTCTCAAGCTCGAACCTCTGCCAGCCGAGTCGTGAGCCTCCGCGCAGAGAGCTGATTCTGCAGAACAGTCGTCAGCCTCCACGCAGAGAGATGAATCTGCGAGGCCGGTCGTGAGACTCCGCGCAGGGTCGGCTCCGAGACAAAATGTTTCAGACGAGGTCTCGTGAAAATTTCTCGAGCTCAAACCTCTGCTAGCCCAGTCGTGAGCCTCATCGCAGAGAGCTGATTCTGCAGAACAGTCGTCAGCCTCCACGCAGAGAGCTGATTCTGCGAGAGCAGTCGAGAGCCTCCGCGCAGAGAGGTGATTCTGCGAGAGCAGTTGTGAGCCTCCGCGCAGAGAGCTGATTCTGCAAACAGTCGTCAGCCTCCACGCAGAGAGCTTATTCTGCGAGAGCAGTCGTGAGCCTCCGCGCAGTGAGGTGAATCTGCGAGGCCGGTCGTGAGCCATCGCGCAGAGCCGGCTCCGAGAGAAAATGTTTCAGACGAGGTCTCGTGAAAATTTCTCGAGCTCGAACCTCTGCCAGCCCAGTCGTGAGCCTCCGCGCAGAGAGCTGATTCTACGAGAACAGTCGTGAGCCTCCGCGCAGAGAGGTGAATCTGCGAGGCCGGTCGTGAGACTCCGCGCAGAGAGCTGAATCTGCAGAATAGTCGTCAGCCTTGGCGCAGAGCGGTGAATCTGCGAGGCCAGTCGTGAGCCTCCGCGCAGTGAGTTGAATCTGCGAGGCCGGTCGTGAGCCTCCGCGCAGAGCTGGATACGAGAGAAAATGTTTCAGATGAGGTCTCGTGAAAATTTCTCGAGTTCAAACCTCTGCGAAACCCATCATGAGCCTCCCCGCAGAGAACTGATTCTGCGAGAGCAGTCGTGAGCCTCCGTGCAGAGCCGGCACCGAGAGAAAATTTTTCAGACGAGGTCTCGTGAAAATTTCTCGAGCTCAAACCTCTGCGAGACCAGTCGTGAGCCTCCGCGCCAAGAGCTGATTCTGCAGAACAGTCATCAGCCTCTGCGCAGAGAGGTGAATCTGCGAGGCCGGTCGTGAGACTCCGCGCAGGGTCGGCTCCGAGACAAAATGTTTCAGACGAGGTCTCGTGAAAATTTCTCGAGCTCAAACCTCTTCGAGCCCAGTCGTGAGCCTCCGCGCCGAGAGCTGATTCTGCGAAACAGTCGTCAGCCTCCACGCAGAGAGGTGAATCTGCGAGGCCGGTTGTGAAGCCTCCGCGCAGTGAGGTGAATTTGAGCCTCCGCGCAGAGCCGGCTCCGAGAGAAAATGTTTCAGACGAGGTCTCATGGAAATTTCTAGAGCTCAAACCTCTGCCAGCCCAGTCGTGAGCCTCCGCGCAGAGAGCTGAATCTACGAGAACAGTCGTGAGCCTCCGCGCAGAGAGCTGATTCTGCAGAACAGTCGTCAGCCTCCGCACAGAGAGGTGAATCTGCGAGGACGGTCGTGAGCCTCCGCGCAGTGAGGTGAATCTGCGAGGCCGGTCGTGAGCCATCGCGCAGAGCCGGCTCCGAGAGAAAATGTTTCAGACGAGGTCTCGTGAAAATTTCTCGAACTCGAACCTCTGCCAGCCCAGTCGTGAGCCTCCGCGCAGAGAGCTGATTCTACGAGAACAGTCGTGAGCCTCCGCGCAGAGAGATGAATCTGCGAGGCAGGTCGTGAGACTCCGCGCAGAGAGCTGATTCTACGAGAACAGTCGTGAGCCTCCGCGCAGAGAGGAAACCTCTGCGAGCCCAGTCGTGAGCCTCCGCGCAGAGAGCTGATTCTACGAGAACAGTCGTGAGCCTCCGCGCAGAGAGGTGAATCTGCGAGGCCGGTCGTGAGACTCCGCGCAGAGAGCTGAATCTGCAGAATAGTCGTCAGCCTCGGCGCAGAGCGGTGAATCTCCGAGGCCGGTCGTGAGCCTCCGCGCAGTGAGGTGAATCTGCGAGGCCGGTCGTGAGCCTCCGCGCAGAGCTGGATACGAGAGAAAATGTTTCAGATGAGGTCTCGTGAAAATTTCTCGAGTTCAAACCTCTGCGAAACCCATCATGAGCCTCCCCGCAGAGAACTGATTCTGCGAGAGCAGTCGTGAGCCTCCGTGCAGAGCCGGCACCGAGAGAAAATTTTTCAGACGAGGTCTCGTGAAAATTTCTCGAGCTCAAACCTCTGCGAGACCAGTCGTGAGCCTCCGCGCCAAGAGCTGATTCTGCGAGAGCAGTCGTGAGCCTCCGCGCAGAGAGGTGAATCTGCGAGGCCGGTCCTGAGCCTCCGTGCAGAGCCGACTCCAAGAGAAAATGTTTCAGACGAGGTCTCGTGAAAAGTTCTCGAGCTCAAACCTCTGCGAGCCCAGCCGTGAGCCTCCGCGCCAAGAGCTGATTCTGCAGAACAGTCGTCAGCCTCTGCGCAGAGAGGTGAATCTGCGAGGCCGGTCGTGAGCCTCTGCGCAGTGAGGTGAATCTGCGAGGCCGGTCGTGAGCCTCCGCGCAGAGCCGGCTCCGAGAGAAAATGTTTCAGACGAGGTCTCATGGAAATTTCTAGAGCTCAAACCTCTGCCAGCCCAGTCGTGAGCCTCCGCGCAGAGAGCTGAATCTACGAGAACAGTCGTGAGCCTCCGCGCAGAGAGCTGATTCTGCAGAACAGTCGTCAGCCTCCGCACAGAGAGGTGAATCTGCGAGGACGGTCGTGAGCCTCCGCGCAGTGAGGTGAATCTGCGAGGCCGGTCGTGAGCCATCGTGCAGAGCCGGCTCCGAGAGAAAATGTTTCAGACGAGGTCTCGTGAAAATTTCTCGAACTCGAACCTCTGCCAGCCCAGTCGTGAGCCTCCGCGCAGAGAGCTGATTCTACGAGAACAGTCGTGAGCCTCCGCGCAGAGAGATGAATCTGCGAGGCAGGTCGTGAGACTCCGCGCAGAGAGCTGATTCTACGAGAACAGTCGTGAGCCTCCGCGCAGAGAGGAAACCTCTGCGAGCCCAGTCGTGAGCCTCCGCGCAGAGAGCTGATTCTACGAGAACAGTCGTGAGCCTCCGCGCAGAGAGGTGAATCTGCGAGGCCGGTCATGAGACTCCGCGCAGAGAGCTGAATCTGCAGAATAGTCGTCAGCCTCGGCGCAGAGCGGTGAATCTCCGAGGCCGGTCGTGAGCCTCCGCGCAGTGAGGTGAATCTGCGAGGCCGGTCGTGAGCCTCCGCGCAGAGCTGGATACGAGAGAAAATGTTTCAGATGAGGTCTCGTGAAAATTTCTCGAGTTCAAACCTCTGCGAAACCCATCATGAGCCTCCCCGCAGAGAACTGATTCTGCGAGAGCAGTCGTGAGCCTCCGTGCAGAGCCGGCACCGAGAGAAAATTTTTCAGACGAGGTCTCGTGAAAATTTCTCGAGCTCAAACCTCTGCGAGACCAGTCGTGAGCCTCCGCGCCAAGAGCTGATTCTGCGAGAGCAGTCGTGAGCCTCCGCGCAGAGAGGTGAATCTGCGAGGCCGGTCCTGAGCCTCCGCGCAGAGCCGACTCCAAGAGAAAATGTTTCAGACGAGGTCTCGTGAAAATTTCTCGAGCTCAAACCTCTGCGAGCCCAGTCGTGAGCCTCCGCGCCAAGAGCTGATTCTGCAGAACAGTCGTCAGCCTCTGCGCAGAGCGGTGAATCTCCGAGGCCGGTCGTGAGCCTCCGCGCAGTGAGGTGAATCTGCGAGGCCGGTCGTGAGCCTCCGCGCAGAGCTGGATACGAGAGAAAATGTTTCAGATGAGGTCTCGTGAAAATTTCTCGAGTTCAAACCTCTGCGAAACCCATCATGAGCCTCCCCGCAGAGAGCTGATTCTGTGAGAGCAGTCGTGAGCCTCCATGCAGAGCCGGCACCGAGAGAAAATTTTTCAGACGAGGTCTCGTGAAAATTTCTCGAGCTCAAACCTCTGCAAGCCTAGTCATGAGCCTCCGCGGAGAGAGCTGATTCTGCGAGAGCAATCGTGAGCCTCCTCGCAGAGAGCTGATTCAGCGAGAGCAGTCGTGAGCCTCCGCGCAGAGAGGTTAATCTGCGAGGCCGGTCCTGAGCCTCCAAGCAGAGCCGACTCCAAGAGAAAATGTTTCAGACGAGGTCTCGTGAAAATTTCTCGAGCTCAAACCTCTGCGAGCCCAGTCGTGAGCCTCCGCGCCAAGAGCTGATTCTGCAGAACAGTCGTCAGCCTCCGCGCAGAGAGGTGAATCTGCGAGGCCGGTCGTGAGCCTCTGCGCAGTGACGGGAATCTGCGAGGCCGGTCGTGAGCCTCCGCGCAGAGCCGGCTCAGAGAGAAAATGTTTCAGACCAGGTCTCGTGAAAATTTCTCGAGCTCAAACCTCTGCCAGCCCAGTCGTGAGCCTCCGCGCCAAGAGCTGATTCTGCGAGAGCAGTCGTGAGCCTCCGCGCAGAGAGGTGAATCTGCGAGGCCGGTCCTGAGCCTCCAAGTAGAGCCGGATCCGAGAGAAAATGTTTCAGACGAGGTCTCGTGAAAATTTCTCGAGCTCAAACCTCTGCGAGACCAGTCGTGAGCCTCCGCGCCAAGAGCTGATTCTGCGAGAGCAGTCGTGAGCCTCCGCGCAGAGAGGTGAATCTGCGAGGCTGGTCCTGAGCCTCCGCGCAGAGCCGACTCCAAGAGAAAATGTTTCAGACGAGGTCTCGTGAAAATTTCTCGAGCTCAAACCTCTGCGATACCAGTCGTCAGCCTCCACGCAGAGAGGTGAATCTGCGAGGCCGGTTGTGAAGCCTCCGCGCAGTGAGGTGAATCTGAGCCTCCGCGCAGAGCCGGCTCCGAGAGAAAATGTTTCAGACGAGGTCTCATGGAAATTTCTAGAGCTCAAACCTCTGCCAGCCCAGTCGTGAGCCTCCGCGCAGAGAGCTGAATCTACGAGAACAGTCGTGAGCCTCTGCGCAGAGAGCTGATTCTGCAGAACAGTCGTCAGCCTCCGCACAGAGAGGTGAATCTGCGAGGACGGTCGTGAGCCTCCGCGCAGTGAGGTGAATCTGCGAGGACGGTCGTGAGCCTCCGCGCAGTGAGGTGAATCTGCGAGGACGGTCGTGAGCCATCGCGCAGAGCCGGCTCCGAGAGAAAATGTTTCAGACGAGGTCTCGTGAAAATTTCTCGAACTCGAACCTCTGCCAGCCCAGTCGTGAGCCTCCGCGCAGAGAGCTGATTCTACGAGAACAGTCGTGAGCCTCCGCGCAGAGAGATGAATCTGCGAGGCAGGTCGTGAGACTCCGCGCAGAGAGCTGAATCTGCAGAATAGTCGTCAGCCTCGGCGCAGAGCGGTGAATCTGCGAGGCCGCTCGAGCCTCCGCGCAGTGAGGTGAATCTGCGAGGCCGGTCGTGAGCCTCCGCGCAGAGCTGGATACGAGAGAAAATCTCTGCGAGCCCAGTCGTGAGCCTCCGCGCAGAGAGGTGAATCAGCGAGGCCGGTCGTGAGACTCCGCGCAGAGAGCTGAATCTGCAGAATAGTCGTCAGCCTCGGCGCAGAGCGGTGAATCTCCGAGGCCGGTCGTGAGCCTCCGCGCAGTGAGGTGAATCTGCGAGGCCGGTCGTGAGCCTCCGCCCAGAGCTGGATACGAGAGAAAATGTTTCAGATGAGGTCTCGTGAAAATTTCTCGAGTTCAAACCTCTGCGAAACCCATCATGAGCCTCCCCGCAGAGAACTGATTCTGCGAGAGCAGTCGTGAGCCTCCGTGCAGAGCCGGCACCGAGAGAAAATTTTTCAGACGAAGTCTCGTGAAAATTTCTCGAGCTCAAACCTCTGCGAGACCAGTCGTGAGCCTCCGCGCCAAGAGCTGATTCTGCAGAACAGACGTCAGCCTCTGCGCAGAGAGGTGAATCTGCGAGGCCGGTCGTGAGACTCCGCGCAGGGTCGGCTCCGAGACAAAATGTTTCAGACGAGGTCTCGTGAAAATTTCTCGAGCTCAAACCTCTTCGAGCCCAGTCGTGAGCCTCCGCGCCGAGAGCTGATTCTGCGGAACAGTCGTCAGCCTCCACGCAGAGAGGTGAATCTGCGAGGCCGGTTGTGAAGCCTCCGCGCAGTGAGGTGAATTTGAGCCTCCGCGCAGAGCCGGCTCCGAGAGAAAATGTTTCAGACGAGGTCTCATGGAAATTTCTAGAGCTCAAGTCGTGAGCCTCCGCGCAGAGAGCTGATTCTGCAGAACAGTCGTCAGCCTCCGCACAGAGAGGTGAATCTGCGAGGACGGTCGTGAGCCTCCGCGCAGTGAGGTGAATCTGCGAGGCCGGTCGTGAGCCATCGCGCAGAGCCGGCTCCGAGAGAAAATGTTTCAGACGAGGTCTCGTGAAAATTTCTCGAACTCGAACCTCTGCCAGCCCAGTCGTGAGCCTCCCCGCAGAGAACTGATTCTGCGAGAGCAGTCGTGAGCCTCCGTGCAGAGCCGGCACCGAGAGAAAATTTTTCAGACGAAGTCTCGTGAAAATTTCTCGAGCTCAAACCTCTGCAAGCCTAGTCATGAGCCTCCGCGGAGAGAGCTGATTCTGCGAGAGCAATCGTGAGCCTCCTCGCAGAGAGCTGATTCAGCGAGAGCAGTCGTGAGCCTCCGCGCAGGGTCGGCTCCGAGACAAAATGTTTCAGACGAGGTCTCGTGAAAATTTCTCGAGCTCAAACCTCTTCGAGCCCAGTCGTGAGCCTCCGCGCCGAGAGCTGATTCTGCGGAACAGTCGTCAGCCTCCACGCAGAGAGGTGAATCTGCGAGGCCGGTTGTGAAGCCTCCGCGCAGTGAGGTGAATTTGAGCCTCCGCGCAGAGCCGGCTCCGAGAGAAAATGTTTCAGACGAGGTCTCATGGAAATTTCTAGAGCTCAAGTCGTGAGCCTCCGCGCAGAGAGCTGATTCTGCAGAACAGTCGTCAGCCTCCGCACAGAGAGGTGAATCTGCGAGGACGGTCGTGAGCCTCCGCGCAGTGAGGTGAATCTGCGAGGCCGGTCGTGAGCCATCGCGCAGAGCCGGCTCCGAGAGAAAATGTTTCAGACGAGGTCTCGTGAAAATTTCTCGAACTCGAACCTCTGCCAGCGCAGTCGTGAGCCTCCGCGCAGAGAGCTGATTCTACGAGAACAGTCGTGAGCCTCCGCGCAGAGAGCTGAATCTGCAGAATAGTCGTCAGACTCGGCGCAGATCGGTGAATCTGCGAGGCCGCTCGAGCCTCCGCGCAGTGAGGTGAATCTGCGAGGCCGGTCGTGAACCTCCGCGCAGAGCTGGATACGAGAGAAAATCTCTGCGAGCCCAGTCGTGAGCCTCCGCGCAGAGAGCTGATTCTACGAGAACAGTCGTGAGCCTCCGCGCAGAGAGGAAACCTCTGCGAGCCCAGTCGTGAGCCTCCGCGCAGAGAGCTGATTCTACGAGAACAGTCGTGAGCCTCCGCGCAGAGAGGTGAATCTGCGAGGCCGGTCGTGAGACTCCGCGCAGAGAGCTGAATCTGCAGAATAGTCGTCAGCCTCGGCGCAGAGCGGTGAATCTCCGAGGCCGGTCGTGAGCCTCCGCGCAGTGAGGTGAATCTGCGAGGCCGGTCGTGAGCCTCCGTGCAGAGCCCGCACCGAGAGAAAATTTTTCAGACGGGGTCTCGTGAAAATTTCTCGAGCTCAAACCTCTGCGAGACCAGTCGTGAGCCTCCGCGCCAAGAGCTGATTCTGCGAGAGCAGTCGTGAGCCTCCGCGCAGAGAGGTGAATCTGCGAGGCCGGTCCTGAGCCTCCGCGCAGAGCCGACTCCAAGAGAAAATGTTTCAGACGAGGTCTCGTGAAAATTTCTCGAGCTCAAACCTCTGCGAGCCCAGTCGTGAGCCTCCGCGCCAAGAGCTGATTCTGCAGAACAGTCGTCAGCCTCTGCGCAGAGCGGTGAATCTCCGAGGCCGGTCGTGAGCCTCCGCGCAGTGAGGTGAATCTGCGAGGCCGGTCGTGAGCCTCCGCGCAGAGCTGGATACGAGAGAAAATGTTTCAGATGAGGTCTCGTGAAAATTTCTCGAGTTCAAACCTCTGCGAAACCCATCATGAGCCTCCCCGCAGAGAGCTGATTCTGTGAGAGCAGTCGTGAGCCTCCATGCAGAGCCGGCACCGAGAGAAAATTTTTCAGACGAGGTCTCGTGAAAATTTCTCGAGCTCAAACCTCTGCAAGCCTAGTCATGAGCCTCCGCGGAGAGAGCTGATTCTGCGAGAGCAATCGTGAGCCTCCTCGCAGAGAGCTGATTCAGCGAGAGCAGTCGTGAGCCTCCGCGCAGAGAGGTTAATCTGCGAGGCCGGTCCTGAGCCTCCAAGCAGAGCCGACTCCAAGAGAAAATGTTTCAGACGAGGTCTCGTGAAAATTTCTCGAGCTCAAACCTCTGCGAGCCCAGTCGTGAGCCTCCGCGCCAAGAGCTGATTCTGCGAGAGCAGTCGTGAGCCTCCGCGCAGAGAGGTGAATCTGCGAGGCCGGTCCTGAGCCTCCAAGTAGAGCCGGATCCGAGAGAAAATGTTTCAGACGAGGTCTCGTGAAAATTTCTCGAGCTCAAACCTCTGCGAGACCAGTCGTGAGCCTCCGCGCCAAGAGCTGATTCTGCGAGAGCAGTCGTGAGCCTCCGCACAGAGAGGTGAATCTGCGAGGCCGGTCCTGAGCCTCCGCGCAGAGCCGACTCCAAAAGAAAATGTTTCAGACGAGGTCTCGTGAAAATTTCTCGAGCTCAAACCTCTGCGATACCAGTCGTCAGCCTCCACGCAGAGAGGTGAATCTGCGAGGCCGGTTGTGAAGCCTCCGCGCAGTGAGGTGAATCTGAGCCTCCGCGCAGAGCCGGCTCCGAGAGAAAATGTTTCAGACGAGGTCTCATGGAAATTTCTAGAGCTCAAACCTCTGCCAGCCCAGTCGTGAGCCTCCGCGCAGAGAGCTGAATCTACGAGAACAGTCGTGAGCCTCTGCGCAGAGAGCTGATTCTGCAGAACAGTCGTCAGCCTCCGCACAGAGAGGTGAATCTGCGAGGACGGTCGTGAGCCTCCGCGCAGTGAGGTGAATCTGCGAGGACGGTCGTGAGCCTCCGCGCAGTGAGGTGAATCTGCGAGGACGGTCGTGAGCCATCGCGCAGAGCCGGCTCCGAGAGAAAATGTTTCAGACGAGGTCTCGTGAAAATTTCTCGAACTCGAACCTCTGCCAGCCCAGTCGTGAGCCTCCGCGCAGAGAGCTGATTCTACGAGAACAGTCGTGAGCCTCCGCGCAGAGAGATGAATCTGCGAGGCAGGTCGTGAGACTCCGCGCAGAGAGCTGAATCTGCAGAATAGTCGTCAGCCTCGGCGCAGAGCGGTGAATCTGCGAGGCCGCTCGAGCCTCCGCGCAGTGAGGTGAATCTGCGAGGCCGGTCGTGAGCCTCCGCGCAGAGCTGGATACGAGAGAAAATCTCTGCGAGCCCAGTCGTGAGCCTCCGCGCAGAGAGCTGATTCTACGAGAACAGTCGTGAGCCTCCGCGCAGAGAGGAAACCTCTGCGAGCCCAGTCGTGAGCCTCTGCGCAGAGAGCTGATTCTACGAGAACAGTCGTGAGCCTCCGCGCAGAGAGGTGAATCTGCGAGGCCGGTCGTGAGACTCCGCGCAGAGAGCTGAATCTGCAGAATAGTCGTCAGCCTCGGCGCAGAGCGGTGAATCTCCGAGGCCGGTCGTGAGCCTCCGCGCAGTGAGGTGAATCTGCGAGGCCGGTCGTGAGCCTCCGTGCAGAGCCGGCACCGAGAGAAAATTTTTCAGACGAGGTCTCGTGAAAATTTCTCGAGCTCAAACCTCTGCGAGACCAGTCGTGAGCCTCCGCGCCAAGAGCTGATTCTGCGAGAGCAGTCGTGAGCCTCCGCGCAGAGAGGTGAATCTGCGAGGCCGGTCCTGAGCCTCCGCGCAGAGCCGATTCCAAGAGAAAATGTTTCAGCCGAGGTCTCGTGAAAATTTCTCGAGCTCAAACCTCTGCGAGCCCAGTCGTGAGCCTCCGCGCCAAGAGCTGATTCTGCAGAACAGTCGTCAGCCTCTGCGCAGAGCGGTGAATCTCCGAGGCCGGTCGTGAGCCTCCGCGCAGTGAGGTGAATCTGCGAGGCCGGTCGTGAGCCTCCGCGCAGAGCTGGATACGAGAGAAAATGTTTCAGATGAGGTCTCGTGAAAATTTCTCGAGTTCAAACCTCTGCGAAACCCATCATGAGCCTCCCCGCAGAGAGCTGATTCTGTGAGAGCAGTCGTGAGCCTCCATGCAGAGCCGGCACCGAGAGAAAATTTTTCAGACGAGGTCTCGTGAAAATTTCTCGAGCTCAAACCTCTGCAAGCCTAGTCATGAGCCTCCGCGGAGAGAGCTGATTCTGCGAGAGCAATCGTGAGCCTCCTCGCAGAGAGCTGATTCAGCGAGAGCAGTCGTGAGCCTCCGCGCAGAGAGGTTAATCTGCGAGGCCGGTCCTGAGCCTCCAAGCAGAGCCGACTCCAAGAGAAAATGTTTCAGACGAGGTCTCGTGAAAATTTCTCGAGCTCAAACCTCTGCGAGCCCAGTCGTGAGCCTCCGCGCCAAGAGCTGATTCTGCAGAACAGTCGTCAGCCTCCGCGCAGAGAGGTGAATCTGCGAGGCCGGTCGTGAGCCTCTGCGCAGAGAGGTGAATCTGCGAGGCCGGTCGTGAGCCTCCGCGCAGAGCCGGCTCAGAGAGAAAATGTTTCAGACCAGGTCTCGTGAAAATTTCTCGAGCTCAAACCTCTGCCAGCCCAGTCGTGAGCCTCCGCGCCAAGAGCTGATTCTGCGAGAGCAGTCGTGAGCCTCCGCGCAGAGAGGTGAATCTGCGAGGCCGGTCCTGAGCCTCCAAGTAGAGCCGGATCCGAGAGAAAATGTTTCAGACGAGGTCTCGTGAAAATTTCTCGAGCTCAAACCTCTGCGAGACCAGTCGTGAGCCTCCGCGCCAAGAGCTGATTCTGCGAGAGCAGTCGTGAGCCTCCGCGCAGAGAGGTGAATCTGCGAGGCCGGTCCTGAGCCTCCGCGCAGAGCCGACTCCAAGAGAAAATGTTTCAGACGAGGTCTCGTGAAAATTTCTCGAGCTCAAACCTCTGCAATACCAGTCGTCAGCCTCCACGCAGAGAGGTGAATCTGCGAGGCCGGTTGTGAAGCCTCCGCGCAGTGAGGTGAATCTGAGCCTCCGCGCAGAGCCGGCTCCGAGAGAAAATGTTTCAGACGAGGTCTCATGGAAATTTCTAGAGCTCAAACCTCTGCCAGCCCAGTCGTGAGCCTCCGCGCAGAGAGCTGAATCTACGAGAACAGTCGTGAGCCTCTGCGCAGAGAGCTGATTCTGCAGAACAGTCGTCAGCCTCCGCACAGAGAGGTGAATCTGCGAGGACGGTCGTGAGCCTCCGCGCAGTGAGGTGAATCTGCGAGGACGGTCGTGAGCCTCCGCGCAGTGAGGTGAATCTGCGAGGACGGTCGTGAGCCATCGCGCAGAGCCGGCTCCGAGAGAAAATGTTTCAGACGAGGTCTCGTGAAAATTTCTCGAACTCGAACCTCTGCCAGCCCAGTCGTGAGCCTCCGCGCAGAGAGCTGATTCTACGAGAACAGTCGTGAGCCTCCGCGCAGAGAGATGAATCTGCGAGGCAGGTCGTGAGACTCCGCGCAGAGAGCTGAATCTGCAGAATAGTCGTCAGCCTCGGCGCAGAGCGGTGAATCTGCGAGGCCGCTCGAGCCTCCGCGCAGTGAGGTGAATCTGCGAGGCCGGTCGTGAGCCTCCGCGCAGAGCTGGATACGAGAGAAAATCTCTGCGAGCCCAGTCGTGAGCCTCCGCGCAGAGAGGTGAATCAGCGAGGCCGGTCGTGAGACTCCGCGCAGAGAGCTGAATCTGCAGAATAGTCGTCAGCCTCGGCGCAGAGCGGTGAATCTCCGAGGCCGGTCGTGAGCCTCCGCGCAGTGAGGTGAATCTGCGAGGCCGGTCGTGAGCCTCCGCCCAGAGCTGGATACGAGAGAAAATGTTTCAGATGAGGTCTCGTGAAAATTTCTCGAGTTCAAACCTCTGCGAAACCCATCATGAGCCTCCCCGCAGAGAACTGATTCTGCGAGAGCAGTCGTGAGCCTCCGTGCAGAGCCGGCACCGAGAGAAAATTTTTCAGACGAAGTCTCGTGAAAATTTCTCGAGCTCAAACCTCTGCGAGACCAGTCGTGAGCCTCCGCGCCAAGAGCTGATTCTGCAGAACAGACGTCAGCCTCTGCGCAGAGAGGTGAATCTGCGAGGCCGGTCGTGAGACTCCGCGCAGGGTCGGCTCCGAGACAAAATGTTTCAGACGAGGTCTCGTGAAAATTTCTCGAGCTCAAACCTCTTCGAGCCCAGTCGTGAGCCTCCGCGCCGAGAGCTGATTCTGCGGAACAGTCGTCAGCCTCCACGCAGAGAGGTGAATCTGCGAGGCCGGTTGTGAAGCCTCCGCGCAGTGAGGTGAATTTGAGCCTCCGCGCAGAGCCGGCTCCGAGAGAAAATGTTTCAGACGAGGTCTCATGGAAATTTCTAGAGCTCAAGTCGTGAGCCTCCGCGCAGAGAGCTGATTCTGCAGAACAGTCGTCAGCCTCCGCACAGAGAGGTGAATCTGCGAGGACGGTCGTGAGCCTCCGCGCAGTGAGGTGAATCTGCGAGGCCGGTCGTGAGCCATCGCGCAGAGCCGGCTCCGAGAGAAAATGTTTCAGACGAGGTCTCGTGAAAATTTCTCGAACTCGAACCTCTGCCAGCGCAGTCGTGAGCCTCCGCGCAGAGAGCTGATTCTACGAGAACAGTCGTGAGCCTCCGCGCAGAGAGATGAATCTGCGAGGCAGGTCGTGAGACTCCGCGCAGAGAGCTGAATCTGCAGAATAGTCGTCAGCCTCGGCGCAGAGCGGTGAATCTGCGAGGCCGCTCGAGCCTCCGCGCAGTGAGGTGAATCTGCGAGGCCGGTCGTGAACCTCCGCGCAGAGCTGGATACGAGAGAAAATCTCTGCGAGCCCAGTCGTGAGCCTCCGCGCAGAGAGCTGATTCTACGAAAACAGTCGTGAGCCTCCGCGCAGAGAGGAAACCTCTGCGAGCCCAGTCGTGAGCCTCCGCGCAGAGAGCTGATTCTACGAGAACAGTCGTGAGCCTCCGCGCAGAGAGGTGAATCTGCGAGGCCGGTCGTGAGACTCCGCGCAGAGAGCTGAATCTGCAGAATAGTCGTCAGCCTCGGCGCAGAGCGGTGAATCTCCGAGGCCGGTCGTGAGCCTCCGCGCAGTGAGGTGAATCTGCGAGGCCGGTCGTGAGCCTCCGTGCAGAGCCGGCACCGAGAGAAAATTTTTCAGACGAGGTCTCGTGAAAATTTCTCGAGCTCAAACCTCTGCGAGACCAGTCGTGAGCCTCCGCGCCAAGAGCTGATTCTGCGAGAGCAGTCGTGAGCCTCCGCGCAGAGAGGTGAATCTGCGAGGCCGGTCCTGAGCCTCCGCGCAGAGCCGACTCCAAGAGAAAATGTTTCAGACGAGGTCTCGTGAAAATTTCTCGAGCTCAAACCTCTGCGAGCCCAGTCGTGAGCCTCCGCGCCAAGAGCTGATTCTGCAGAACAGTCGTCAGCCTCTGCGCAGAGAGGTGAATCTGCGAGGCCGGTCGTGAGCCTCTGCGCAGTGAGGTGAATCTGCGAGGCCGGTCGTGAGCCTCCGCGCAGAGCCGGCTCAGAGAGAAAATGTTTCAGACCAGGTCTCGTGAAAATTTCTCGAGCTCAAACCTCTGCCAGCCCAGTCGTGAGCCTCCACGCAGAGACCTGATTCTGCGAGAGCAATCGTGAGCCTCCGCGCAGAGAGGTGAATCTGCGAGGCCAGTCGTGAGCCACCGCGCAGGGCCGGCTCCGAGAGAAAATGTTTCAGACGAGGTCTCGTGAAAATTTCTCGAGCTCAAACCTCTGCGAGACCAGTCGTGAGCCTCCGCGCCAAGAGCTGATTCTGCGGAGCAGTCGTGAGCCTCCGCGCAGAGAGGTGAATCTGCGAGGCCGGTCGTGAGACTCCGCGCAGGGTCGGCTCCGAGACAAAATGTTTCAGACGAGGTCTCGTGAAAATTTCTCGAGCTCAAACCTCTGCGAGCCCAGTCGTGAGCCTCCGCGCAGAGAGCTGATTCTGCAGAACAGTAGTCAGCATCCACGCAGAGAGCTTATTCTGCGAGAGCAGTCGAGAGCCTCCGCGCAGAGAGGTGATTCTGCGAGAGCAGTGAGCCTCCGCGCAGAGAGCTGATTCTGCAGAACGGTCGTCAGCCTCCGCACAGAGAGCTTATTCTGCGAGGACGGTCGTGAGCCTCCGCGCAGTGAGGTGAATCTGCGAGGCCGGTCGTGAGCCATCGCGCAGAGCCGGCTCCGAGAGAAAATGTTTCAGACGAGGTCTCGTGAAAATTTCTCAAGCTCGAACCTCTGCCAGCCGAGTCGTGAGCCTCCGCGTAGAGAGCTGATTCTGCAGAACAGTCGTCAGCCTCCACGCAGAGAGATGAATCTGCGAGGCCGGTCGTGAGACTCCGCGCAGGGTCGGCTCCGAGACAAAATGTTTCAGACGAGGTCTCGTGAAAATTTCTCGAGCTCGAACCTCTGCCAGCCCAGTCGTGAGCCTCCGCGCAGAGAGCTGATTCTACGAGAACAGTCGTGAGCCTCCGCGCAGAGAGGTGAATCTGCGAGGCCGGTCGTGAGACTCCGCGCAGAGAGCTGAATCTGCAGAATAGTCGTCAGCCTTGGCGCAGAGCGGTGAATCTGCGAGGCCAGTCGTGAGCCTCCGCGCAGTGAGTTGAATCTGCGAGGCCGGTCGTGAGCCTCCGCGCAGAGCTGGATACGAGAGAAAATGTTTCAGATGAGGTCTCGTGAAAATTTCTCGAGTTCAAACCTCTGCGAAACCCATCATGAGCCTCCCCGCAGAGAACTGATTCTGCGAGAGCAGTCGTGAGCCTCCGTGCAGAGCCGGCACCGAGAGAAAATTTTTCAGACGAGGTCTCGTGAAAATTTCTCGAGCTCAAACCTCTGCGAGACCAGTCGTGAGCCTCCGCGCCAAGAGCTGATTCTGCAGAACAGTCATCAGCCTCTGCGCAGAGAGGTGAATCTGCGATGCCGGTCGTGAGACTCCGCGCAGGGTCGGCTCCGAGACAAAATGTTTCAGACGAGGTCTCGTGAAAATTTCTCGAGCTCAAACCTCTTCGAGCCCAGTCGTGAGCCTCCGCGCCGAGAGCTGATTCTGCGAAACAGTCGTCAGCCTCCACGCAGAGAGGTGAATCTGCGAGGCCGGTTGTGAAGCCTCCGCGCAGTGAGGTGAATTTGAGCCTCCGCGCAGAGCCGGCTCCGAGAGAAAATGTTTCAGACGAGGTCTCATGGAAATTTCTAGAGCTCAAACCTCTGCCAGCCCAGTCGTGAGCCTCCGCGCCTCTCTAGCTGAATCTACGAGAACAGTCGTGAGCCTCCGCGCAGAGAGCTGATTCTGCAGAACAGTCGTCAGCCTCCGCACAGAGAGGTGAATCTGCGAGGACGGTCGTGAGCCTCCGCGCAGTGAGGTGAATCTGCGAGGCCGGTCGTGAGCCATCGCGCAGAGCCGGCTCCGAGAGAAAATGTTTCAGACGAGGTCTCGTGAAAATTTCTCGAACTCGAACCTCTGCCAGCCCAGTCGTGAGCCTCCGCGCAGAGAGCTGATTCTACGAGAACAGTCGTGAGCCTCCGCGCAGAGAGATGAATCTGCGAGGCAGGTCGTGAGACTCCGCGCAGAGAGCTGATTCTACGAGAACAGTCGTGAGCCTCCACGCAGAGAGGAAACCTCTGCGAGCCCAGTCGTGAGCCTCCGCGCAGAGAGCTGATTCTACGAGAACAGTCGTGAGCCTCCGCGCAGAGAGGTGAATCTGCGAGGCCGGTCGTGAGACTCCGCGCAGAGAGCTGAATCTGCAGAATAGTCGTCAGCCTCGGCGCAGAGCGGTGAATCTCCGAGGCCGGTCGTGAGCCTCCGCGCAGTGAGGTGAATCTGCGAGGCCGGTCGTGAGCCTCCGCGCAGAGCTGGATACGAGAGAAAATGTTTCAGATGAGGTCTCGTGAAAATTTCTCTAGTTCAAACCTCTGCGAAACCCATCGTGAGCCTCCCCGCAGAGAACTGATTCTGCGAGAGCAGTCGTGAGCCTCCGTGCAGAGCCGGCACCGAGAAAAAAATTTTCAGACGAGGTCTCGTGAAAATTTCTCGAGCTCAAACCTCTGCGAGACCAGTCGTGAGCCTCCGCGCCAAGAGCTGATTCTGCGAGAGCAGTCGTGAGCCTCCGCGCAGAGAGGTGAATCTGCGAGGCCGGTCCTGAGCCTCCGCGCAGAGCCGACTCCAAGAGAAAATGTTTCAGACGAGGTCTCGTGAAAATTTCTCGAGCTCAAACCTCTGCGAGCCCAGTCGTGAGCCTCCGCGCCAAGAGCTGATTCTGCAGAACAGTCGTCAGCCTCTGCGCAGAGAGGTGAATCTGCGAGGCCGGTCGTGAGCCTCTGCGCAGTGAGGTGAATCTGCGAGGCCGGTCGTGAGCCTCCGCGCAGAGCCGGCTCAGAGAGAAAATGTTTCAGACCAGGTCTCGTGAAAATTTCTCGAGCTCAAACCTCTGCCAGCCCAGTCGTGAGCCTCCACGCAGAGACCTGATTCTGCGAGAGCAATCGTGAGCCTCCGCGCAGAGAGGTGAATCTGCGAGGCCAGTCGTGAGCCACCACGCAGGGCCGGCTCCGAGAGAAAATGTTTCAGACGAGGTCTCGTGAAAATTTCTCGAGCTCAAACCTCTGCGAGACCAGTCGTGAGCCTCCGCGCCAAGAGCTGATTCTGCGAGAGCAGTCGTGAGCCTCCGCGCAGAGAGGTGAATCTGCGAGGCCGGTCGTGAGACTCCGCGCAGGGTCGGCTCCGAGACAAAATGTTTCAGACGAGGTCTCGTGAAAATTTCTCGAGCTCAAACCTCTGCGAGCCCAGTCGTGAGCCTCCGCGCAGAGAGCTGATTCTGCAGAACAGTCGTCAGCCTCCACGCAGAGAGCTTATTCTGCGAGAGCAGTCGTGAGCCTCCGCGCAGTGAGGTGAATCTGCGAGGCCGGTCGTGAGCCATCGCGCAGAGCCGGCTCCGAGAGAAAATGTTTCAGACGAGGTCTCGTGAAAATTTCTCGAGCTCAAACCTCTGCAAGCCTAGTCATGAGCCTCCGCGGAGAGAGCTGATTCTGCGAGAGCAATCGTGAGCCTCCTCGCAGAGAGCTGATTCAGCGAGAGCAGTCGTGAGCCTCCATGCAGAGCCGGCACCGAGAGAAAATTTTTCAGACGAGGTCTCGTGAAAATTTCTCGAGTTCAAACCTCTGCGAAACCCATCATGAGCCTCCCCGCAGAGAACTGATTCTGCGAGAGCAGTCGTGAGCCTCCATGCAGAGCCGGCACCGAGAGAAAATTTTTCAGACGAGGTCTCGTGAAAATTTCTCGAGCTCAAACCTCTGCAAGCCTAGTCATGAGCCTCCGCGGAGAGAGCTGATTCTGCGAGAGCAATCGTGAGCCTCCTCGCAGAGAGCTGATTCAGCGAGAGCAGTCGTGAGCCTCCGCGCAGAGAGGTTAATCTGCGAGGCCGGTCCTGAGCCTCCAAGCAGAGCCGACTCCAAGAGAAAATGTTTCAGACGAGGTCTCGTGAAAATTTCTCGAGCTCAAACCTCTGCGAGCCCAGTCGTGAGCCTCCGCGCCAAGAGCTGATTCTGCAGAACAGTCGTCAGCCTCCGCGCAGAGAGGTGAATCTGCGAGGCCGGTCGTGAGCCTCTGCGCAGTGACGGGAATCTGCGAGGCCGGTCGTGAGCCTCCGCGCAGAGCCGGCTCAGAGAGAAAATGTTTCAGACCAGGTCTCGTGAAAATTTCTCGAGCTCAAACCTCTGCCAGCCCAGTCGTGAGCCTCCGCGCCAAGAGCTGATTCTGCGAGAGCAGTCGTGAGCCTCCGCGCAGAGAGGTGAATCTGCGAGGCCGGTCCTGAGCCTCCAAGTAGAGCCGGATCCGAGAGAAAATGTTTCAGACGAGGTCTCGTGAAAATTTCTCGAGCTCAAACCTCTGCGAGACCAGTCGTGAGCCTCCGCGCCAAGAGCTGATTCTGCGAGAGCAGTCGTGAGCCTCCGCGCAGAGAGGTGAATCTGCGAGGCCGGTCCTGAGCCTCCGCGCAGAGCCGACTCCAAGAGAAAATGTTTCAGACGAGGTCTCGTGAAAATTTCTCGAGCTCAAACCTCTGCGATACCAGTCGTCAGCCTCCACGCAGAGAGGTGAATCTGCGAGGCCGGTTGTGAAGCCTCCGCGCAGTGAGGTGAATCTGAGCCTCCGCGCAGAGCCGGCTCCGAGAGAAAATGTTTCAGACGAGGTCTCATGGAAATTTCTAGAGCTCAAACCTCTGCCAGCCCAGTCGTGAGCCTCCGCGCAGAGAGCTGAATCTACGAGAACAGTCGTGAGCCTCTGCGCAGAGAGCTGATTCTGCAGAACAGTCGTCAGCCTCCGCACAGAGAGGTGAATCTGCGAGGACGGTCGTGAGCCTCCGCGCAGTGAGGTGAATCTGCGAGGACGGTCGTGAGCCTCCGCGCAGTGAGGTGAATCTGCGAGGACGGTCGTGAGCCATCGCGCAGAGCCGGCTCCGAGAGAAAATGTTTCAGACGAGGTCTCGTGAAAATTTCTCGAACTCGAACCTCTGCCAGCCCAGTCGTGAGCCTCCGCGCAGAGAGCTGATTCTACGAGAACAGTCGTGAGCCTCCGCGCAGAGAGATGAATCTGCGAGGCAGGTCGTGAGACTCCGCGCAGAGAGCTGAATCTGCAGAATAGTCGTCAGCCTCGGCGCAGAGCGGTGAATCTGCGAGGCCGCTCGAGCCTCCGCGCAGTGAGGTGAATCTGCGAGGCCGGTCGTGAGCCTCCGCGCAGAGCTGGATACGAGAGAAAATCTCTGCGAGCCCAGTCGTGAGCCTCCGCGCAGAGAGGTGAATCAGCGAGGCCGGTCGTGAGACTCCGCGCAGAGAGCTGAATCTGCAGAATAGTCGTCAGCCTCGGCGCAGAGCGGTGAATCTCCGAGGCCGGTCGTGAGCCTCCGCGCAGTGAGGTGAATCTGCGAGGCCGGTCGTGAGCCTCCGCCCAGAGCTGGATACGAGAGAAAATGTTTCAGATGAGGTCTCGTGAAAATTTCTCGAGTTCAAACCTCTGCGAAACCCATCATGAGCCTCCCCGCAGAGAACTGATTCTGCGAGAGCAGTCGTGAGCCTCCGTGCAGAGCCGGCACCGAGAGAAAATTTTTCAGACGAAGTCTCGTGAAAATTTCTCGAGCTCAAACCTCTGCGAGACCAGTCGTGAGCCTCCGCGCCAAGAGCTGATTCTGCAGAACAGTCATCAGCCTCTGCGCAGAGAGGTGAATCTGCGATGCCGGTCGTGAGACTCCGCGCAGGGTCGGCTCCGAGACAAAATGTTTCAGACGAGGTCTCGTGAAAATTTCTCGAGCTCAAACCTCTTCGAGCCCAGTCGTGAGCCTCCGCGCCGAGAGCTGATTCTGCGAAACAGTCGTCAGCCTCCACGCAGAGAGGTGAATCTGCGAGGCCGGTTGTGAAGCCTCCGCGCAGTGAGGTGAATTTGAGCCTCCGCGCAGTGAGGTGAATTTGAGCCTCCGCGCAGAGCCGGCTCCGAGAGAAAATGTTTCAGACGAGGTCTCATGGAAATTTCTAGAGCTCAAACCTCTGCCAGCCCAGTCGTGAGCCTCCGCGCCTCTCTAGCTGAATCTACGAGAACAGTCGTGAGCCTCCGCGCAGAGAGCTGATTCTGCAGAACAGTCGTCAGCCTCCGCACAGAGAGGTGAATCTGCGAGGACGGTCGTGAGCCTCCGCGCAGTGAGGTGAATCTGCGAGGCCGGTCGTGAGCCATCGCGCAGAGCCGGCTCCGAGAGAAAATGTTTCAGACGAGGTCTCGTGAAAATTTCTCGAACTCGAACCTCTGCCAGCCCAGTCGTGAGCCTCCGCGCAGAGAGCTGATTCTACGAGAACAGTCGTGAGCCTCCGCGCAGAGAGATGAATCTGCGAGGCAGGTCGTGAGACTCCGCGCAGAGAGCTGATTCTACGAGAACAGTCGTCAGCCTCGGCGCAGAGCGGTGAATCTCCGAGGCCGGTCGTGAGCCTCCGCGCAGTGAGGTGAATCTGCGAGGCCGGTCGTGAGCCTCCGCGCAGAGCTGGATACGAGAGAAAATGTTTCAGATGAGGTCTCGTGAAAATTTCTCTAGTTCAAACCTCTGCGAAACCCATCGTGAGCCTCCCCGCAGAGAACTGATTCTGCGAGAGCAGTCGTGAGCCTCCGTGCAGAGCCGGCACCGAGAAAAAAAATTTCAGACGAGGTCTCGTGAAAATTTCTCGAGCTCAAACCTCTGCGAGACCAGTCGTGAGCCTCCGCGCCAAGAGCTGATTCTGCGAGAGCAGTCGTGAGCCTCCGCGCAGAGAGGTGAATCTGCGAGGCCGGTCCTGAGCCTCCGCGCAGAGCCGACTCCAAGAGAAAATGTTTCAGACGAGGTCTCGTGAAAATTTCTCGAGCTCAAACCTCTGCGAGCCCAGTCGTGAGCCTCCGCGCCAAGAGCTGATTCTGCAGAACAGTCGTCAGCCTCTGCGCAGAGAGGTGAATCTGCGAGGCCGGTCGTGAGCCTCTGCGCAGTGAGGTGAATCTGCGAGGCCGGTCGTGAGCCTCCGCGCAGAGCCGGCTCAGAGAGAAAATGTTTCAGACCAGGTCTCGTGAAAATTTCTCGAGCTCAAACCTCTGCCAGCCCAGTCGTGAGCCTCCACGCAGAGACCTGTTTCTGCGAGAGCAATCGTGAGCCTCCGCGCAGAGAGGTGAATCTGCGAGGCCAGTCGTGAGCCACCACGCAGGGCCGGCTCCGAGAGAAAATGTTTCAGACGAGGTCTCGTGAAAATTTCTCGAGCTCAAACCTCTGCGAGACCAGTCGTGAGCCTCCGCGCCAAGAGCTGATTCTGCGAGAGCAGTCGTGAGCCTCCGCGCAGAGAGGTGAATCTGCGAGGCCGGTCGTGAGACTCCGCGCAGGGTCGGCTCCGAGACAAAATGTTTCAGACGAGGTCTCGTGAAAATTTCTCGAGCTCAAACCTCTGCGAGCCCAGTCGTGAGCCTCCGCGCAGAGAGCTGATTCTGCAGAACAGTCGTCAGCCTCCACGCAGAGAGCTTATTCTGCGAGAGCAGTCGTGAGCCTCCGCGCAGTGAGGTGAATCTGCGAGGCCGGTCGTGAGCCATCGCGCAGAGCCGGCTCCGAGAGAAAATGTTTCAGACGAGGTCTCGTGAAAATTTCTCAAGCTCGAACCTCTGCCAGCCGAGTCGTGAGCCTCCGCGCAGAGAGCTGATTCTGCAGAACAGTCGTCAGCCTCCACGCAGAGAGATGAATCTGCGAGGCCGGTCGTGAGACTCCACGCAGGGTCGGCTCCGAGACAAAATGTTTCAGACGAGGTCTCGTGAAAATTTCTCGAGCTCAAACCTCTGCGAGCCCAGTCGTGAGCCTCATCGCAGAGAGCTGATTCTGCAGAACAGTCGTCAGCCTCCACGCAGAGAGCTGATTCTGCGAGAGCAGTCGAGATCCTCCGCGCAGAGAGGTGATTCTGCGAGAGCAGTTGTGAGCCTCCGCGCAGAGAGCTGATTCTGCGAACAGTCGTCAGCCTCCACGCAGAGAGCTTATTCTGCGAGAGCAGTCGTGAGCCTCCGCGCAGTGAGGTGAATCTGCGAGGCCGGTCGTGAGCCTCCGCGCAGAGCCGGCTCCGAGAGAAAATGTTTCAGACGAGGTCTCGTGAAAATTTCTCGAGCTCAAACCTCTGCGAGACCAGTCGTGAGCCTCCGCGACAAGAGCTGATTCTGCGAGAGCAGTCGTGAGCCTCTGCGCAGGAAGGTGAATCTGCGAGGCCGGTCGTGAGACTCCGCGCAGGGTCGGCTCCGAGACAAAATGTTTCAGACGAGGTCTCGTGAAAATTTCTCGAGCTCAAACCTCTGCGAGCCCAGTCGTGAGCCTCCGCGCAGAGAGCTGATTCTGCAGAACAGTCGTCAGCATCCACGCAGAGAGCTGATTCTGCGAGAGCAGTCGAGAGCCTCCGCGCAGAGAGGTGATTCTGCGAGAGCAGTGAGCCTCCGCGCAGAGAGCTGATTCTGCAGAACAGTCGTCAGCCTCCACGCAGAGAGCTTATTCTGCGAGAGCAGTCGTGAGCCTCCGCGCAGTGAGGTGAATCTGCGAAGCCAGTCGTGAGCCATCGCGCAGAGCCGGCTCCGAGAGAAAATGTTTCAGACGAGGTCTCGTGAAAATTTCTCAAGCTCGAACCTCTGCCAGCCGAGTCGTGAGCCTCCGCGCAGAGAGCTGATTCTGCAGAACAGTCGTCAGCCTCCACGCAGAGAGATGAATCTGCGAGGCCGGTCGTGAGACTCCGCGCAGGGTCGGCTCCGAGACAAAATGTTTCAGACAAGGTCTCGTGAAAATTTCTCGAGCTCAAACCTCTGCGAGCCCAGTCGTGAGCCTCCACGCAGAGAGCTGATTCTGCGAGAGCAGTCGAGAGCCTCCGCGCAGAGAGGTGATTCTGCGAGAGCAGTTGTGAGCCTCCGCGCAGAGAGCTGATTCTGCGAACAGTCGTCAGCCTCCACGCAGAGAGCTTATTCTGCGAGAGCAGTCGTGAGCCTCCGCGCAGTGAGGTGAATCTGCGAGGCCGGGCGTGAGCCATCGCGCAGAGCCGGCTCCGAGAGAAAATGTTTCAGACGAGGTCTCGTGAAAATTTCTCGAGCTCGAACCTCTGCCAGCCCAGTCGTGAGCCTCCGCGCAGAGAGCTGATTCTACGAGAACAGTCGTGAGCCTCCGCGCAGAGAGGTGAATCTGCGAGGCCGGTCGTGAGACTCCGCCCAGAGAGCTGAATCTGCAGAATAGTCGTCAGCCTTGGCGCAGAGCGGTGAATCTGCGAGGCCGGTCGTGAGCCTCCGCGCAGTGAGTTGAATCTGCGAGGCCGGTCGTGAGCCTCCGCGCAGAGCTGGATACGAGAGAAAATGTTTCAGATGAGGTCTCGTGAAAATTTCTCGAGTTCAAACCTCTGCGAAACCCATCATGAGCCTCCCCGCAGAGAGCTGATTCTGCGAGAGCAGTCGTGAGCCTCCGCGCAGAGAGGTTAATCTGCGAGGCCGGTCCTGAGCCTACGCGCAGAGCCGACTCCAAGAGAAAATGTTTCCGACGAGGTCTCGTGAAAATTTCTCGAGCTCAAACCTCTGCGAGCCCAGTCGTGAGCCTCCGTGCCAAGAGCTGATTCTGCAGAACAGTCGTCAGCCTCCGCGCAGAGGGGTGAATCTGCGAGGCCGGTCGTGAGCCTCTGCGCAGTGAGGTGAATCTGCGAGTCCGGTCGTGAGCCTCCGCGCAGAGCCGGCTCAGAGAGAAAATGTTTCAGACCAGGTCTCGTGAAAATTTCTCGAGTTCAAACCTCTGCGAGACCAGTCGTGAGCCTCCGCGCCAAGAGCTGATTCTGCGAGAGCAGTCGTGAGCCTCCGCGCAGAGACGTTAATCTGCGAGGCCGGTCCTGAGCCTCCGCGCAGAGCCGGCTCAGAGAGAAAATGTTTCAGACCAGGTCTCGTGAAAATTTCTCGAGCTCAAACCTCTGCCAGCCTAGTCATGAGCCTCCGCGGAGAGAGCTGATTCTGCGAGAGCAATCGTGAGCCTCCTCGCAGACAGCTGATTCAGCGAGAGCAGTCGTGAGCCACCGCGCAGGGCCGGCTCCGAGAGAAAATGTTTCAGACGAGGTCTCGTGAAAATTTCTCGAGCTCAAACCTCTGCGAGACCAGTCGTGAGCCTCCGCGCCAAGAGCTGATTCTGCGAGAGCAGTCGTGAGCCTCCGCGCAGAGAGGTGAATCTGCGAGGCCGGTCGTGAGACTCCGCGCAGGGTCGGCTCCGAGACAAAATGTTTCAGACGAGGTCTCGTGAAAATTTCTCGAGCTCAAACCTCTGCGAGCCCAGTCATGAGCCTCCGCGCAGAGAGCTGATTCTGCAGAACAGTCGTCAGCCTCCGCGCAGAGAGGTGAATCTGCGAGGCCGGTCGTGAGCCTCCGCGCAGAGCCGGCTCCTAGAGAAAATGTGTCAGACGAGGTATCGTGAAAATTTCTCGAGCTCAAACCTCTGCGAGCCCAGTCGTGAGCCTCCGCGCAGAGAGGTGAATCTGCGAGGCCAGTCGTGGGCCACCGCGCAGGGCCGGCTCCTAGAGAAAATGTTTCAGACGAGGTCTCGTGAAAATCTCTCGAGCTCAAACCTCTGCGAGACCAGTCGTGAGCCTCCGCGCCAAGAGCTGATTCTGCGAGAGCAGTCGTGAGCCTCCGCGCAGAGAGGTGAATCTGCGAGGCCGGTCCTGAGCCTCCGCGCAGAGCCGACTCCAAGAGAAAATGTTTCAGACGAGGTCTCGTGAAAATTTCTCGAGCTCAAACCTCTGCGACCCCAGTCGTGAGCGTCCGCGCCAAGAGCTGATTCTGCAGAACAGTCGTCAGCCTCCGCGCAGAGAGGTGAATCTGCGAGGCCGGTCGTGAGCCTCTGCGCAGTGAGGTGAATTTGCGAGGCCGGTCGTGAGCCTCCGCGCAGAGCCGGCTCAGAGAGAAAATGTTTCAGACCAGGTCTCGTGAAAATTTCTCGAGCTCAAACCTCTGCGAGACCAGTCGTGAGCCTCCGCGCCAAGAGCTGATTCTGCGAGAGCAGTCGTGAGCCTCCGCGCAGAGAGGTGAATCTGCGAGGCCGGTCATGAGACTCCGCGCAGGGTCGGCTCCGAGACAAAATGTTTCAGACGAGGTCTCGTGAAAATTTCTCGAGCTCAAACCTCTGCGAGCCCAGTCGTGAGCCTCCGCGCAGAGAGCTGATTCTGCGGAACAGTCGTCAGCCTCCGCGCAGAGAGGTGAATCTGCGAGGCCGGTCGTGAGCCTCCGCGCAGAGCCGGCTCCTAGAGAAAATGTGTCAGACGAGGTATCGTGAAAATTTCTCGAGCTCAAACCTCTGCGAGCCCAGTCGTGAGCCTCCGCGCAGAGAGGTGAATCTGCGAGGCCAGTCGTGGGCCACCGCGCAGGGCCGGCTCCTAGAGAAAATGTTTCAGACGAGGTCTCGTGAAAATCTCTCGAGCTCAAACCTCTGCGAGACCAGTCGTGAGCCTCCGCGCCAAGAGCTGATTCTGCGAGAGCAGTCGTGAGCCTCCGCGCAGAGAGGTGAATCTGCGAGGCCGGTCCTGAGCCTCCGCGCAGAGCCGACTCCAAGAGAAAATGTTTCAGTCGAGGTCTCGTGAAAATTTCTCGAGCTCAAACCTCTGCGACCCCAGTCGTGAGCGTCCGCGCCAAGAGCTGATTCTGCAGAACAGTCGTCAGCCTCCGCGCAGAGAGGTGAATCTGCGAGGCCGGTCGTGAGCCTCTGCGCAGTGAGGTGAATTTGCGAGGCCGGTCGTGAGCCTCCGCGCAGAGCCGGCTCAGAGAGAAAATGTTTCAGACCAGGTCTCGTGAAAATTTCTCGAGCTCAAACCTCTGCGAGACCAGTCGTGAGCCTCCGCGCCAAGAGCTGATTCTGCGAGAGCAGTCGTGAGCCTCCGCGCAGAGAGGTGAATCTGCGAGGCCGGTCATGAGACTCCGCGCAGGGTCGGCTCCGAGACAAAATGTTTCAGACGAGGTCTCGTGAAAATTTCTCGAGCTCAAACCTCTGCCAGCCCAGTCGTGAGCCTCCGCGCAGAGAGCTGATTCTACGAGAACAGTCGTGAGCCTCCGCGCAGAGAGGTGAATCTGCGAGGCCGGTCGTGAGACTCCGCGCAGAGAGCTGAATCTGCAGAATAGTCGTCAGCCTTGGCGCAGAGCGGTGAATCTGCGAGGCCAGTCGTGAGCCTCCGCGCAGTGAGTTGAATCTGCGAGGCCGGTCGTGAGCCTCCGCGCAGAGCTGGATACGAGAGAAAATGTTTCAGATGAGGTCTCGTGAAAATTTCTCGAGTTCAAACCTCTGCGAAACCCATCATGAGCCTCCCCGCAGAGAACTGATTCTGCGAGAGCAGTCGTGAGCCTCCGTGCAGAGCCGGCACCGAGAGAAAATTTTTCAGACGAGGTCTCGTGAAAATTTCTCGAGCTCAAACCTCTGCGAGACCAGTCGTGAGCCTCCGCGCCAAGAGCTGATTCTGCAGAACAGTCATCAGCCTCTGCGCAGAGAGGTGAATCTGCGAGGCCGGTCGTGAGACTCCGCGCAGGGTCGGCTCCGAGACAAAATGTTTCAGACGAGGTCTCGTGAAAATTTCTCGAGCTCAAACCTCTTCGAGCCCAGTCGTGAGCCTCCACGCCGAGAGCTGATTCTGCGAAACAGTCGTCAGCCTCCACGCAGAGAGGTGAATCTGCGAGGCCGGTTGTGAAGCCTCCGCGCAGTGAGGTGAATTTGAGCCTCCGCGCAGAGCCGGCTCCGAGAGAAAATGTTTCAGACGAGGTCTCATGGAAATTTCTAGAGCTCAAACCTCTGCCAGCCCAGTCGTGAGCCTCCGCGCAGAGAGCTGAATCTACGAGAACAGTCGTGAGCCTCCGCGCAGAGAGCTGATTCTGCAGAACAGTCGTCAGCCTCCGCACAGAGAGGTGAATCTGCGAGGACGGTCGTGAGCCTCCGCGCAGTGAGGTGAATCTGCGAGGCCGGTCGTGAGCCATCGCGCAGAGCCGGCTCCGAGAGAAAATGTTTCAGACGAGGTCTCGTGAAAATTTCTCGAACTCGAACCTCTGCCAGCCCAGTCGTGAGCCTCCGCGCAGAGAGCTGATTCTACGAGAACAGTCGTGAGCCTCCGCGCAGAGAGATGAATCTGCGAGGCAGGTCGTGAGACTCCGCGCAGAGAGCTGATTCTACGAGAACAGTCGTGAGCCTCCGCGCAGAGAGGAAACCTCTGCGAGCCCAGTCGTGAGCCTCCGCGCAGAGAGCTGATTCTACGAGAACAGTCGTGAGCCTCCGCGCAGAGAGGTGAATCTGCGAGGCCGGTCGTGAGACTCCGCGCAGAGAGCTGAATCTGCAGAATAGTCGTCAGCCTCGGCGCAGAGCGGTGAATCTCCGAGGCCGGTCGTGAGCCTCCGCGCAGTGAGGTGAATCTGCGAGGCCGGTCGTGAGCCTCCGCGCAGAGCTGGATACGAGAGAAAATGTTTCAGATGAGGTCTCGTGAAAATTTCTCGAGTTCAAACCTCTGCGAAACCCATCATGAGCCTCCCCGCAGAGAACTGATTCTGCGAGAGCAGTCGTGAGCCTCCGTGCAGAGCCGGCACCGAGAAAAAATTTTTCAGACGAGGTCTCGTGAAAATTTCTCGAGCTCAAACCTCTGCGAGACCAATCGTGAGCCTCCGCGCCAAGAGCTGATTCTGCGAGAGCAGTCGTGAGCCTCCGCGCAGAGAGGTGAATCTGCGAGGCCGGTCCTGAGCCTCCGCGCAGAGCCGACTCCAAGAGAAAATGTTTCAGACGAGGTCTCGTGAAAATTTCTCGAGCTCAAACCTCTGCGAGCCCAGTCGTGAGCCTCCGCGCCAAGAGCTGATTCTGCAGAACAGTCGTCAGCCTCTGCGCAGAGAGGTGAATCTGCGAGGCCGGTCGTGAGCCTCTGCGCAGTGAGGTGAATCTGCGAGGCCGGTCGTGAGCCTCCGCGCAGAGCCGGCTCAGAGAGAAAATGTTTCAGACCAGGTCTCGTGAAAATTTCTCGAGCTCAAACCTCTGCCAGCCCAGTCGTGAGCCTCCACGCAGAGACCTGATTCTGCGAGAGCAATCGTGAGCCTCCGCGCAGAGAGGTGAATCTGCGAGGCCAGTCGTGAGCCACCACGCAGGGCCGGCTCCGAGAGAAAATGTTTCAGACGAGGTCTCGTGAAAATTTCTCGAGCTCAAACCTCTGCGAGACCAGTCGTGAGCCTCCGCGCCAAGAGCTGATTCTGCGAGAGCAGTCGTGAGCCTCCGCGCAGAGAGGTGAATCTGCGAGGCCGGTCGTGAGACTCCGCGCAGGGTCGGCTCCGAGACAAAATGTTTCAGACGAGGTCTCGTGAAAATTTCTCGAGCTCAAACCTCTGCGAGCCCAGTCGTGAGCCTCCGCGCAGAGAGCTGATTCTGCAGAACAGTCGTCAGCCTCCACGCAGAGAGCTTATTCTGCGAGAGCAGTCGTGAGCCTCCGCGCAGTGAGGTGAATCTGCGAGGCCGGTCGTGAGCCATCGCGCAGAGCCGGCTCCGAGAGAAAATGTTTCAGACGAGGTCTCGTGAAAATTTCTCAAGCTCGAACCTCTGCCAGCCGAGTCGTGAGCCTCCGCGCAGAGAGCTGATTCTGCAGAACAGTCGTCAGCCTCCACGCAGAGAGATGAATCTGCGAGGCCGGTCGTGAGACTCCACGCAGGGTCGGCTCCGAGACAAAATGTTTCAGACGAGGTCTCGTGAAAATTTCTCGAGCTCAAACCTCTGCGAGCCCAGTCGTGAGCCTCATCGCAGAGAGCTGATTCTGCAGAACAGTCGTCAGCCTCCACGCAGAGAGCTGATTCTGCGAGAGCAGTCGAGAGCCTCCGCGCAGAGAGGTGATTCTGCGAGAGCAGTTGTGAGCCTCCGCGCAGAGAGCTGATTCTGCGAACAGTCGTCAGCCTCCACGCAGAGAGCTTATTCTGCGAGAGCAGTCGTGAGCCTCCGCGCAGTGAGGTGAATCTGCGAGGCCGGTCGTGAGCCATCGCGCAGAGCCGGCTCCGAGAGAAAATGTTTCAGACGAGGTCTCGTGAAAATTTCTCGAGCTCGAACCTCTGCCAGCCCAGTCGTGAGCCTCCGCGCAGAGAGCTGATTCTACGAGAACAGTCGTGAGCCTCCGCGCAGAGAGATGAATCTGCGAGGCAGGTCGTGAGACTCCGCGCAGAGAGCTGAATCTGCAGAATAGTCGTCAGCCTCGGCGCAGAGCGGTGAATCTGCGAGGCCGCTCGAGCCTCCGCGCAGTGAGGTGAATCTGCGAGGCCGGTCGTGAGCCTCCGTGCAGAGCTGGATACGAGAGAAAATCTCTGCGAGCCCAGTCGTGAGCCTCCGCGCAGAGAGCTGATTCTACGAGAACAGTCGTGAGCCTCCGCGCAGTGAGGTGAATCTGCGAGGCCGGTCGTGAGCCTCCGCGCAGAGCTGGATACGAGACAAAATGTTTCAGACGAGGTCTCGTGAAAATTTCTCGAGCTCAAACCTCTGCGAGCCCAGTCGTGAGCCTCCGCGCAGAGAGCTGATTCTGCAGAACAGTCGTCAGCCTCCACGCAGAGAGCTTATTCTGCGAGAGCAGTCGTGAGCCTCCGCGCAGTGAGGTGAATCTGCGAGGCCGGTCGTGAGCCATCGCGCAGAGCCGGCTCCGAGAGAAAATGTTTCAGACGAGGTCTCGTGAAAATTTCTCAAGCTCGAACCTCTGCCAGCCGAGTCGTGAGCCTCCGCGCAGAGAGCTGATTCTGCAGAACAGTCGTCAGCCTCCACGCAGAGAGATGAATCTGCGAGGCCGGTCGTGAGACTCCACGCAGGGTCGGCTCCGAGACAAAATGTTTCAGACGAGGTCTCGTGAAAATTTCTCGAGCTCAAACCTCTGCGAGCCCAGTCGTGAGCCTCATCGCAGAGAGCTGATTCTGCAGAACAGTCGTCAGCCTCCACGCAGAGAGCTGATTCTGCGAGAGCAGTCGAGAGCCTCCGCGCAGAGAGGTGATTCTGCGAGAGCAGTTGTGAGCCTCCGCGCAGAGAGCTGATTCTGCGAACAGTCGTCAGCCTCCACGCAGAGAGCTTATTCTGCGAGAGCAGTCGTGAGCCTCCGCGCAGTGAGGTGAATCTGCGAGGCCGGTCGTGAGCCATCGCGCAGAGCCGGCTCCGAGAGAAAATGTTTCAGACGAGGTCTCGTGAAAATTTCTCGAGCTCGAACCTCTGCCAGCCCAGTCGTGAGCCTCCGCGCAGAGAGCTGATTCTACGAGAACAGTCGTGAGCCTCCGCGCAGAGAGATGAATCTGCGAGGCAGGTCGTGAGACTCCGCGCAGAGAGCTGAATCTGCAGAATAGTCGTCAGCCTCGGCGCAGAGCGGTGAATCTGCGAGGCCGCTCGAGCCTCCGCGCAGTGAGGTGAATCTGCGAGGCCGGTCGTGAGCCTCCGTGCAGAGCTGGATACGAGAGAAAATCTCTGCGAGCCCAGTCGTGAGCCTCCGCGCAGAGAGCTGATTCTACGAGAACAGTCGTGAGCCTCCGCGCAGTGAGGTGAATCTGCGAGGCCGGTCGTGAGCCTCCGCGCAGAGCTGGATACGAGAGAAAATGTTTCAGATGAGGTCTCGTGAAAATTTCTCGAGTTCAAACCTCTGCGAAACCCATCATGAGCCTCCCCGCAGAGAACTGATTCTGCGAGAGCAGTCGTGAGCCTCCGTGCAGAGCCGGCACCGAGAGAAAATTTTTCAGACAAAGTCTCATGAAAATTTCTCGAGCTCAAACCTCTGTGAGCCCAGTCGTGAGCCTCCGCGCCAAGAGCTGATTCTGCAGAACAGTCGTCAGCCTTTGCGCAGAGAGGTGAATCTGCGAGGCCGGTCGTGAGCCTCTGCGCAGTGAGGTGAATCTGCGAGGCCGGTCGTGAGCCTCCGCGCAGAGCCGGCTCAGAGAGAAAATGTTTCAGACCAGGTCTCGTGAAAATTTCTCGAGCTCAAACCTCTGCCAGCCCAGTCGTGAGCCTCCACGCAGAGACCTGATTCTGCGAGAGCAATCGTGAGCCTCCGCGCAGAGAGGTGAATCTGCGAGGCCAGTCGTGAGCCACCACGCAGGGCCGGCTCCGAGAGAAAATGTTTCAGACGAGGTCTCGTGAAAATTTCTCGAGCTCAAACCTCTGCGAGACCAGTCGTGAGCCTCCGCGCCAAGAGCTGATTCTGCGAGAGCAGTCGTGAGCCTCTGCGCAGAGAGGTGAATCTGCGAGGCCGGTCGTGAGACTCCGCGCAGGGTCGGCTCCGAGACAAAATGTTTCAGACGAGGTCTCGTGAAAATTTCTCGAGCTCAAACCTCTGCGAGCCCAGTCGTGAGCCTCCGCGCAGAGAGCTGATTCTGCAGAACAGTCGTCAGCCTCCACGCAGAGAGCTTATTCTGCGAGAGCAGTCGTGAGCCTCCGCGCAGTGAGGTGAATCTGCGAAGCCGGTCATGAGCCATCGCGCAGAGCCGGCTCCGAGAGAAAATGTTTCAGACGAGGTCTCGTGAAAATTTCTCAAGCTCGAACCTCTGCCAGCCGAGTCGTGAGCCTCCGCGCAGAGAGCTGATTCTGCAGAACAGTCGTCAGCCTCCACGCAGAGAGATGAATCTGCGAGGCCGGTCGTGAGACTCCGCGCAGGGTCGGCTCCGAGACAAAATGTTTCAGACGAGGTCTCGTGAAAATTTCTCGAGCTCAAACCTCTGCGAGCCCAGTCGTGAGCCTCATCGCAGAGAGCTGATTCTGCAGAACAGTCGTCAGCCTCCACGCAGAGAGCTGATTCTGCGAGAGCAGTCGAGAACCTCCGCGCAGAGAGGTGATTCTGCGAGAGCAGTTGTGAGCCTCCGCGCAGAGAGCTGATTCTGCGAACAGTCGTCAGCCTCCACGCAGAGAGCTTATTCTGCGAGAGCAGTCGTGAGCCTCCTCGCAGTGAGGTGAATCTGCGAGGCCGGGCGTGAGCCATCGCGCAGAGCCGGCTCCGAGAGAAAATGTTTCAGACGAGGTCTCGTGAAAATTTCTCGAGCTCGAACCTCTGCCAGCCCAGTCGTGAGCCTCCGCGCAGAGAGCTGATTCTACGAGAACAGTCGTGAGACTCCGCGCAGAGAGCTGAATCTGCAGAATAGTCGTCAGCCTTGGCGCAGAGCGGTGAATCTGCGAGGCCGGTCGTGAGCCTCCGCGCAGTGAGTTGAATCTGCGAGGCCGGTCGTGAGCCTCCGCGCAGAGCTGGATACGAGAGAAAATGTTTCAGATGAGGTCTCGTGAAAATTTCTCGAGTTCAAACCTCTGCGAAACCCATCATGAGCCTCCCCGCAGAGAGCTGATTCTGCGAGAGCAGTCGTGAGCCTCCGCGCAGAGAGGTTAATCTGCGAGGCCGGTCCTGAGCCTACGCGCAGAGCCGACTCCAAGAGAAAATGTTTCCGACGAGGTCTCGTGAAAATTTCTCGAGCTCAAACCTCTGCGAGCCCAGTCGTGAGCCTCCGTGCCAAGAGCTGATTCTGCAGAACAGTCGTCAGCCTCCGCGCAGAGGGGTGAATCTGCGAGGCCGGTCGTGAGCCTCTGCGCAGTGAGGTGAATCTGCGAGTCCGGTCGTGAGCCTCCGCGCAGAGCCGGCTCAGAGAGAAAATGTTTCAGACCAGGTCTCGTGAAAATTTCTCGAATTCAAACCTCTGCGAGACCAGTCGTGAGCCTCCGCGCCAAGAGCTGATTCTGCGAGAGCAGTCGTGAGCCTCCGCGCAGAGACGTTAATCTGCGAGGCCGGTCCTGAGCCTCCGCGCAGAGCCGGCTCAGAGAGAAAATGTTTCAGACCAGGTCTCGTGAAAATTTCTCGAGCTCAAACCTCTGCCAGCCTAGTCATGAGCCTCCGCGGAGAGAGCTGATTCTGCGAGAGCAATCGTGAGCCTCCTCGCAGACAGCTGATTCAGCGAGAGCAGTCGTGAGCCACCGCGCAGGGCCGGCTCCGAGAGAAAATGTTTCAGACGAGGTCTCGTGAAAATTTCTCGAGCTCAAACCTCTGCGAGACCAGTCGTGAGCCTCCGCGCCAAGAGCTGATTCTGCGAGAGCAGTCGTGAGCCTCCGCGCAGAGAGGTGAATCTGCGAGGCCGGTCGTGAGACTCCGCGCAGGGTCGGCTCCGAGACAAAATGTTTCAGACGAGGTCTCGTGAAAATTTCTCGAGCTCAAACCTCTGCGAGCCCAGTCGTGAGCCTCCGCGCAGAGAGCTGATTCTGCGGAACAGTCGTCAGCCTCCGCGCAGAGAGGTGAATCTGCGAGGCCGGTCGTGAGCCTCCGCGCAGAGCCGGCTCCTAGAGAAAATGTGTCAGACGAGGTATCGTGAAAATTTCTCGAGCTCAAACCTCTGCGAGCCCAGTCGTGAGCCTCCGCGCAGAGAGGTGAATCTGCGAGGCCAGGCGTGGGCCACCGCGCAGGGCCGGCTCCTAGAGAAAATGTTTCAGACGAGGTCTCGTGAAAATCTCTCGAGCTCAAACCTCTGCGAGACCAGTCGTGAGCCTCCGCGCCAAGAGCTGATTCTGCGAGAGCAGTCGTGAGCCTCCGCGCAGAGAGGTGAATCTGCGAGGCCGGTCCTGAGCCTCCGCGCAGAGCCGACTCCAAGAGAAAATGTTTCAGACGAGGTCTCGTGAAAATTTCTCGAGCTCAAACCTCTGCGACCCCAGTCGTGAGCGTCCGCGCCAAGAGCTGATTCTGCAGAACAGTCGTCAGCCTCCGCGCAGAGAGGTGAATCTGCGAGGCCGGTCGTGAGCCTCTGCGCAGTGAGGTGAATTTGCGAGGCCGGTCGTGAGCCTCCGCGCAGAGCCGGCTCAGAGAGAAAATGTTTCAGACCAGGTCTCGTGAAAATTTCTCGAGCTCAAACCTCTGCCAGCCCAGTCGTGAGCCTCCACGCAGAGACCTGATTCTGCGAGAGCAATCGTGAGCCTCCGCGCAGAGAGGTGAATCTGCGAGGCCAGTCGTGAGCCACCACGCAGGGCCGGCTCCGAGAGAAAATGTTTCAGACGAGGTCTCGTGAAAATTTCTCGAGCTCAAACCTCTGCGAGACCAGTCGTGAGCCTCCGCGCCAAGAGCTGATTCTGCGAGAGCAGTCGTGAGCCTCTGCGCAGAGAGGTGAATCTGCGAGGCCGGTCGTGAGACTCCGCGCAGGGTCGGCTCCGAGACAAAATGTTTCAGACGAGGTCTCGTGAAAATTTCTCGAGCTCAAACCTCTGCGAGCCCAGTCGTGAGCCTCCGCGCAGAGAGCTGATTCTGCAGAACAGTCGTCAGCATCCACGCAGAGAGCTGATTCTGCGAGAGCAGTCGAGAGCCTCCGCGCAGAGAGGTGATTCTGCGAGAGCAGTGAGCCTCCGCGCAGAGAGCTGATTCTGCAGAACAGTCGTCAGCCTCCACGCAGAGAGCTTATTCTGCGAGAGCAGTCGTGAGCCTCCGCGCAGTGAGGTGAATCTGCGAAGCCGGTCGTGAGCCATCGCGCAGAGCCGGCTCCGAGAGAAAATGTTTCAGACGAGGTCTCGTGAAAATTTCTCAAGCTCGAACCTCTGCCAGCCGAGTCGTGAGCCTCCGCGCAGAGAGCTGATTCTGCAGAACAGTCGTCAGCCTCCACGCAGAGAGATGAATCTGCGAGGCCGGTCGTGAGACTCCGCGCAGGGTCGGCTCCGAGACAAAATGTTTCAGACGAGGTCTCGTGAAAATTTCTCGAGCTCAAACCTCTGCGAGCCCAGTCGTGAGCCTCATCGCAGAGAGCTGATTCTGCAGAACAGTCGTCAGCCTCCACGCAGAGAGCTGATTCTGCGAGAGCAGTCGAGAGCCTCCGCGCAGAGAGGTGATTCTGCGGGAGCAGTTGTGAGCCTCCGCGCAGAGAGCTGATTCTGCGAACAGTCGTCAGCCTCCACGCAGAGAGCTTATTCTGCGAGAGCAGTCGTGAGCCTCCGCGCAGTGAGGTGAATCTGCGAGGCCGGTCGTGAGCCATCGCGCAGAGCCGGCTCCGAGAGAAAATGTTTCAGACGAGGTCTCGTGAAAATTTCTCGAGCTCGAACCTCTGCCAGCCCAGTCGTGAGCCTCCGCGCAGAGAGCTGATTCTACGAGAACAGTCGTGAGCCTCCGCGCAGAGAGGTGAATCTGCGAGGCCGGTCGTGAGACTCCGCGCAGAGAGCTGAATCTGCAGAATAGTCGTCAGCCTTGGCGCAGAGCGGTGAATCTGCGAGGCCGGTCGTGAGCCTCCGCGCAGTGAGTTGAATCTGCGAGGCCGGTCGTGAGCCTCCGCGCAGAGCTGGTACGAGAGAAAATGTTTCAGATGAGGTCTCGTGAAAATTTCTCGAGTTCAAACCTCTGCGAAACCCATCATGAGCCTCCCCGCAGAGAGCTGATTCTGCGAGAGCAGTCGTGAGCCTCCGCGCAGAGAGGTTAATCTGCGAGGCCGGTCCTGAGCCTACGCGCAGAGCCGACTCCAAGAGAAAATGTTTCCGACGAGGTCTCGTGAAAATTTCTCGAGCTCAAACCTCTGCGAGCCCAGTCGTGAGCCTCCGTGCCAAGAGCTGATTCTGCAGAACAGTCGTCAGCCTCCGCGCAGAGGGGTGAATCTGCGAGGCCGGTCGTGAGCCTCTGCGCAGTGAGGTGAATCTGCGAGTCCGGTCGTGAGCCTCCGCGCAGAGCCGGCTCAGAGAGAAAATGTTTCAGACCAGGTCTCGTGAAAATTTCTCGAGTTCAAACCTCTGCGAGACCAGTCGTGAGCCTCCGCGCCAACAGCTGATTCTGCGAGAGCAGTCGTGAGCCTCCGCGCAGAGACGTTAATCTGCGAGGCCGGTCCTGAGCCTCCGCGCAGAGCCGGCTCATAGAGAAAATGTTTCAGACCAGGTCTCGTGAAAATTTCTCGAGCTCAAACCTCTGCCAGCCTAGTCATGAGCCTCCGCGGAGAGAGCTGATTCTGCGAGAGCAATCGTGAGCCTCCTCGCAGACAGCTGATTCAGCGAGAGCAGTCGTGAGCCACCGCGCAGGGCCGGCTCCGAGAGAAAATGTTTCAGACGAGGTCTCGTGAAAATTTCTCGAGCTCAAACCTCTGCGAGACCAGTCGTGAGCCTCCGCGCCAAGAGCTGATTCTGCGAGAGCAGTCGTGAGCCTCCGCGCAGAGAGGTGAATCTGCGAGGCCGGTCCTGAGCCTCCGCGCAGAGCCGACTCCAAGAGAAAATGTTTCAGACGAGGTCTCGTGAAAATTTCTCGAGCTCAAACCTCTGCGACCCCAGTCGTGAGCGTCCGCGCCAAGAGCTGATTCTGCAGAACAGTCGTCAGCCTCCGCGCAGAGAGGTGAATCTGCGAGGCCGGTCGTGAGCCTCTGCGCAGTGAGGTGAATTTGCGAGGCCGGTCGTGAGCCTCCGCGCAGAGCCGGCTCAGAGAGAAAATGTTTCAGACCAGGTCTCGTGAAAATTTCTCGAGCTCAAACCTCTGCCAGCCCAGTCGTGAGCCTCCACGCAGAGACCTGATTCTGCGAGAGCAATCGTGAGCCTCCGCGCAGAGAGGTGAATCTGCGAGGCCAGTCGTGAGCCACCACGCAGGGCCGGCTCCGAGAGAAAATGTTTCAGACGAGGTCTCGTGAAAATTTCTCGAGCTCAAACCTCTGCGAGACCAGTCGTGAGCCTCCGCGCCAAGAGCTGATTCTGCGAGAGCAGTCGTGAGCCTCTGCGCAGAGAGGTGAATCTGCGAGGCCGGTCGTGAGACTCCGCGCAGGGTCGGCTCCGAGACAAAATGTTTCAGACGAGGTCTCGTGAAAATTTCTCGAGCTCAAACCTCTGCGAGCCCAGTCGTGAGCCTCCGCGCAGAGAGCTGATTCTGCAGAACAGTCGTCAGCATCCACGCAGAGAGCTGATTCTGCGAGAGCAGTCGAGAGCCTCCGCGCAGAGAGGTGATTCTGCGAGAGCAGTGAGCCTCCGCGCAGAGAGCTGATTCTGCAGAACAGTCGTCAGCCTCCACGCAGAGAGCTTATTCTGCGAGAGCAGTCGTGAGCCTCCGCGCAGTGAGGTGAATCTGCGAAGCCGGTCGTGAGCCATCGCGCAGAGCCGGCTCCGAGAGAAAATGTTTCAGACGAGGTCTCGTGAAAATTTCTCAAGCTCGAACCTCTGCCAGCCGAGTCGTGAGCCTCCGCGCAGAGAGCTGATTCTGCAGAACAGTCGTCAGCCTCCACGCAGAGAGATGAATCTGCGAGGCCGGTCGTGAGACTCCGCGCAGGGTCGGCTCCGAGACAAAATGTTTCAGACGAGGTCTCGTGAAAATTTCTCGAGCTCAAACCTCTGCGAGCCCAGTCGTGAGCCTCATCGCAGAGAGCTGATTCTGCAGAACAGTCGTCAGCCTCCACGCAGAGAGCTGATTCTGCGAGAGCAGTCGAGAGCCTCCGCGCAGAGAGGTGATTCTGCGGGAGCAGTTGTGAGCCTCCGCGCAGAGAGCTGATTCTGCGAACAGTCGTCAGCCTCCACGCAGAGAGCTTATTCTGCGAGAGCAGTCGTGAGCCTCCGCGCAGTGAGGTGAATCTGCGAGGCCGGTCGTGAGCCATCGCGCAGAGCCGGCTCCGAGAGAAAATGTTTCAGACGAGGTCTCGTGAAAATTTCTCGAGCTCGAACCTCTGCCAGCCCAGTCGTGAGCCTCCGCGCAGAGAGCTGATTCTACGAGAACAGTCGTGAGCCTCCGCGCAGAGAGGTGAATCTGCGAGGCCGGTCGTGAGACTCCGCGCAGAGAGCTGAATCTGCAGAATAGTCGTCAGCCTTGGCGCAGAGCGGTGAATCTGCGAGGCCGGTCGTGAGCCTCCGCGCAGTGAGTTGAATCTGCGAGGCCGGTCGTGAGCCTCCGCGCAGAGCTGGTACGAGAGAAAATGTTTCAGATGAGGTCTCGTGAAAATTTCTCGAGTTCAAACCTCTGCGAAACCCATCATGAGCCTCCCCGCAGAGAGCTGATTCTGCGAGAGCAGTCGTGAGCCTCCGCGCAGAGAGGTTAATCTGCGAGGCCGGTCCTGAGCCTACGCGCAGAGCCGACTCCAAGAGAAAATGTTTCCGACGAGGTCTCGTGAAAATTTCTCGAGCTCAAACCTCTGCGAGCCCAGTCGTGAGCCTCCGTGCCAAGAGCTGATTCTGCAGAACAGTCGTCAGCCTCCGCGCAGAGGGGTGAATCTGCGAGGCCGGTCGTGAGCCTCTGCGCAGTGAGGTGAATCTGCGAGTCCGGTCGTGAGCCTCCGCGCAGAGCCGGCTCAGAGAGAAAATGTTTCAGACCAGGTCTCGTGAAAATTTCTCGAGTTCAAACCTCTGCGAGACCAGTCGTGAGCCTCCGCGCCAACAGCTGATTCTGCGAGAGCAGTCGTGAGCCTCCGCGCAGAGACGTTAATCTGCGAGGCCGGTCCTGAGCCTCCGCGCAGAGCCGGCTCATAGAGAAAATGTTTCAGACCAGGTCTCGTGAAAATTTCTCGAGCTCAAACCTCTGCCAGCCTAGTCATGAGCCTCCGCGGAGAGAGCTGATTCTGCGAGAGCAATCGTGAGCCTCCTCGCAGACAGCTGATTCAGCGAGAGCAGTCGTGAGCCACCGCGCAGGGCCGGCTCCGAGAGAAAATGTTTCAGACGAGGTCTCGTGAAAATTTCTCGAGCTCAAACCTCTGCGAGACCAGTCGTGAGCCTCCGCGCCAAGAGCTGATTCTGCGAGAGCAGTCGTGAGCCTCCGCGCAGAGAGGTGAATCTGCGAGGCCGGTCGTGAGACTCCGCGCAGGGTCGGCTCCGAGACAAAATGTTTCAGACGAGGTCTCGTGAAAATTTCTCGAGCTCAAACCTCTGCGAGCCCAGTCGTGAGCCTCCGCGCAGAGAGCTGATTCTGCGGAACAGTCGTCAGCCTCCGCGCAGAGAGGTGAATCTGCGAGGCCGGTCGTGAGCCTCCGCGCAGAGCCGGCTCCTAGAGAAAATGTGTCAGACGAGGTATCGTGAAAATTTCTCGAGCTCAAACCTCTGCGAGCCCAGTCGTGAGCCTCCGCGCAGAGAGGTGAATCTGCGAGGCCAGTCGTGGGCCACCGCGCAGGGCCGGCTCCTAGAGAAAATGTTTCAGACGAGGTCTCGTGAAAATCTCTCGAGCTCAAACCTCTGCGAGACCAGTCGTGAGCCTCCGCGCCAAGAGCTGATTCTGCGAGAGCAGTCGTGAGCCTCCGCGCAGAGAGGTGAATCTGCGAGGCCGGTCCTGAGCCTCCGCGCAGAGCCGACTCCAAGAGAAAATGTTTCAGACGAGGTCTCGTGAAAATTTCTCGAGCTCAAACCTCTGCGACCCCAGTCGTGAGCGTCCGCGCCAAGAGCTGATTCTGCAGAACAGTCGTCAGCCTCCGCGCAGAGAGGTGAATCTGCGAGGCCGGTCGTGAGCCTCTGCGCAGTGAGGTGAATTTGCGAGGCCGGTCGTGAGCCTCCGCGCAGAGCCGGCTGAGAGAGAAAATGTTTCAGACCAGGTCTCGTGAAAATTTCTCGAGCTCAAACCTCTGCGAGACCAGTCGTGAGCCTCCGCGCCAAGAGCTGATTCTGCGAGAGCAGTCGTGAGCCTCCGCGCAGAGAGGTGAATCTGCGAGGCCGGTCATGAGACTCCGCGCAGGGTCGGCTCCGAGACAAAATGTTTCAGACGAGGTCTCGTGAAAATTTCTCGAGCTCAAACCTCTGCGAGCCCAGTCGTGAGCCTCCGCGCAGAGAGCTGATTCTGCAGAACAGTCGTCAGCCTCCACGCAGAGAGCTGATTCTGCGAGAGCAGTCGAGAGCCTCCGCGCAGAGAGGTGATTCTGCGAGAGCAGTTGTGAGCCTCCGCGCAGAGAGCTGATTCTGCAGAACAGTCGTCAGCCTCCACGCAGAGAGCTGATTCTGCGAGAGCAGTCGTGAGCCTCCGCGCAGTGAGGTGAATCTGCGAGGCCGGTCGTGAGCCATCGCGCAGAGCCGGCTCCGAGAGAAAATGTTTCAGACGAGGTCTCGTGAAAATTTCTCGAGCTCGAACCTCTGCCAGCCCAGTCGTGAGCCTCCGCGCAGAGAGCTGATTCTACGAGAACAGTCGTGAGCCTCCGCGCAGAGAGGTGAATCTGCGAGGCCGGTCGTGAGACTCCGCGCAGAGAGCTGAATCTGCAGAATAGTCGTCAGCCTCGGCGCAGAGCGGTGAATGTGCGAGGCCGGTCGTGAGCCTACGCGCAGTGAGTTGAATCTGCGAGGCCGGTCGTGAGCCTCCGCGCAGAGCTGGATACGAGAGAAAATGTTTCAGATGAGGTCTCGTGAAAATTTCTCGAGTTCAAACCTCTGCGAAACCCATCATGAGCCTCCCGGCAGAGAGCTGATTCTGCGAGAGCAGTCGTGAGCCTCCGCGCAGAGACGTTAATCTGCGAGGCTGGTCCTGAGCCTCCGCGCAGAGCCGGCTCAGAGAGAAAATGTTTCAGACGAGGTCTCGTAAAAATTTCTCGAGCTCAAACCTCTGCGAGACCAGTCGTGAGCCTCCGCGCCAAGAGCTGATTCTGCGAGAGCAGTCGTGAGCCTCCGCGCAGAGAGGTGAATCTGCGAGGCCGGTCGTGAGACTCCGCGCAGGGTCGGCTCCGAGACAAAATGTTTCAGACGAGGTCTCGTGAAAATTTCTCGAGCTCAAACCTCTGCGAGCCCAGTCGTGAGCCTCCGCGCAGAGAGGTGAATCTGCGAGGCCGGTCGTGAGCCTCCGCGCAGAGCCGGCTCCTAGAGAAAATGTTTCAGACGAGGTATCGTGAAAATTTCTCGAGCTCAAACCTGACGACTGTTCTGCAGAATCAGCTCTCTGCGCGGAGGCTCACAACTGCCCTCGCAGATTCACCTCTCTGCGCGGAGGCTGACGACTGTTCCGCAGAATCAGCTCTCTGCGCGGAGGCTCACGACTGGGCTCGCAGAGGTTTGAGCTCGAGAAATTTTCACGAGACCTCGTCTGAAACATTTTGTCTCGGAGCCGACCCTGCGCGGAGTCTCACGATCGGCCTCGCAGATTCACCTCTCTGCGCGGAGGCTCACGACTGCTCTCGCAGAACCAGCTCTTGGCGCGGAGGCTCACGACTGGTCTCGCAGAGGTTTGAGCTCGAGAGATTTTCACGAGACCTCGTCTGAAACATTTTCTCTCGGAGCCAGACGTTAGACGTTAGACATTTTCTCTCGGAGCCCAGTCGTGAGCCTCCGCGCAGAGAGGTGAATCTGCGAGGCCAGTCGTGGGCCACCGCGCAGGGCCGGCTCCGAGAGAAAATGTTTCAGACGAGGTCTCGTGAAAATCTCTCGAGCTCAAACCTCTGCGAGACCAGTCGTGAGCCTCCGCGCCAAGAGCTGATTCTGCGAGAGCAGTCGTGAGCCTCCGCGCAGAGAGGTGAATCTGCGAGGCCGATCGTGAGACTCCGCGCAGGGTCGGCTCCGAGACAAAATGTTTCAGACGAGGTCTCGTGAAAATTTCTCGAGCTCAAACCTCTGCGAGCCCAGTCGTGAGCCTCCGCGCAGAGAGCTGATTCTGCGGAACAGTCGTCAGCCTCCGCGCAGAGAGGTGAATCTGCGAGGCCGGTCGTGAGCCTCCGCGCAGAGCCGGCTCCTAGAGAAAATGTGTCAGACGAGGTCTCGTGAAAATTTCTCGAGCTCAAACCTCTGCGAGCCCAGTCGTGAGCCTCTGCGCAGAGAGCTGATTCTGCGAGAGCAGTCGTGAGCCTCCGCGCAGAGAGGTGATTCTGCGAGAGCAGTTGTGAGCCTCCGCGCAGAGAGCTGATTCTGCAGAACAGTCGTCAGCCTCCACGCAGAGAGCTGATTCTGCGAGAGCAGTCGAGAGCCTCCGCGCAGAGAGGTGATTCTGCGAGAGCAGTTGTGAGCCTCCGCGCAGAGAGCTGATTCTGCAGAACAGTCGTCAGCCTCCACGCAGAGAGCTGATTCTGCAAGAGCAGTCGTGAGCCTCCGCGCAGTGAGGTGAATCTGCGAGGCCGGTCGTGAGCCTCCGCGCAGAGCCGGCTCTGAGAGAAAATGTTTCAGACGAGGTCTCGTGAAGATTTCTCGAGCTCAAACCTCTGCGAGACCAGTCGTGAGCCTCCGCGCAGAGAGGCGAATCTGCGAGGCCGGTCGTGAGCCTCCGCGCAGAGCCGGCTCCGAGAGAAAATGTTTCAGACGAGGTCTCGTGAAAATTTCTCGAGCTCAAACCTCTGCGAGAGAAACTCAGACAAGAGCTTAGAATCCGAGCAGGGACAGAGGCTAGACATGATCAACATAGAAGATAGAAGAAGTATGACTTTCAATTTTTCACATGACCTCTCGCAACGCAAACCTGTCGAACCGAGCTCCCAAAGCGCGGCCGACATTGCCTCTGACAATTTCTCAGATCTCAGACCAAGAGCCGATAACCAGGACAGTGATGGAGACAGTATGATAGAAGTATGATATATATTTTTATCTTAACTTTTTTTCTTCTTGGTTTTTCCTTCTGGTTTTTCATTTTTGCTTTTAGTTTTTTTTTTTTTTTTTCATTTTCCGATTTTTCTTTGGTCTCAGCACAGCTCGACCCACGATTCATGGGGCCAAGCACAGCTCAGCTCATTACTTGCCTTGCAGAGTCCCTCTGTGTGAGGAGCTGATTACCTGCCTCACAGGGTCCGGGCCACTTTTAGGCTTCAGGAAACTTAGTTTGAACACCGCGTGAGGAGGAAACCTCTGCGAGCCCAGTCGTGAGCCTTCGCGAGGCCGGTCGTGAGCCACCGTGCAGGGCCGGCTCCGAGAGAAAATGTTTCAGATGAGGTCTCGTGAAAATTTCTCGAGCTCAAACCTCTGCGAGCCCAGTCGTGAGCCTCCTTGCAGAGAGCTGATTCTGCGAGAGCAGTCGTGAGCCTCCGCGCAGAGAGGTGAATCTGCGAGGCCGGTCGTGAGCCTCCGCGCAGAGCCGGCTCCGAGAGAAAATGTTTCAGACGAGGTCTCGTGAAAATTTCTCGAGCTCAAACCTCTGCCAGCCCAGTCGTGAGCCTCCGCGCAGAGAGCTGATTGTGCGACAGCAGTCGTGAGCCTCCGCGCAGAGAGGTGAATCTGCAAGGCCGGTCGTGAGACTCCGCACAGAGAGCTGATTCTGCAGAATAGTTGTCAGCCTCCGCGCAGAGATGCGAATCTGCGAGGCAGGTCGTGAGCCTCCGCACAGAGCCGGCTCCGAGAGAAAATGTTTCAGACGAGGTCTCATGAAAATTTCTCGAGCTCAAACCTCTGCGAGCCCAGTCGTGAGCCTCCGCGCCGAGAGCTGATTCTGCGAGGCCGGTCCTGAGCCTCCGCGCAGAGCCGGCTCCGAGAGAAAATGTTTCAGAGGAGGTGTCGTGAAAATTTCTCGAGCTCAAACCTCTGCGAGCCCAGTCGTTAGCCTCCGTGCAGAGAGCTGATTCTGCTTCAAAATAGAAGGACATGAACATGCACATAGGAAAAATGAACACACACACTTCTTTAAGTCTAAAAGTTTCTGAAGGCAAATCTCTCAAGGCAAAGAGGCCCAGCTTGGGGTTTTTGTCTGAAATGTTCAAGGATGAGAGGAAAAGTTTTAAAATGAGTGTATGTGAACAAGGATTACACTATAGAAAATGTTGACTTATATATCTTAAACACATTCACACGTACACAGAGGTCTGTGGAAATAAAACTTATAGTTTGTCTCGAGTTTGTCAGATTGAGGGGAGCAATAAGTATTAATTTATATCTGTGAGGGCAACAGAGCTACTCACTGTGTCCCCACAGTAGTCGACGGCCTGATGTTCTTTTCACAAATTGATCACTGATTGCCACCATAGGCTGTATGTAAATACAGTAACTACAACATAACACAAGTACTATATATCATATCTTGTGATCACTGTTAGATGAATATAAACAGGTAAAAGTTTGCATTAGGCAGGGGATTAGGCACCCTGAACCTAGTGCAAAACAGGCGGCAGCGGAATTGCAAAGTTCCGAGGGCACGTTAAAAATTTCATATAGTGCAGGGGAGAAAACTGAAGGCCCCCGTGTCTGATGAAGTATGAATTGACATACTGCCGTGGTACCGTCTAGTCGGTGTAGTTGTCGCATGTAAGTATGCAGGCACTGCGTGGTACGTGGATGACAGTCCACACCTAGCAGAGGGGCGTAAGAGATGACCTCTGTGAACAGGCAAGGCTGGTGAAAACAGTCAAAGTCTCTATACCCATAGCAAGGTGGGATAGGGATCAGACCGTCGGTTCCCAACCGGGTGGCTGGTTACCACTACGGGGCTCGGTGTTTAGATGCTGGGCTGGGGATCGCTATCGACTGGGTCACCGGCCGGTCGGGTCGCAGAGAGCAGTAAGACCATGAGTGGCGTCCCTGTAGTGGAGCACATGGCCGCCGCACTCGGCTCAATGTACAGTCAGGCCATTTACTATATAATTAAATAATAGCATTTCATCAAACTACAGGGCTTTTTACGATTGCTGAGATTGAATATGTGTTGGTCTGCGCAGACCAGCCCGGGGTTTTTTTGTATGTCATTATTGAATCATATGCAATAAACCTGATTGCATCAGACTCTGAAGATCATGGTTGTTTTTCTTGAAGAAACACTCAACTGTGTGGGAGAAACTCCCCAGTCCATCTGGCCCGGACTGGAGTTGTATATTTTCTTCGACAGAATCGCTCTAACTACAGCCAAATCCTCTGACAGGCTCTGTGTACTCTAACGAAAGCCTCTGCCAATACCCCAACCCTCTGACAATTGTGGAATCCTCTGACAAACTCTGAATACTCTGACAAGAGAGCCTATTATTCAGCACGGGCGAATCCTTATTATATTGGAGTGCCCTCATTTGTGCTTTTGTGTGTCTGAAATAAAAGAACCCGAAACAAGAGCATAGCAAGCGTTAGTGTGAAATAGAGCGTGGCCAAGAGCTTCTGTCAGGTGTCTGAAACAACTTCGGGAACCTGAGTTGTACAAGGTCGGAGGGTCCGGGCCACTTTTAGATTTTCTGTCAGGTGTCTGAAACAACTTCCGGAACCTAAGTTGTATAGAAGATAGAAAAAGTATGACTTTCTTAACTTTTTCTTTCTTGGTTTTGCTTTTCGTTTTTGGTTTTTCCTTTTGAGATTTCAGTAGAGGTCTTCCGCACAGAGAGTTGGAGATGATCTGTTAGCCCAGGTGTGAGCCTCCGTGCAGAGCCGCTCTGAGAGAAGTTTGGTCTTTGGTCTCAGCACAGCCCGACCCGCACGGTTCATGAGAAAAACACAGAGACAAAATTGAACAGAACTTGAGTTTATTGCATACATCGTACAATTCACTTTTTCTCTTTGACACAAGCTCCAAATCGCCTCTGTTTGCTATCTCTGCAGTACACAAAGTCCATCAGATCGGCTGCTTGCACATTGCTCTTGAACATTTTCTTGAAAAAGTTCCTGCACCCAGCGCAGTGGTAGACGGCGTCCCTGGAACTGTGGGTTCTTTTCAGGCTGCTCTGCGGAAGCTCTGCGTCGGCGGCCTCGTCGGTGTTCTTTTCTCTCACCCAACCTTTCCGCTTGTATGCCTCGATCCAGCTCGCCATAGACCTGGCGTCTTCGCACGAGTACGGCATGATGCACAGCGCCACGCTGGGGAGGTTCGCCGGTGTTTGCGGGAAGATGACGGGGTTGCATATCTGCTGCAGGAGGATGGCCTGATACAGAGCTCCCGCGATGTCTAACAAGCTGTTCTCGCTCAGCTCTCCGCTCAGCACGGAGATCCTGTTCTCGAATCCCGAGAAGCCCGCGTCCCGGAGCATCGATTCCAGCACGGAGACGGAGATGGCGTCGTCGTTATCCGCCGGGCGCTCGCAGGTCAGAGTTACAGTGCCTTCGGAGATGGCCTTGGTCAGCTTCTCCCCCAAGAGCAGGGCCGTGGCCCTGTACACGGCTTGTGGGTCCAGGCCCATGTCTTCTCGGATCATTTTCATGGACGGCTCGAGCTTCTCGCCCTCCTAGCTTCGACGAGTGCCCGGACAGTTGTTCATCACCGAAAAGAAGGCCGTCTCGGCCCGAGCCAGCCTCTCCTTGATGCTCGATAGTGCTTGAGCAAGTGCTCCCGGCACGTCTTCAGACTCTCGGAGCCCGGAGCTGAGCTGTACATGTGGCGGGGCAGGCAATAGTCCACTATGCAGTGAGCGACCAGCTTCTCGTGAGCGTTGATCAGCGTGCGGTCGGCCTCGTGAACCACCAGCGCCCTGGAGCCCACGTAGCACGTGTTCTCGGGCTGGTACGGGTGGCTTATGAGGTTCCAAGGCTCTATTCTCTTTTCTCTTTCCCGTCCCGAGGTCTCCTCTCCTCCCTCGGCCTCCGTCGGCTCGCGTCGTCTCTCGCACAGCAGAGTGCAGCGGGTACCTGTAGAACGCAGCCTCGCAGGGCTTGCACTTGTAGAACTCGACGGGCATGGACGGTTTGACGGCCAGCCCCGTGATCTTCTGTATCCAGGTCTTGACGGTCTCCACGTAGGTGGTTTTCATGCTCATGGGCAGCCCACCTTGAACCTCTCGAGCGTCACAGGCTTGAAATGCTTGTTCTTCGCGGACCTGATCAGGTTGCACCAGGGGAAGAACCCGGCTGCCATCCTCGAGGTGACGAGCCCCGATGCTCGGCAGGCGATCAGGTCTCTGCAGATGGCCTCGGCCGAGGAGAACATGTGGTTCAGGCAGTACTTGCCGTCCTTGTAGAGCGTCCTCACCTCCACGGGCCGCAAAGCCTGCTCGCGCACGGGGAGCAGACGCACGGCCATGGCGGAGAATCTCAAGTCGAGCTTCAGGAGCCTGACCCTGTCGACTCTGTAGCACGCGAGGAACCCATCCGCTTTGCCGACTTCAGCCCACAGCCCCGTGTCCCTGTTGAAGGTGGGAGCTCGTCTGGGGTACAGCACCGAGTCCCCGGCGCACAGTTCGTGCCAGGGCTCGGTGGAGAAGCATCGGGCCCTGTCCTCCTTGAGCTTTAAGCAGTCGCCGTGCATCACGTAGGCTATGAACATGTCCGTGACCGCCGAGTCGCACGCCGAGCACATGGTCTTGAAGGCTGCCAGGCAACGTCTTCTTGGCAATGTGGCAGTAGACGGACAAGCTGTTCTCATACTAGCTGTCGGTGTCGCCGTAGACCACGGGGCACTTGGATTCATAGAACGTGGAGATGCAGCGGTTCACCACCGCTATCTGCTGCCTGCCGTGGCCCGAGATGAGCTGCCCGCATGGGTAGGTGGCCATGCCGTAGAAGGAGTTGGCCAGCACTTGTATTCCCCCTCCTGGGTCTTGTAGTAGGAGCGCTGCTCGTCGCTGAGGTCCGGGCTCTTCAGCTTCTTCTTGTAGTCTGCCCTCCTGTTCAGGTAGTTCTCCACCGAGGACGACATGACGGCACGGTCCCTGACGAACGCCCTCTTCTCGGGGTCGTACTTCATGATCAGCGAGGCGTAGGGGAATCCCTCCCGTTCCCAGCTGTAGCACACCCAGCCCGAGAGGTTGTAGGCAAAGTCCTTCGAGGGCCAGGGCACTGTGGTCTCTGGGGAGATGTTGAGGGCGCACATGATCGAAGGGTACATGCCCGAGAAGTCGAACGACAGCTCCAGGCCCATGCCCGGCCCCGAGTAGTGCAGGCCCGTCAGGGGCGTGCAGACGGCGCCTCCCTGCCACTCCTCCAGGTTAGAGTCGGGCTGCTCCGGGGCCCACGGGGTCCGCTCGGGGTGCTCCCTGCCTCTGGGGCCCACTGTGGCCCTGAAGTTATCCAGCCTGTACTTGAGCTGCGGGATCTGCACAGCTTGGGTGCTCTGCACGAAGCCCCCGAACGTGTCTGCCCTGCCGTGCAGCCCTGCCGTCGTCTATGTTCAGAGTTGTCCTGCAGCGGTGGAACAGGGCCGAGACCGGCTGCAGCACCTTTGCCAGCCAGGTTGTACACGAGCACGGCGAAGAGCCCCTTGCCTCCCTCATGGATCATCCCGTCCATCTTTTCGTAGCTCACCTCCGCCACCTTGAAGAGCTTGCGAGAGTCCTTCTCGGGCTGCCCGCTCACTTTCCTCACGGAGTTGATGAGGTACGGGGCCACGTTGTTGAGCTTCATGCTGTTGCAGGTGAACTTGGTCGATCTGGTGGCCGCCACCCTGAACAGGTCGATCACATTCATGCCGCAGCTGTTCATCTTGAAGTGCCCCAGCTTGCTCTTGTTCTTGTTGAACTTGGTCACCTCCAGCTGGTAGCTGCCATAGTTGAGGGCCTCTCTGCTGCTGTAGACCAGCTTTCCCACCGCCACCAGCATCTCCTGATGCATCTCCAAGAAGCGTATGATCTCGAACTCGAAGGACGGCTTCGCTTCTCCCCCGAACGCTTCGGACATGAACAGGTTGTTCCACAAGCGCAGCAGATTCAGACCCTGGCTCCGCGGCACCCCTCGGTGCCCCCTGTTGCCGCAGCAGCCGGCCGCGTAGTAGTTCATCCGCTGGTTGATCACTCTCAGGTCGAACAGTGCCTGCATACTTACATGCGACAACTACACCGACTAGACGGTACCACGGCAGTATGTCAACAACGTGGCCCCGTACCTCATCCCGCAGCTCAAGTACAGGCTGGATAACTTCAGGGCCACAGTACATGTACAGCAGTTCTATCTCACGCTTGGCCAGCGACCAGACCAGTTTACACAGCAGGGCGAACTCTCCCGAGCAGGGAAAGAACTTGATCCTCCGCGCCTCTGAGATCCCCACTGATGCCGTCAGCTGCTCGTCGAGCTCCGGGAACGCGCCGTCTCTCACCTTCTCGCTGTTGTACAGCACTATCAGCTCTTTTCTGTGACCGCTGGGCTCTGACGCCTTGTCCTTGTGAGAGTTGAGGAGCACCAGAGACACGCACGTTATCTCGTGCTGCTGCCCCGAGATGTCTGCGGTGAGGCTCGGGATGGAGACGAGGGAGCTCCCGGGGTGCTTGGCCCGACGGCCTTCCAACTCCACCATCAGCTTGTTTCTGTACTCGGTCAGCTCGGCCAGCTTTTTCTCGGTGCAGTGGGGGAAGCACGAGCCGAAGCTCTCGCACCTCAGAGAGCCATCTCTTTAGGCTCTGTCGAACACCGTGTCGATGTCCAGGCACGCCGCCCTGAGGAACCGTGTTTGCTGTCGAAAGCCTGAGCCTTAGCCTCCGAGAGCTTGTGATCGTAGATCAGGTCCGAGGGCCCGAGCGTCAGCCTGTTTCCAGCACCTTGTGCGCCGGCACAAAGTACAGCCTTCCAAACATCACCCCGGAGCACAGGCCGGCACGTTCCCATCCTTGGCCACGTAGTAACCGTTCGCGGGGCAGAAATCCCCGAACGTCAGCGCACCCGCGACCGTGTCCATGTATCTCTTGCCCAGGGCGATGGTCTTGAGAGGAAAGACCTGAACGTCTACGGGCCGCTTGATGTCATTGTGCGTCACCCGGGCCAGCACGGGCTCCTCCGCCATGAACTGAGACCACATACGCCGCACCCGCTTCCAGTTTCCGGGGGTTCCTTCGCAGCGGTCCAGCTCCAGGTCATAGCCTACCACAGGGGCTATATCGACCACCTTAAAAATCACCGTGAGGTTCGCCAGCTCAGGGCAGCCGTACACGACCAGGGCCCTGCACAGCAGCGACTGCTGATGAAACATTACGGACTTGACTATCATCCCCGCCAGCTCGGTCTCGGTCTCGAGGTTCACCGATCTACGCCGAGGATAGATGTTGGGGAAAAACGACATGAAGGGGAACGGCTGGTCCATCATCTTCTTCTTTGTCTTATCTTTTCTTTTGTATTATTAGGCTTCTCTCTCCCGAAACGCAAAGCAGAGTGAGAGAGATACTCAGGAGGGCATACTGTTCAAAGAGCTCAGAGTTTGAAAAACTTTGACGAGGAGCAAATCCTCTGACGAGGTGTGCTATAGCTGGTCTTGCAGTCACCTTCAACAAGCACATAAACTGCTCCCGTTATGAATGTGGATTGAGTTTGAGGTGGAGCTACAAATGCAGCTGTGGGTGTACATAGTATATATTTAGCCAGCAAGACTGTGGTGGCAGATATAACCACAATGAATGGATTCCTGCTGATATCCTAAAGCTGATGATACACGGGCAATATTTTCAGGCAATATTGCCAGGCAATAATTGCTGGCAATTTTCCTATTGACAAATCAATATCTGAACAAGTTTGATCGAGGCAAGCAATATTTTGCTACCATCCAATCACAGATGAGATTTTGGGTCACATGACACCTGAGTCTTCCAAAAATAAATTTCAACAATGGCTGCCAAGTGGTGCGAGGAAACCGAAGGGATGCTGATCTCTTATAACTTTATTTATTTATTACTCAGGTAAGTTATATTGATGTATTAGTGTAATATTGAAATAAAGACCAACTTTTCATAAGTTATGGTATTCTTGACTTTTGATTGTAAATAATTGGTATTGTTACTCACTCACCGCCGTACTGACGAACCGAGTGACTTTTAACTAGCTAGCTAGCTAACTTTAGTCAGCAGACGTAATCATTACATTACATTACATTATAGGCATTTAGCAGACGCTCTTATCCAGAGCGACTTACACAACTTTTTTTATCATGTTTTTACATATTATCCATTTATACAGCTGGATATATACTGAAGCAATTCAGGTTAAGTACCTTGCTCAAGGGTACAACGGCAGTGTCCTACCTGGGAATCGAACCTGCAACCTTTCGGTTACAAGGCCAGTTCCTTAACCATTATACTACACTGCCGCCCACCTGCTTTACTGGTGAATACATCCATGAATGCTTCCGTAAAATTTAGAGATACGGTCGATTGAATTACATTGGCGGAAAGCTGTGGTTCTTGCCGTTCCGGGCACATATATACCTTTGTGGTGAGATGACGGTAAAGGTTTGAAACGGAGGTTAAAAACAGGATCCGCAAAAATTATTTTTTCAGTTATTTTTCAGTTATTGCCCCATTGCCCATTGCTACAGTGGCCCATACCCATTGCCCATTGCTGGCAATATTGTACAATATTGCTGGCAATATTGCCTGAAAATATTGCCCGTGTATCATCAGCTTAAGACCCAGACAAATTATTTTATTTTCTCCATGACAAGCAGGTACTCATTTTACAGAGATATGATTGATCATCTGTTTTCGAGCAATTGTGGACCTTACACATTTAGCTTTGTTGAGTTGGACAGCTGTTATTATAATTGTGGTTGGGAGAAACCTAAGAAATCAGCTTTTACCACACAACAACACAACTTGTTGATCAATTTTACCAACGTTTTCACCACTGACTGAGTCACAAACATGCGAGCCAAGCCCACTGAGTATGTTAGGGATTGCTTGCTGAATTCCTATTGCATGACACACTTGCCTGAATTGGATTGTAACGTCGAGAACGATACCACCTCCGATTGCGAGAGTAGCATATTGACCGTACAGGAGTAGTGGGCTCTGAAATAATTTAAATTAGACTGACGAGGACGGCAGCGTGGAGGAGCAACTCTGACGAGGAGCAAATCCTCTGATGAGGAGCAAACCCTCTGACGAGGATGAATAAACCTAAACAGATTAGCATTAGACATTACATTTCTCCTATCTATATCTAAAGGGTCACAGGTCCCCAGCATCATGGTGGTGAAGAACAAGGGTGACCCGGCCGTGATAAAGCTACCCATCCGCGACAAGGCCACGGCAACGTACACAGAGCTGGTCGTGCCCAAGCGTAGACACGTGCTGTTTCTCACCGTCGACAAGAGCTTGTTTCACGACAAGAGCTCGGACTGCTACAGGTTCTCGGCTCTCGGCTCTCGGCCTCAACGACAGGGTGACTTTTCAGTTCCTGCTGTACTTCGCTTACTGCTTCAAGGGGCAGGTGATTCAGGTTACTTTGGAAAACCCGCAACTCAAAAAATACCTCTCGCCTCCGCTCAGGGAGGACTTGAGGTTCTGTTTTATTTTAAACCTCGAGGAGGAGGAGGTCGAGGGCTTCCTCGACATCCCCATTCACAGCCACGTGCCTGTCCCTCGCGAGGCGATAAGCAGGGTGATCTCGGGCCTCGGCAGCGCCCGCAGGAAGACCAAGTTGAGCAAGCTGTTCCGCTCGGGCGCATGCGGCTGCACGAGCAGCGGCGGGACTCACGGCCTGTGCAGGTACGAGTGCCTCGCGTCCTACTGCTGTTTTTACAATGAGTCCGAGAAGCACCCGTTCCTCGTGAGCACGGCCAACGATTCCGAACCCTTCACGCGCATGTTCCCTCAACTGGCCAAACTCGAGCGCTTGGCCAGGGAGACGCGGAGCAGGTACCACTCGAGCCAAGGCCACAAGCTGTTTGACAAAATCTCCACCATGGTGTACACAACCCTCACGGGAGGGCAGTTTCGCGGCCCCGACACCGTGGACTCGATGTACGGGGAGTTGGACAAGTTCGTCGACGGCAAGATGAACAACTCAGGGCAACTCACGGCTTCTCCGTCTCCCGCCAAGCCCCCGTCGTGTATGAGAAGCTGGTTCTCGCCAACGGCAGGCTCCCGGGGGCCGGCTCAACCCTCTCAAGGTGTACGACCAGGCCTTCATCAGATACATGTTTTCCGAGACCCTCAAGGTGGGCAGGCTGTTCCAGGCTTCCACCACCTTCAACTATGTGATCGCCAACACCGCTACGCGCTACACTGTCGAGAGGATCATGCTCTTCAACTGCACGGGCCCCGGAGAGGGGAAGACCTACGCCAACCAGGTCCTCGCTTGTCAGTTCAAGAAGGTCCCGGGCTGCATCGAGTCTCTCACCTCCTTCACCCAGCAGGCCTTCAAGTACCACAAGAACCGCACCTCGTGCATCATCACCATAGACACTCACATTGCTCACGAGAAGTCCGTCAAGATGGGCGACAGAGGCCTGCGTGATCCCAAACACTTTCAAGAACCTCCTCGACACCAGCGTTCTCGAGAGCGACGTCGCCACCAGGGACGCCTCCAACAGGACCATGGACACTATCAAGTATTTCTCCGTCCACAACTGCGGCTTCATCTGGACCACCAACACTCTCGAGTACATGAGCGAAGCCTGGCTTGACAGGTCTCTGGTCATGGACTCGGAATTCACTCCCAGCGTGCAGCGGACCTGCTGCATGCAGCAGCTGCAGGACATAGTCGCCGACAAAAAGATGGACACGGTCACGGCCTCATCCAGTGCGCTACCATGATCTACTACCCCAAGCTCATGCAGTTCGGGGACAGGTTCGACAAGGCCCGCAACGCCTGCGTCGAGGTCCTGTACTCGACGCACGTCCTGCACTCGGGCTACACCACCCAGTGGGTGCTGGGCTGCATCAACCAGCTCATGTTCTCCGAGGCCATGAAGCTCGCCTGCCACTTTGTCTTCGACGTGTATCCCCCTTGGACCGAGGCGCCCTCGTTCGACGAGTGCCCGACGCTGCTGTCGTTTGCGTGGAAAATCGACGCCAACAGGCTGAGGGGTGTTAGACAGGCTCTCCTTTGGGCAGATGTGTTTGGAGGCCACCGCCGTCTACAAGCTGTGCACGGCCGCCTGCCTGCCCGACATATGTCCCCGGGTGCTAGACAAGCAGGCGCGCTTCGCATGCGAGGTGCTCGGCTACATGCTGACGCAGATACCCGCGCAGCAGCAGTGCCTCAAGATCAGCTGGACCAAGATCTCGGGGATCGAGCTGCTCAGCTTCTCCCCGCCGGGGCTCACGGCCGGGGGATCCGCTCACCAGATGCTCAAGCTCTGCTCCTCCTGCGTCTTCCCCTCGAGGAATGTCGGTGACTGGGGCGCCGCCAAACGCAACCTCTGCATGTACATGGTCGCCTACAACCAGTGGTCGGGGCAGACTAGCAGGCACCCGGCATCGCATGAGAAGAAGGTGGGCTCCGTCACGCTCTCGCTCTAAGTCATTTACAACATGCTGGCCCTGTACGCTCCCAAGGCTCACGCCTCCTTCTGGGCCAAGCTGCGCAATGCCGTCCTCAAGGCGTACAACGTCTTCGCTCAGATCTCTGACCGGCCGGCCCCTCGCAGGTTGCTGTTCTCCCTGGACTTGAACGACGGTCCCCTCCAGTGCCTAGTGCTCGAGGCCACCAGAGGGGTCGTGCTGCTCGACGAGCTCACCTTCCGTAAGAACACGCTGGTGGGGGATTGCTTCAACTGCTCCGCTCCCCTGTACTACGGTGCCGTCTTGTGCTCGCTCCCCAACGCCCCTCCGGGCTCCTACGACAAGAGGCACTACAGGGAGTCTCGACGGGGGCCCCCTGGCTCCTTCCACGGGCCCAGGCTCAGGGTGTATTCTCCCCGGTATGCGGGCCTGCCCGTCGGGAACCTCAGCTCCTTCTGCCCGACGCGCACTGTCTACCATCAAGGTTCCGTGTTCGTCAGGAGCAACGAAGAGCCGGGGCCTCGCTGCGTCGTCCTCGAAGACTGGGAGTGGAAGGACTATGCTCTCCTTGAAGGGTGAAGACCCCGAGAGGCCTTCCGACGAGTCCCATAAACTCAGGCTGTGCGCTCTCGGCAAAGCCCGGGGCGAGAGCTCTCTGAGAGACGGTCTCTCTCTCAGATCCAGCAGCAGGGACGGCAGCACGCCTGCGGCGTGGTAAAGCGAAGATGCGAGGATCGCCGCACGCGAGAAGGCAAGCGAAGGCACAGGGACGATGTGGAAAACATTGAAAATTGCTAGCTGGTCGGTGTAAAAAAAAAAAATGACAAAGCTGGGTGTTATGTTCATTCTGTATTTTTATTTTTTGAAACATGTTGCATACAATAAAAATATTGAGATAACCCATACTCTTGTTTCATAATTGTCCACATAATCAATGCATATACAAAAACATATCGAGATAACCCATATAAAATCCTGCACATCACAGATATATATTCAATAAAAAATAAGGAGGTAAAACATTGCCGTTACGTATGAAAACTCTACACAGAGTCCACCGAGAGGTGTGACTGATGAGATTGGTGCGACTGGTTGGTGTAGATGCAGAAAGACGGCCTCCTGTGGAAAGTGTTCGAGAGGAACATGTACAGCAGAGGGTTCGTCACGTAGTAAGTGTTCCCCACCGATAAGCACATGTCCAGCATGGCGTACTTCTCGGGAGAGCACCTGCCAAGGTAATACGCTTGTCCCACCACCCAGGGCATCCAGCAGAGCACGAAAGACGCGGCCGTGAACGAGGCCATGTGCTGGGCCTTTATCAGAGCAGCATTGCTGCGACTGCTGCGCAGCCGAGAGTTCTGAGTCTTTGCATGCAGCCTGAGCGTGTGCACCAGGCCCCCGTTGCAGTAGATCAGGAGCGCGGAGGGAACGACAAAGCTCGCCGTGGTCCGGATACATTTTTCTCTCAGAGTACATCCCGAGGAGGCTCACGACCGACCTAGGTTCAGAACCGTATAGAAATATGGAATAGTGTCTGTCTACAAGGTCTGCTACAAGGTTAAAAGACAAGCCGGATCAAAAAAAGACTGTACCCATGCTGAACACTCATAATCTTTATTTGCTGTACGTTACATCTTCTTTCTTGTCTTTCTCTCACAGTTCTTCCAGGCCGGCTTCCTCCATGGGTTTGCTCTTCTCGGGGTAGACCGTCTCTCTTCTTGGGTAGCGGTTCCTCGCTGGGCCCGAGGCTCCGGGATCGACGAACGCCACGAGTCACTGCGTCTGAGTGGCAGCGGTGTAGCTCTGAGGCAGCTCTTTGGGTCTCAGCTGTTGGGAGTTCTCCGGAGCGACTATGACGGAGCCGTCATCCCGAACCTCCACGGCCAGCTGCGCTTTGTGAAGCGTGGCGATCTGGTAGCGCTGCAGGCTCCTGCGTTTGAACAGCAAGCAATCCAAGGTCTCACCGGCCTCCTCCATATCTCGAACCTCAGCCATGGCAGGCGGTGTGCTCGGCGGTCGCGGCGTTAATGCGATAGTTAATACGATCACAGGACATGGCGGAGGCGCCCGCGGAGGCCCGAGGACCTGAAAAGTGGCTAGGGCTAGAAGGCTGATACTATGCACACTAAGAGGACCGCATGGTCACATGAAAATGCTGCAATATCAGCCTCCTAGGCCAAATCACTTTGGAAAAACAGCCCTGTACAACTGCTTCATTCCACCGTACAATCCCAATGCTTTTAATGGAGGGGTTGTACAGTGGCAAGTGGCAGTTGTACAGGGCTGTTTATCAAAAGTGGCTAGGGCTAGAAGGCTGATACTATGCACATTAACATGACCACATGGTCACATGAAAATACTGCAATATCAGCCTCCTAGGCCAAAGCACTTTGGAAAAACAGCCCTGTACAACTGCCTCATTCCACCATACAATCCCAATGCTTTTAATGGGGGCGTTGTACAGTGGCAAGTGGCAGTTGTACAGGGCTGTTTATCAAAAGTGGCTAGGGCTAGAAGGCTAATATTATAGGGTTGTCCCCCGGGAAGGCCCAACATCGTGCCCAGCCATTTTCATGACGATCGGAGCACAAGAAAATTTCGAGTGTTCTGATTGGTCCAAAATTCCATCAGCCTGTCAGCCACGGGGAGGCCATCACCACCCCAGAATATGGGCTCCATCGTATGATGTGAAATTTAAAAAATGCCCGGGGACCCGTATGGACACCACACCCCTTAAAAGCGTCCAACGGGTGGCGTACAGTAGGAATTTGGCGAGAGCCAATCGAAAAACGTCAATCCGGGAGGTCACATGGTCCAAAATGCGTTTTTCAATTGAAAAGTGTTGGAGTTGTATGTGACCTCCCGGGAAATGTAGTTCGCAGGTGCCATCAAGTGGTCATCCACTGCAATTGTACGCCGTACAATTACAATACTGAAATCCAGTACAATCGCCAGCAAAGCACATCAAGGTTGTACAAATTTGCTCGTATGCATGTACATGTGCCCAGTTTTTGGTACAACTCAGGCTTTTTCAATACAAAGAAATTTACAATTGCCTATTAAAATCGAGTGACTTCCCTGCCCTAAGTAAAACAGTTGAGGGAGTTTCTGCAACACCCTTAGGTAAGGGAAAATCATCCCTTAAGTGAATCCCTTAACCTCTTAATACCAAGGGCAAAATATACCAATTCTCGCCTGTTTTTACTAGTGACAAACAAAGCTGTTTATCTCAAAAACTGTAAAGGCTACAAATATGGTTCATAGCTTTTATTAAAACAGAGAACTGCACTATTATGACTAAGTAGTCATAATTCATATACATACCCTTCTTGCTACTTAACTACAACAATTTATGTACAGAAATTGTGAAAAAACAAAAAACGGGTACCTAAATTCAAATTTCAGATTTTTTACCTGATGAGCTACAATAGCTATGGAGGAAATAACTCCTCTTTGTGATTCCTCAATATGCTGCCTATCTCTGCTAAAGATATGGTGTCAATATCTCAAATCATTCAAATTCTACAGAGCTTTTTTTCAGGTGAACCATTTCGGTTACCAAAGTTGGCACAAATTGTGCCAAATTGTGCAAAATGGCCCAGGTTCCAGAAAAGTCTCAATATCATTTATTTTTTAAGTTTTACAATAAAATCTGATAATTGGCAATAAAAGTTAATTTAGATGTGTTTTTGGTCATTGTTACAATATAGTAATGTTAGCTATATTCATTTAATTCAGAGGGATTCGTTTTATACATAAGTGAATTTGCACTGGCCAAACTCTGTTTTTCTCCACCAGAACAACCTGCTTGACCCGCATCAGTCTGGCTTCAGAACCGGCCATTCCACTGAAACTGCTCTCCTGGCTGTGACTGAGGCACTCGCCACTGCTAGAGCCTCCTCCCTCTCCTCTGTTCTGATTCTCCTTGACCTGTCTGCGGCATTCGACACGGTCAACCACAAACTCCTGATCTCCACACTCGCTGAGATGGGCATTTCTGGAACTGCTCTCTCTTGGTTTGTATCGTATCTCACTGATAGATCCTACTAAGTCTCCTGGAAGGGTTCCGTCTGTGCTCCCCATCCCCTGTCTACAGGAGTCCCGCAGGGATCTGTACTGGGTCCTCTGCTGTTCTCTATGTATACTAAGTCTCTTGGCTCAGTAATCCATTCACATGGCTTCTCATACCATAGCTATGCTGACGATACTCAACTCTTCCTCTCTTTCCCTCCCTCTACCCCACAGGTTAAGGAGAGGATATCTGCTTGTCTGACTGACATCTCTGAGTGGATGGCTACCCATCACCTGAAGCTCAACCTTGACAAGACAGAGCTCCTCTTCATGCCATACAAGACCTCCCCACTACATGACCTCTCCATCACCGTTGATGGGACCGTGGTGGCTGCCTCCCGCTCTGCAAGGAACCTGGGGGTGGTCCTGGACGACCGGCTGGAGCACATCAGGGCGACGGCACGGTCCTGCAGGTTCCTCCTGTACAATATCAGGAGGATTCGACCATACCTGACCACCTACTCCACCCAGCTTCTTGTCCAGACCATGGTCACCTCACGCCTGGACTACTGCAACTCCCTGCTCTCAAGCCTACCGGCCTGCGCCATTCTGCCTCTTCAACTGATCCAGAATGCAGCTGCCCGGCTTGTGTTCAACCTCCCGAAATTTTCCCATGTAACCCCCCTGCTGTGGTCTCTCCACTGGCTGCCAGTTGCAGCCAGGATCAGGTTCAAAGTTCTGACCCTGGCCTACACTGCAGCCAATAGGACAGGCCCCGCCTACCTGCAGGACTTAATCCAGAACTATGTGCCTGCTCGACCACTTTGCTCTTCTACAGCAGGGCGACTGGCACTTCCCCCCCTTTCCGTGTCAAAGGCTCTCGCTTGTTCCGACTGCGGAGTTTTTCCACATTAGCTCCTCAGTGGTGGAATGAACTTCCCATTCCCCTACGTTCTACTCCAACCCTGCCTGCATTCCGTCGAGGCCTGAAGACACACCTCTTCAGACTCCACCTTGACTGATATCCTCACCTAGGAATATCAGTTCCCTGTTTACTAGTTCCCTGTGTTTTCCTGTCTGTTTATTATAGTTTATACTAGTATTTGGAATGGAAGTGTGGTGTTGCTGATTTGCCCACAGCTTACTGTGAACTACAGTCGACGTTCATTGCTAGGGATAGCTGCTACATTATGCGAAGGATGTGCTTTGCCTTGTCTGTTCTGTAGTGATCTTGATGATGTCTCTGTACGCACTTACTGTACGTCGCTTTGGATAAAAGCGTCTGCTAAATAAATGTAATGTAAATGTAATGTCATAGTGTTTAGTCCTCGCGAATAAATATGAAATAAATACGTTGGCGTCTGAGGTGGTCGGAAATAGGTGACCCCTCCCCCCCGGTCGGCAGTAGGTGCTCGAACGCTACCTAGTAATCTAATCAAGGTGTTGTCTTGTGTTAATTGGATGTGTTCGCCTAAAGTGCAGAAACTGCTTTAGCTTAGGCATGTAAGCGTATTCTCTGTCATAAATTTAGACTGAAACTATAGCGACATGGTTGAACAAAGTGAAACAAAACAGATACTTGTAGCAACTTGTAACCACGAGACGTTAGGTGGTGATATCTAGACCCTCCTCCCCCAATAAAACAAAAAAAAATATTTTTTGAATAATTTCAAACGAGACCAACTAAAGGTGATCCCAACAAAACAATGTGGGAAAGAGAAAGGGAAATACGCAGCCATGTGGGTAGTGATGACCTATGAGAATACAGCCCAAACGTTAAAAGAATGTGAGGAGGAACTGCAAAGGTGTCGCAGTGAAAACAAAGACAGGTAGCAGGAGGATTTTTACAAGGTTTCCTCATATTCACGGTTTGGGGCTATTATATCGGCAATCCTTAGTGCCCCAATGGCCCCCCGTAGTGGTAGACTAGATCCCGAATACAGATTGAACAGCCGAGTGTTCTGCCATCTAAAGTTGGTCTGAAGTATTTCGCATCTATAAATATATATAAAATTATATAAGTAGGCTATGTTTATTATTGTATATGAATCATGGTAATCATGTCGACAGCTAAAGAAGAATGTGAAAAATGTAGGCTATTGCGCATAGGATGTGTTGTTTATATATTTTGAAAAAAAAAGGTTTGGCTATGCCATTAAAAGCTCTGATCAGAGTATTACGCATGCGTAGTTCCCAGCATGGAATGAGTTCCAATGGCCAGTTGAGAACATTTCGTATTCAAAACCGTTTACGATATGAATGGGTTTTGTTTGTGTTTTTTAATTAAAAAGAAATATATATGAATGAGATAGAATATGTTATATCTTTAATAAATTGCACATATGGAATTGTTGGCAGCAAATAAACACTGCCAGTAGCCTGTAATGATCAAAGTGGCTGTTCCTGTAATTCATAGATTGAGTAAGAGTAGCAACACATCATACTTGAGAAAATATAGCCTATAGCCTAATGTTAACAGAAAGTCAATGATAAGGTAGCAATACACGTTTCTGTCTAGTAATGAGATGACTCGCTGCTAGACCACTTAATAACTGATCTACGTTTTACCTAGTTAATGAGCTAACTAGATAATAACTGAAAGTAGCAGGAAGTATATCACTTGATGCCATATGTTGGCAGAACATATAAGCATTTCAGAAGCAAATATAATAGGCTATAACGTAGACTTGACCCTGTTGTTTTATTAAAACTTTAAGTAGCAGGTGCCGTGAATCACAATGATTAACCTCCCAAAAAGATTCACACAGCTTCCCAATGGTTGGATTGTTAGCTCGTTTGTGTCACAATGGGACACTTGCGGGATGTGTAAACAGGGTGATCAGAAAGTAGCGGACTTGGAGACATTTCTTGCGCTAGAAATGGCAGGAACCGCTCTTTGGGTGAACTGTTTTTTGCTATCGATCCTCAATTCCATAAATAGTATTCTAATGCAATAGTGCCACAACATGTCCCCTTTTCCATTATGATTGTATTATTTTTAATGTGAAGTATTATAATATTTCAGTTAAATGTTCATGCCTTTACATGAGGTTTGAATTAATAAGTAGAATGGTACTTCTGAGTTTATACCCGTTTCGAATTGACTGTTGTGTTTCTGGAATATTGGGCTCAGTAGCCTACTACTGAGGTTCTACTGTATTCTCATTCTGAGTATTCCCAGGGTTTCTTGTCGGCTTCAGGAACCCCCAATTCAATAGGCTAATAATAATAAATAAATATAGGGGGTAGTAAAAAAAAAATCAAATAGAATAAATGCTTTGAATAAATACCTTAAAATCTAAAAAGGCCTCTAAATCTGCAGATCAAACCAGTCTAGCTAGGCGATGTGACTGACAAACCTGTTAAAGTAGCTACTGATATTTTAAATACAGCAACCACTCAAGTGTCGGGCCTAACTGAATCTGACATTTCCAAATTACAAAAAGACTGAAAACCCTACCTGTTAAGGCCAGACCATTACAGGCCTTAACAGGAGCACACCCAGACTTATGCTAATACTGGGAAAAGCTGTGTCCATCGGATGAAGACATCAACGTGAACACTACAGCCAGGTGGAAAGCATGGATGACTTCCCCTCTCCAAATCATCACTTGGAGGCATCAACAGTAGGGAACCCTGAACTGAAGTCAGGGGTATATGATTGATGTGCTAGGAACCTCTCACCATTTGTGGGTTCTGAAGAGAAGGGTGTTTTCAGAAGGTTGTTTTCACACTAGTATAATCACAGTAATAGAGAAAAGATCTCTATACATATATATTCATACCAATTGAAACGTATATTAAATTCTCTAAATCCTCAAGAGACAGAGAAATGGCGGACTGCATTCAATATGCATGATCTAACCAATCATTGACTTTGTATATTTTACTATATGCTAATGTTAACCATATACCAATCAGCGATATAATTATGTATGTTGTTATATTCCACTCTATGCCTATGTATTAATTATGCACCAATCAGAAGTAAGATAATCTATGTATTAGTTTGATTAAATATGGCGGAGACTGCCTCCGTCTCTTCAGTTCATGCTTGACCACCTTGTGTGTGCAAGTACTGGACTCTTTCTGCAGAAAAATTTATCTTTTTCTTTTTTGATCTACCTGGTCGTGCTTGGTCATTATAAGGAGAGAAATTCCTCTGCTCAAAAATTGGCGTCACAAACAGGATTCTCATCAACCACCCGTTTGCAGCATATCATATCCGGCATTGGACGGTGAGTATTTTGGTTTAGCACGTCCTTAGGTAATGCTGAGATTGGTATGCTGTTTATAGGTGAATGTACAAGAGGATAAAAGAACAGTACATTTTGACTATAAAAGCATGTGAAAGGCTTTTATAGTCAATTAATACTTTATTAATACTGTTATCAGATAATCAGTTGTTGCTTGTAGTCTGTTGCGCACTTGAAAAGACCTCTATAAGGGTGTCAGTAGTCTTTTTGGTGTAGAAGCCAAAAAGAAGCCTCAAAAGAAAAGGCCTCTGTCAAGAGGGGCAGTAGTCACCCAGAGAGAGGCTGTATGGTGCGTAGCAGGTAGCAAGCTGGTTGTGGTGAGAGTGTGAAGGTATTTGTCCTGAGGGCCCAACCAATATTGTGTTTTATTACTTCATAACGTGACTGGGGTAACCATAAAATAAAGGCAACAAGTGGCTCTCCGGGGTCACCGGATGCTGTGATTGAAAATTGTGCCATTAATTGTCCTTTATTAAGGAAGAAAGGAAACACACATTGTTATAAATTTCCTTCTGAATTGCTAAGGTAAATGGGCCGTTCCAAACATTGTTCGGAGGAACAACATAATTTGATTAAAAACTTGATTGGAGAGGGGAAAACGTATAAAGAAGTGCAGCAAATTATAGGATGCTCAGCTAAAATGATCTCAAATGCTTTAAAATGGCAACAAAAAGCCGAAACACGCGGAAGAAAATGAGCAACTACTGTTAAAACGGATCGAAGAATAGTCAGAATGGCAAAGATACCTCTCCGGGAACCATCACCTTATCGTGGTGGAGAGGTTTGTGCGTCCCTATGAACCTGGGAGCTGTGTTGTCTGGAAGGGAATCCCATGGCAAATTGGTCTCAGGCGAGGGGCCAGACTAAGAATGGTTCAAGAAGACTCCATGGAACAACTAAATAGGTGTTTAGTGACCCTGCCCGGAGGAAGCCCGGGGCCCCCTTCTGGAGCTAGGCCCAGAAGGAGGACCCGTCAGCGAGCGCCTGGTGGCCGGGCATGTTACAGAGCCCGGCCGGGCACAGCCCGAAGAAGCAACGTGGCCACCATCACCACTTTAACTCCATCATCCCGCGGGCCCACCACCTACGGGAAGAAGCACTGGCGTCGGGTGCGCTGCCAGACAGGTGGCAGTGAAGGTAGAGGGTCTCGACGGACCAGACCCGAGCGGCAGAGGCTGGCTTTGGGGACGTGGAACGTCACCTCTCTGAGGGGGAAGGAGCCGGAGCTTGTGCGGGAGGTGGAGCGTTACCAGTTGGATCTGGTGGGGCTTACCTCTATGCACAGCCTTGGCTCTGGAACCTTACTCCTGGATAGGGGTTGGACTCTATTCTTCTCCGGAGTTCCCCAGGGTGTGAGGCGTCGGGCTGGGGTGGGGATACTCACAAGTCCCCAGCTGAGTGCCGCTACGTTGGAGTTCACCCCGGTGGGCGAGAGGGTCGCCTCCCTATGCCTAAGGGTTATGGGGGGGAAAACTCTGACTGTTATCTGTGCTTATGCACCGAACAGCAGTTCAGAGTATTCGGCCTTCTTGGAGACCCTGAATGGAGTCCTGCATGGGGCTCCTGTAGGGGACTCCATAGTCCTGCTGGGAGACTTCAACACGCACGTGGGCAATGATGGAGACACTTGGAGGGGCGTAATTGGGAGGAACCCGAGCGGTGGTTTGTTATTGGACTTCTGTGCTAGTCATGGATTGGCCATAACAAACACCATGTTCGAACATAAGGTTGCTCATAATGTACATGGTACCAGAGCACCCTAGGCAGAAGGTCGATGATCGATTTTGTTATCGTATCATCGGATCTGAGGCCGTATGTATTGGACACTCGGGTGAAGAGAGGGGCAGAGCTGTCTACTGATCACCATCGGGTGGTGAGTTGGGTCGGGTGGCCGGGGAAGCCTCTGGACAGACCTGCTAAGCACAAACATGTAGTGCTGGTGAACTGGGAACGTCTGGAGGAGGCCCAGGTCCGGGAGACTTTCAACTCACACCTCCGGCATAGCTTTTCTGGCATCCCTGTGGAGGCTGGGGACATTGAACCAGAGTGGACAATGTTCAAAGCTTCCATTGCTGAAGCTGCGGCTGGGAGCTGTGGTCTCAAGGTCTTAGGTGCCTCAAGGGGCGGTAACCCTCAAACATCCTGGTGGACACCGGTAGTCAGGGAAGCCGTCCGACCGAAGAAGGAGGCCTTCCGGGATATGTTATCCTGGGGAACTCCGGAGGCAGTTGCAAGGTACCGACAGGCTCAAAGGACAGCAGCCTCAGCCGTGGCAGAGGCAAAGCAGCAGGTGTGGGAGGAGTTCGGAGAAGCTATGGAGAAGGACTTTCGGTCAGCACCAAAGCGGTTCTGGAAAACCGTCCGACAGGAGGGGGAAACGGGGAACCATCCAAGCTGTATATAGTAAGGATGGGACGCTGTTGACCTCAAATGATAAGGTGATAGGGCGGTGGAAGGAACACTTTGAGGAACTCCTGAACCCGACTAATCCACCCTCTGTAGTAGAGGCAGAGATGGAGGATGATGGGGGATCAACATCGATCTCCCTGGAGGAAGTCACTGTGGTAATCAAACAACTCCACAGTGGCAAAGCCCCAGGGGTTGATGAGATCCGCCCAGAAATGCTGAAGGCTCTGTCATGGATGACACGTCTCATCAACATTGCGTGGAAGTCGGGGGCAGTACCTAAGGAGTGGCAGACCGAGGTGTTGGTTCCCCTGTTCAAAAAGGGGGACCAGAGGGTGTGTGCCAACTACAGAGGCATTACATTAGTTAGGCTCCCCGGGAAAGTATACTCTAAGGTACTGGAAAGGAGGGTCCGGCCGATAGTCGAACCTCAGATTGAAGAGGAACAATGCGGATTCTGTCCTGGTTATGGAACAACGGACCAGCTTTTTACTCTCGCAAGGATCCTACAGGGGGCCTGGGAGTATGCTTATCCGGTCTACATGTGTTTTGTGGATTTGGAGAAGGCTTATGACTGGGTTCCCCGGAAGATATTGTGGGAGGTGCTGCGGGAGTACGGGGTGAGGGGGTGAGGGGGTCACTACTCAGGGCCATCCAATGACCCAAAGCGAGAGCTGTGTCCGGGTTATCGGCAGTAAGTCGGACTCGTTCCCAGTGGGGGTTGGCCTCCGTCAGAGCTGCGCCTTGTCACCTATCCTGTTTGTGATATTCATGGACAGGATTTCAAGGCGTAGTCGTGGAGGATAGGGGTTGCAGTTCGGTGGGCTGAGGATTGCATCGCTGCTTTTTGCAGATGATGTGGTCCTGATGGCAGCATCGGTCTGCAACATTCAGCACTCACTGGATCGGTTCACAGCCGAGTGTGAAGCAGCTGGGATGAGGATCAGCACCTCTAAATCTGAGGCCATGGTTCTCAGCAGGAAACCGATGATTTGTCTACTCCGAGTAGGGAATGAGTCTTTACCCCAAGTGAAGGAGTTCAAGTATCCCGGGGTCTTGTTCTCGAGTGAGGGGACGATGGAGCATGAGATGGGCCGGAGAATCGGAGCAGCGGGAGCGGTATGGTGCTCGCTTTACCGCACCGTTGTGATGAAGAGAGAGCTGAGCCAGAAGGCAAAGATCTCGATCTACCGGTAAATCTTCGTTCCTACTCTCATCTATGGTCATGAAGGGTGGGTCATGACCGAAAGAACGACATCGCAGATACAAGCGGCCAAAATGGGTTTTCTCCGGAGTGTGGCTGGCATCTCCCTTAGGGATAAGATGAGAAGCTCAGTCATCCGTGAGGGACTCGGAGTACAGCCGCTGCTCCTTTGCGTAGAAAGGAGCCAGTTGAGGTGGTTCAGGCATCTTGTAAGGATGCCACCTGGTCGCCTCCCTAGGGAAGTGTTCCAGGCACGTCCAGCTGGGAGGAGGCCACGGGGCAGACTAAGGACCAGGTGGAGGGACTATATCTCCACGCTGGCCTTGGAACGCCTTGGGATCCCCCAGTCAGAGCTGGTCAACGTGGCCAGGGAAAGGGAAGTTTGGGGCCCCATGCTGGAACTGCTACCTCCGCGACCCTACTTTGGATAAGCGGTTGAAGATGGATGGATGGATGGATGGCAAAGATTCAGCCAATCATCACCTCCAGAAAGATCAAAGATGATCTAAAATTACCTGTAAGTGCTGTTACAGTCAGAAGACGTTTGATCAAAGCTAAGCTATCAGCAAGAAGCCCCCGTAAAGCACTATTGTTGAAAAAACGGCACGTGCAGAATCGGTTAAAATTTGGCAAGGAACACATCGATTGGCCCAAAGAGAAATGGCGTAACATTCTGTGGACTGATGAGAATAAAATTGTTCTTTTCGGTCTGGTGGTCATCGACAGTACGTCAGACAACCCCCGGGTACTGAATACAAGCCACAGTACACTGTGAAGACAGTGAAGCATGGTGGCGCAATAATCATGGTATGGGGATGTTTTTCATATTACGGTGTTGGGCCTATTTATCATATACCAGGGATCATGGATCAGTTTGAATACATCAAAATACTTGAAGAGATTATGTTGCCGTATGCCGAAGAGGAAATGCCCCTGAAACGACCCCAAACACACGAGTAAGCGAGCAACATCTTGGTTCCAGACAAAAAGGATTGAGGTAATGGAGTGGCGAGCTCATTCCCCCGACCTCAACCCCATTGAAAACTTGTGGGGTGACATTAAAAATGCAGTTTCTGAAGCAAAACCCAAAAATTCACAGGAACTGTGGAATGTAGTTCATTCATCCTGGGCTGAAATGCCTGTTTATAGGTGCCAGAAGTTGGTTGACTCGATGCAACGCAGATGCGCAGCAGTTATCAAAAACAATGGTTATGCAACTAAATATTAGTTCAATAATTTAAAGTGAAGTTAAATCTTGAAAAATTTCTTCAGTTTATACAGTAAGTGTTTGAGTTTGAAGAGAAAAATGTCGACACTAATATTTTCTTGAACAGATTAATATTCCTTTTCTTTGCTTCCTGTAAAAGAATAATGCAGACTTGATAAAATTTGTTAATGCTTTGATTTGGAATTGAATGTGTAATGTTTCCACTACATTTGAAATATGGAACTAAAAGCTATCAAAAAATATTTGCACTTTAACACACTGCTTTTTATTTGAACACAACTGTAGGTGTGTGTCTCTGTGATTCTGAGAGCTTGAAGTCCGCTGCATTCTTCCTAGTCCTCTTGTGTTGTAGATAGGCACGGACCCTGAATAAATTGGCAATAGCCAGTAATAACAGGAAGTAAAGAAACCACCTTTTTGGAGTAAAATGCATTAAAAAAAACACTTGTGCTCTTGTGCGAAAACACAGCCATCCCCATACTTGCTGATAATAAAAGTGGTCACATAAGGAGGAGTGCAGGCAGACTTCTGCAGGCAGCTCTATTCCAAAGCAATGCTATCCAAACTTTCCTAAATTATTTAATGCAACTTGGCCCTGTGTTTCTTCATCTTTGCATGTGAAGAGATTGTGCCTCATGGAACAACATATGATTTGAATGAATGTTTTTAACAGTTGATGAATAATTACACTCTTAATTACACACTACTTCAGCATTCTTTACAATTCACAAACAGACATTTATATGAAGAAACATCATGTACAATAGAGAAAGGGGTGATGAATAAATAAATGCAGATAAAAATGATGATGATATTTGCAAACAGAATTTTGTGAACACAATTATATCTATGCTCTGTAGGACCACACAGGTTTTGATAGAAATCCAAATAAATCAATCAATAAATACATAATAATAATAATTATAATAATAATAATACATTTTATTCATTCTGTGCTTTTCATAGACCCAAAGCAGTGGATGCAGACAATTGTTCAAACATGCCCTATAGTGTAGAAATTTTTCAGTTTAATTTCTAAGTGTAACACATCTGAATCAGAGTATTTCCACTATAAATTATTTTCATTTGATGTGGCACATACAGTTTAATTGACCACATTCTCTTGAGATGGTAAGATGAAGAAACACAGGGCCAAGTTGCATTAAATAATTTAGGAAAGTTTGGATAGCATTGCTTTGGAATAGAGCTTGTTTATTTAGTGTGAGCTACGATAGGCAATATTGTTAGTTGTAACTTGGCCACATTTTGATATCAAGACTTTTAAAGGCAGGCCTAGTTTTTGCAAGTTGGAATTAAGAACTTATGGACAGCGCTATGTAGGCTATGCGTGAGTAACTTGGCTTTTTTTTACGTCGTAGGCGTTTTTGATCTGATATCATTTATTTTTTTATTGCTAACTAATGATGAATAATGCATGAAGATAAACACGGAGAGAGACATGCATTCCAAAGAAATGTATGCAGACATTCGCTTAACCATATTGACAAGAATGAGAACAGTTATCCTATTACAGACAGCACACAATTACATTAAAAGAGTTTGTAGATGAGCAGTATTTAATGTGTAATGAAATACAATGAACAGCACCACCTGAGCTATGGATGAAGAAGCATGTAAATTAATGAACCAAGTCTACATGGAGACATACATGCACAATGGGCTACGCAAACACATTCTAGATGAAAGAAATACAGCCTAAATAGTTTGCATCAGTAAAATATGGAAATACAGTTTTAAAATAGGGCTATTAGTATTCTATAGAAAATGAAATACATTTAACGTTAGGCTATTCAACAGTGGATTGCCGGATGCGTAACTCCAACCTTCCATGTGTGGGCTATGAGCTAGCGAGCGAGCTGAGTTCATAAGCACAGCAGTTAGGCTATTCAACACTGGATTGCCGGATGCGTATCTCCAACCTTCCATGTGTGGGCTACGAGCTAGCGAGCGAGCTAGTGAGTTTCTGCACAGCAGAGTTTTTTTTCCGGTAGTGTAGAACGTTACCTGCGGGAAATGTTTTGGTACCGGACAGCTAGGTTTAGTTTAGTTTTCTGTAGTGCAATGAATGTAGGCTATAATGCATGTTGATTTACTTCGTAGTTGCCTTGCTTGTTTCTGCTTCCTGACGAGAAGCAGGAAGTAACGTTGGCGAACAAGCTTAAGTTGACAACGCATATTTCCCAGGAATCTTAGCCAGAAAGAAAACAGTAGATACTACTAAGAAAGTACATACCAGAGATTCTTCTTCTTATTATTATTATTATTATAATTAAAAGTGTTTGCAGTAAGCTACATTATCAGCAGAGTAGCGTAGACTAGAGCCACATTCGGAGGCTATCTATTTATTTATAAGTGACTAACCATGAATCAGATATGTTTGGGGAATTGGCGGTTTATAAATCCAATTGCTTAAAGGCTTGCAGCTTAAAAGAGGCTATCCTCAATTCTTAATGTAAGGCCCTTTAAATAGCAATGATTTAAATAAGGCCTTTTAGTAACCTTTTATTAATAATATATGGTGAATTAATATATTCTGTTTGTTTATGCATACATTAAGTAAGAATAAATGTCACCAATTTGTTACATTTCATCTGATGTGTTGCATTGTAATTACTAGAGGTTTAAGATTTATAACTAATCTTATTATACTTAGTTTCTGAGGAATTACATTTTATGCCAGGGAAAGTGGTACAGTATTTCTTCAGTGGAGGCACCGCGCTAGTTATTTACTTAATTCTTCTTTACACATTAGTTGGTTATAAGTCACATTCAACACCTACTATCTTCAATTGTAAAACTTAACAGTTCTTAACTTAAATGATAAACAGAAACTCCAGTAAATTCACCATCACCAGCTGGAAACCCAGGATCCTGTTTGTTATTAGTGTGACCCCAGTGTATGATTATTAGCACACTGGGAAAAAGGGGTTACATTAATGTTGGCTGTTATCGTAAATTCTTAATTTTCCTAGTAGTTAATTTTATGGCGATCTTGGCGCTTGGTCTAAGCGCATGGCGTAAAGTCCATTTAGGGCGTGTCCAAGTCCACTTTTGCTATTTTAACGGTATGTTTTTTGGGCGCTAAGCACGGCGCAGCGTGCAAGTGGGCTGAACCTAGTCTCTTCATTAATTATAGGTGTGTCTTTGGCGTGACATGCAATAAACCAATCAAAATGTCATATCCCATTCCCTTTAAAGGCCTGCTTTTCCACCTCGGCGGATTGCTTATATGATGGCGAAACAGACATGCGCGTGCGTGTTTAGTGCGATCAAGGAATAGGCTATATGGATCACTAGTAGCCTATGATAAATATTATTCGGACAAACCATTATGAGTTCCCGGTAATTTCCGACAGTGCTGTTATTTTACAAAATACAGTCAAGCCAGAAAGTCTCCCCACCCCTTTCACCTTCTCCATGTTTTATTACGTTACAGACTTATACTACAATAGATTGAGTTCATTTTTTGCCTCAAACATCTACGCACAATAGCCAATACTGACGAAGTGAAAACAGGTTTTTAGAAAATATGCAATTTTATTTTACTGACAAAAATAGGTTATTTAGGGGTTACATATCTGTACACACCCTTTGCCTAATACTTGGTTGCTGCACCTTTGGCAGCGATTACAGCTTCAAGGCATCTTGGGAAAGAAGCTACGAGCTTGGCACACTTGTTTCTGGACATTTTTGCCCATTCCTCTTGGCATATCCTTGCAAGCTCCGTCAGGTTGGATGAGGAGCGTCGGTACGCAGCCATTTTCAGCTCTTTCCACAGATGTTCAATTGGATTCAGGTCTGGGCTCTGGCTGGGCCACTCAAGGACATGCACAGACTTTCTCCGAAGCCACTCCTTTGTTCTCTTGGCTGTGTGCTTCGGGTCGTTGTCATGTTGGAAGGTAAACCTTCGCCCCAGTCTGAGGTCCAGAGCGCTCTGGAGCAGGTTTTCTTCAAGGATCTCGGTGTACTTAGCTGCATTCATCTTTCCCTCTATCAGGACTAGTCGCCCCGTTCCCGTTGCTGAAAAACATCCCCACATCATGATGCTGCCACCGCCATGCTTCACTGTAGGGATGGTATTAGCCAGGTGATGAGCGGTGCCTGGTTTCTTCCAGACGTGACGCTTGGTATTCAGGCCAAAAAGTTCCATTTTGGTTTCATCAGACCAGAGAATCTTGATTCTCATGGTTTGAGAGTCCTCTAGGTGCCTTTTGGCAAACTCCAAGCGGGCTGTGATGTGCCTTTTACTAAGGAGGGGCTTCCGTCTGGCCACTACCATAAAGGCCTGATTAGTGGAGTGTTGCCTGGATGGTTGATCTTCTGAAAGGTTCTCCCATCTCAAGGATACGCTGGAGCTCTGTCAGAGTGACCCTCGGGTTCCTGCTCACCTCCCTGGCCAAGGCCCATCTTCCCCGATTGCTCAGTTTGGCCGGGCGGCCAGGTCTAGGAAGATTCTTGGTGGTTCCAAACTTCTTCCATTTGCGAATGATGGTGGCCACTGTGCTCTTTGAGACCTGTAAAGCTGCAGAGATTTTTCCGTACCCTTCTCCAGATCTATGCCTTGACACAATCCTGTTTCTGAGGTCTGCAGATAATTCCTTTGACCCCATGGCTTGGAGTTTGCTCTGACATGCACTGTCAACTGTGGGACCTTATACAGGCAGGTGTTGGCAATCCCCAATCATGTCCAATCAATTGAATTTATCACAGGTGGACTCCAATTAAGTTGTAGAAACATCTCAAGCAGTATCAGTGGAAACAAAATGCACCTCAGCTCACTTTTGGGTGTCATATCAAAGGGTGTGCACACTTGTATACATATGATATTTTACATTTAGATTTTTTATAAATTAGCACAAATGTCTAAAAACCTGTTTTCACTTTGGCATTATGGGCTATTTTGTGTAGAATTTTGAGACAGAAAATTAACTAAATCTATTGTAGAATATGTCTGTAACCTAATAAAACGTGGAGAAGGTGAAAGGGGTGGGGAGACTTTCCGGCTTGACTGTATATGCGGTTAAATTTCGTTAAAGGCACCTGCAACAGCTGAGAATAAGCTACCAATCGCTTCCGTCTCACCTTAGAAAACGCCAAATTAGCCTGCTTGTTTAACGAATTTCATTTGATTATGCAATAAGCAATGAACTCATGTTCAAGCTTCATCCGAAGTTCATTACCTGCATTCTAATTTTGATTAATAAAATAAATAACGTTATTTTGCCTTAATGACGACAATAAATACAATAAAGCTGTCAGGTTGGCAACCCATAGGTTCACGCATATTTTCCCTTGTTTTATAATGTCCTGCTTATGGAAATGTGACCAACCTGTTTTACTGGTAGCGCAATGCTTTAAAACAATCCACTTTCCCAGGAAGACTGTTAAAAGTGCGATATACAGCAGGGGAAACAGACCTGCTCCTATAAAGCGCACATGCAGATAATGGTATTAAAATTAATTGTGAATTAATTGTAACGTGCTGCAAATTTGTTTTCGTTTATAATTAGATGCTTAGTTCTCTTTAAAATCTTTTGGTCAGTTATGGAATAACAAGTGAAATCAGCGGGGTTTTAATATGCTGAGGGTATGGAAACCTTGTTACTGTAATTAAAAAAATATGAAGGACGAAGAATAGCTAAGGTTACAATTCAGTTAACATGGTGACATTTATCTCCGTTTTTTAACCATAGGCTATCGAAAAAAACTTTTTTCAGTCACAAACCATTCTATTTACTGTATTCCTAGATAAACAGAGCTGTATTGTAATGACATCTGAAGCGCATTTTCAAAACTCAAATGTCCGTCTATTGCAGTGCGCGAGTTCTCCATTGAATGACAATTCACACATTAGGCTTGATATAGGTGTTTTCAGCTCCTTTTTAATGGATAGCCATTGTCCCGTACCATCTCACATCGCCTGGATGTTGATGGAGTGGGCTGAGAGCAATGTAATGTGGCATCGTTTCCCTTCGCTAAGGGAAATGTATGTGGACCTATAGAACCTTTTATTATTATGCATTTTTGATATAGCCTACACAATAATGATATTTCACATTGTGATCTAGATATTTTAGTCATGCTTGTGCGCGCCCCTGTGTGTAACAGACAGGAGGGTACACTGTAGACGCACTTATATGCGCCGTTAAAATAACATGTAAACAACTGCGACATGACTTTAGACTACGTTTGTGGTGGTTCTAGCGCAAGCGCTTTCTGCTGGCTCAAGATAGCAATACGCCAAAAAGAATCCTGGCCACTCCTCATCTTAAGACCAACACACCCAGTTCACTTGTCATGGGCGCAAGGATACATGCTAGTTAAACGACGTGAAGGCAAGGCATTATTATGAACCATGCGCTGGGTGTAATTAAATTCAGATCTGAAACCCCTCAGTGAGCATGCACACAAGGCGACCTGTGGCAAGGAAAAACTCCCTGGACTACAGGGAAGAAACCTTGGGTTGGTCTGACTAAACCTCCTGTGGTTGGTCTGACTATAATGGAAGTAGCGGGTGTAAGGCAATGAGGAAATCAACCTTCAATCACGCTGAAGGGTGCTTCTCCCTGACTAGATCTGTGATGCTATTGCTAGAAGACATCTCCATACCCAGCCAGACACGACAAGCACACCTTCATACCCAAATACACATGCACTTCACCAAGTGTTGTGCCTCTTCTATAGAATTATTAACAGTACCTCCTGTGAGGTCACCTTACTATTGACTTTTGCAAATGAGGGGGAAATTACAAACTTGTCTACAGTGTGAACTGCCCAAATGACTATGGCGATGGCAAAATTCACAAAATGCATATTCTCCAAAAACAGGCCAATGGTTAGGTTATTACTTATTATGAAGTAGGCATGAGCACAAGATATATGAATATATATGTATAGAGATCTTTTCTCTATTACTGTGATTATACTAGTGTGAAAACATCCTTCTGAAAACACCCTTCTCTTCAATCCCCCATTTTTTTAAATTTTTTTTTTTAAATGCATCTGAAGCACTGCCCAGTCAAGAGGTCAAAGGTCGGAAACAGGCCTGCCTTAGGTTGCATCCGAGGTGGAGGTCTTACCCGTCATTGCCACTGCACCACTATGCATTTTACTCTGCCGGCTCACTCGGTTTTATCAAATGTTGTCACTGCTTCCAGACACCCGTGGGGCTGCAGACTGGACCTGTAGAGTGTTGAGCTCCACAATCACAGCCGCGATTGAAGTATCCTTTCTGGCACATTGGGTGAGAAGGTTAGAGGCACAACTTATCAGCATCAGCATGAAACAGAGAAGCAGCAGTCCTTGCACAATAACAGTGCCAAGTCCCCCAAAATTACCTCTCAGCCATCCAAAAACATCCCAATCCCAAAGAGGAATTGTTTTGTGAATCTTAGTTACAGCTTTATGAATATGTGCAACAAAATCTTCATTATCAGGAATATAAGTACAACATTCTTTCCCAACCACAGCGCATGTGCCACCTTGAGATGCCAGAATATAATCCAGAGCTGCTTGATTCTGCAAAATAACAGTTCTGGCCACCACCAATTCAGCGGTAAGACTTTGTATTGCTTTGGCTGTGTTATTGGCTACAGATTCGATTATCACAGCCATGTGTTTAACTTCTGTGATTGTTCGTCCCACTCCATACATTGGGAACATAACAGAAGCAGCCATATCCCCATCGGTAATATCCCTTTTATACCTATTCTGATCTGGATACAGGGTGCCTTATGGCTGGAATTACATTAGCAACATAGCAAACCCTTCCCCGTCCGGTTTAATAATAACAGCAAACATATTGCCTGAAGAATCACATTGTATAGTATGATTACCCACACTTTTCCCCATAAATCTGTTCCCATTTCCACAGTAAACTTATATTGTTTTTTCCTAACATTTCATACAAAATTTGCTTTATATCAGGATTAGAATCTTGGTTGAATCCAGTGGTTATTTCATAGAGAACATACGAACACCAACCTAAAGAAACAGCTGTCATCTCCATTCCCTGTTCCGCATTATGTGGGTGATGAACACAGACACAGCAATTAGAGATGTTTAGTTCTTCGGCGTATTTCTTAGGTATTTGATGATAACGATTTACAGTTGTGTTAAAAAAAATAGCAGTACAACATCAGTAACCTGATGAACCACTGTTATTAGTAGTAGTGATATTTCTGCATGGCAAATAATTTACTTGTAGATGTAGTAGTGTAATAGAAAAACAACAGACCCAACTGTCATGACATGCACGCTGCTTGTTCTGAGTAATTGACTCATTCATTGAAAGGGGCGTGTTCAAAATAATAGCAGTGTGGAGTTTAATTAGAGAATTCATTCATTCTGTGAAAAAATAGGTGTCATTAATTGTCCTTTATTAAGGAAGAAGGGAAGCAAATATTTCACACATTGTTATAAAATATATTTCCTTCTGAATTGCTAAGTAAAATGGGCCGTTCCAAACATTGTTCGGAGGAACAACGTAATTTGATTAAAAAGTTGATTGGAGAGGGGAAAACGTATAAAGAAGTGCAAATTATAGGATGCTCAGCTAAAATGATCTCAAATGCTTTAAAATGGCAACAAAAACCCGAAACACACGGAAGAAAACGAGCAACTACTGTTAAAACGGATCGAAGAATATAGTCAGAATGGCAAATATTCAGCCAATCATCACCTCCAGAAAGATCAAAGATGATCTAAAATTACCTGTAAGTGCTGTTACAGTCAGAAGACGTTTGATCGAAGCTAAGCTATCAGCAAGAAGCCCCCGTAAAGCACCATTGTTGAAAAAACGGCATGTGCAGAATCGGTTAAAATTTGCCAAGGAACACATCGATTGGCCCAAAGAGAAATGGCGTAACATTCTGTGGACTGATGAGAGTAAAATTGTTCTTTTCGGGTCTAGTGGTCGTCGACAGTATGTCAGACGACCCCCGGGTACTGAATTCAAGCCACAGTACACTGTGAAGACAGTGAAGCATGGTGGTGCAAAAATCATGGTATTGGGATGTTTTTCATACTACGGTGCTGGGCCTATTTATCGTATACCAGGGATCATGGATCAGTTTGAATACATCAAAATACTTGAAGAGATTATGTTGCCGTATGCCAAAGAGGAAATGCCCCTGAAATGGGTGTTTTAACAAGACAACTGTTACGTATCAGATACGGGACGAACCCAAGTGCAACGACCAGGAGACAGATTCACAAAAAGGAGTTTTTAATAAACTAAGTGTTGGGGTAGTCCCAACACTGTACAGGAATGGCAACACACAGAATAACACAGGTATCGCCTGGAAGCCCGGGGCGGGCTGCTCCAAGCCGGAGCTGGACTGGAGGATCTGGAACTTATCGTTCCAAGCCGGAACTGGACTGGACAGGAACTGGACCGGGAGGTCCACACTGGAATCAGGGTCTGGAACGGAATGTTCCAAACCGGAACTGGACTGGACTGGGACTGGACCGGGCGGTCCACACTGGAATCAGGGTCTGGAACGGAATGTTCCAAACCGGAACTGGACTGGACTGGAACTGGACCGGGAGGTCCACACTGGAATCAGGGTCTGGAACGGAATGTTCCAAACCGGAACTGGACTGGGCTGGAACTGGACCGGGAGGTCCACACAGGAATCCGCGTCTGGAACGGAATGTTCCAAACCGGAACTGGACTTTGGACAGGTAGTTATACGACTCACGCCTGGACTGGACTGGAACTAGCAGGGGAGCGACTCACTACGGCAGGGCTGGAACTGGACCGGAATGACTGCACCGGTACAGGACAAACAAAAACAGAGGGGGATTAGTGCAAGGAAAGGCACGGGAAGGACCGGGAGGTTCTCACGGAGGTGCAGGGCTTGGCAGGTAGGTGAATGATGAAGCACGGCAGGGCAGGGTAGTGTGGCGTAGCTGCGGTAGGTCCGGATGGAGCTGACTGGTCTCCAGAGCTCCCGGAACCGTAACCGAAGACTTTGGTGGCTTCTTCGGCCGGACAGGAACAGCTGGAGGGTAGCCAGGAATAACGCCACCGCGGAGCCTACGCGAGCAGGAGGTGGAGGTACCGCAACACACACAACGAACACAGGGCTTACGAACACTGCTGCTGAAGAGTGGGAGCTGGGTTAGGTGGAGGAGAAGGGAAACAGGTTAGCTACATTCACAACAGGAAATAACTGGGGAGGTAAACTACCAATCCGTAGTTTCGAGCGGAACCAAATGCTGTAAGGGGATAATATCCCACAACCAAGCGACTAGTTCGAAGTAAAAGACCAGATAACACAACGAGCACTAACACCAAGTGACGATAGTTAACGAACTGGCGCCGACTGGCAGCCAGCCGAAAGACTATATAGTGAGGTTAATGACAGAACTAAATAAGGAACAGGTGTGGAAATAAAACGGGAGTGATGCGAAACACCAGGTGAGGAAATGCATGCAACGAGGGGGAAGAAGTGAAAGGCGGAAGTAAGACAAAACAACCAGACGAACAAGACAGGGAAGGACACGCCTAGTCCGCAGCAGCGGGGAAAACACGGACAAAAGGATCCAACATGACACGGAGGGAAAACAGGAAAACACGGAAAACGAACAGGAAGGGAGCGGAACATTACAGTACCCCCCCCTCAACGTACGCCACCTGGCGTACCTGGCGTACCTGGCGGCCTGGTCTTGGATGGGAAGCGACTGTGGAAATCCTGGATCAGTGATTGATCCAGGATGAGGCCCCTGTGGAGCCACGACCGCTCCTCAGGACCATACCCCTCCCAGTCCACGAGGTATTGGAAACCCCGACCCTTACGGCGGATGTCGATGATGCGGTCCACCGTGTAGGCCGGGGCGTTGTCGATGACTCGGACAGGTGGAGGAGGGAGGGTAGGGGCACTGAGGGGGCTGGAGGCGACAGGCTTGATTTGTGACACATGAAAAACGGGGTAAACTTTGAGGGAGGCAGGGAGGGAGAGCTTAACAGAAACTGGGTTAATGAGACATACAACAGGGAAGGGACCAATAAACCGGGGCCGAAGTTTCTTAGAGGAGGAGGGAAGGGAAATGTTGGATGTGGATAGCCAGACCTGCTGACCGGCCCTGTACTTGGGGGCTGCGGTCCTGTGCAGGTCCGCCAGACGCTGCGAACGGGAATTAGAACGCAGGAGTGCGGTGCGTGCAAGTCTCCAAATGCGCTTGCATTTGAGGATGTGAGAATTAACGGAGGGAACTGCTACCTCGGCCTCCTGGGCCGATAGGAGAGGGGGTTGGTAACCCAATGAGCACTCGAATGGGGACAACCCAGTGGAGGCACTTTTAAGGGAGTTGTGAGCGTACTCTACCCAGGGGAGAAAACGGCTCCAGGAGGCGGGATTGCGAGCAGTGACGCACCGCAGGGCGGCCCCCAGGTCCTGGTTCGCCCTCTCTGCCTGGCCGTTAGACTGGGGATGGAAGCCAGACGACAAACTGGCCGAGGCCCCCAGGGCTACACAGAACGCCTTCCAAACCTGGGAGGAGAATTGGGGCCCACGGTCCGAAACAATGTCGGATGGGATCCCGTGCAGCCTGACCACATGTACCACCAGGAGCTCCGCAGTTTCGAGGGCGGACGGGAGCTTAGGGAGGGGAATGAAGTGAACCGCCTTGGAGAACCGATCCACAATTGTCAGAATGACAGAGTTGCCCTCTGACAAAGGCAGACCGGTGACGAAATCCACGCCAATGTGGCTCCAAGGACGGCCCGGGACAGGGAGGGGAAGGAGAAGACCAGAGGGAGGCTGGTGGGAAGCCTTGCTCCTGGCGCACACTGCGCAGGCCAGGACAAAAGCACGGGTATCCTCCTTGAGAGTGGGCCACCAAAAGCTCCTCCTGACGAGGGTGGTCGTTCTGGCAACACCTGGGTGACACGCCAGGCAGGAGGCGTGAACCCACTCAAGGACCTGGGAGCGGACGGAGTTGGGAACAAACAGGGAGGAGTTAGGGTTACTACGGGGGTCAGGGTGGGAAGTCTGGGCGGACCTCACAATCTCCTCAATCCTCCAGGAGACCGCAGCCACCATGCCGGACGCTGGTAGAATAGGCTCGGGGTCAGCAGGACTGGAGGGAAGGGAAAACACACGGGATAAGGCATCCGCCTTAATATTGCGGGAACCGGGGCGGAAGGATACAGAAAAATTGAAACGGGCAAAGAAAAGTGACCACCTAGCCTGTCTGGCATTAAGCCTCTTAGCAGACTTCAAGTAAATTAAATTTTGGTGGTCAGTTAAAACAATAAAGGGGGTACCTGCCCCCTCCAGCCAGTGGCGCCACTCCTCAAGAGCCAGCTTTATGGCAAGAAGCTCCCGATCCCCGACATCATAATTTCGCTCGGCGGAGGACAGTCTCCGGGAGAAAAAGGCACAGGGATGGAGTTTGTTGTCCAAGGCGGCACGTTGGGACAGAATGGCCCCCACGCCGGTGTCGGAGGCATCCACCTCAATCGTAAATTGACGGGTGGGATCAGGGTGACAAAGAATAGGGGCCGAGGAAAACCGAGCTTTAAGCTGTTCAAAAGCGAGCTGAGCCTCGGAGTTCCAACAGAAAGAAAAAACAGTGGAGGTGAGTTTGGTAAGGGGAGCAGCAATGACACTGTAATTACGGATAAAACGACGATAGAAATGAGCAAAACCAAGGAATTGTTGCAGGTGCTTACGAGAGGTGGGTTGGGGCCATTCCGTCACCGCCTTGACTTTGACAGGATCCGCCCGGATACTGCCCTCCTCAATGATGAAGCCGAGGAACGGGACTGAAGAGACGTGGAAGGAGCACTTCTCTGCCTTGACGAAGAGCTGGTTCTCAAGGAGACGCTGGAGAACCTCCCGGACATGGAGAATGTGTTCCTGAGGGGACTTGGAAAAAATCAAAATATCGTCTATGTAAACAAAAACAGTTTTCCCCAACAGGTCTCGCAGCACGTCATTCACCATGCCCTGGAAGACTGCCGGGGCGTTAGTAAGGCCGAAGGGGACCACCAGGTACTCATAGTGGCCCAACGGGGTATTGAAGGCAGTCTTCCATTCATCCCCCTCCCGTATGCGCACCAAGTGGTACGCATTACGGAGGTCGAGCTTGGTGAAAATGACGGCCTGCGAGAGGGGTTCAAAAGCAGTGTTAATGAGGGGGAGAGGATATTTATTGCGGATGGTGATTTGATTGAGCCCCCGATAGTCGATGCAGGGCCGTAGTGAGCCGTCCTTCTTCCCTACAAAAAAGAACCCAGCACCAACAGGAGAAGAGGAGGGACGGATGATGCCCGAGGCGAGGGACTCATGAATGTACTCCTCCATGGCGAGTTTCTCTGGCCCCGACAGACTGTAGAGACGGCCAGACGGAAGTTTGGCTCCCGCCAGCAGGTCTATACAGCAATCGTAAGGTCGGTGAGGAGGTAGGGACAGAGCGCGTGATTTGGAAAAGGTCAGGCAGAGGTCGTGATATTGTTTGGGAACGTTGGACAGATCGGGTTCGGGTAGGTTGGTGCTGGGATTCTTGGACCCCGGAGGGGGGAGAGCGGAACGGAGACAGCTAGCCAGGCAGTGGCCACTCCACGCCAGGATGCGACCGGCCTGCCAGTCGATATGAGGGTTATGAAGGCGGAGCCAGGTCTGACCCAAAACTATGGAGGATTGTTTTGAGTTGGTGAGTAGGAGTTGAATGCTCTCCCGATGATTGCCGGATAAGACGAGCTGTAAGGGAACGGTGGAGTGGGTCACTAACCCCAGACTCCTACCGTCTAAGGCGAAGGCAGTAATGGGAGAGGGTAGTAGTTCCGTGGGGATGCCGGCCCTCCTGGCGAAGGTGGTGTCCATAAAGTTGGCGTCGGCCCCAGAGTCGATGAGGGCCGACGAGACTTCGGACTTGTCCCTCCACAGGAGAGTGGCCTTAAAGACAAGGCGATTCTGGGCTGCATGGCAGGGTATGATAGGGCTCGTCAGTACGCCCAGTTTAACTGGCGAGCCTATTCTTTTGGGCGAATGGGGCATGAAGCGATCTGGTGGCCAGGTTTGCCACAATAAAAACAGGATCTAGACCGCAGGCGACGTTGGCGCTCCTCGGAGTTGACCGCAACTCTGCCCAGTTGCATGGGCTCCTCTTCGGAGACCCCAGACGCCGCCCTGGATCCAGAAGCAGAAGGGTGAGAGCGTATGTGTGGTAGATGACCGGGGTTCCCCCCTCGCTCACGGGCCCGGATACGGAGACGGTTGTCAATTGCTATGGCCAGGCTAATAAGGCTATTGAGTGAGGTGGATTCTTCACGGGTGGCAAGTTGGTCTTTAAGCTCCTCGCTGAGTGCCTGGCGGAAGGCCCCCTGAAGGGCGGTGTCGTTCCATCCGGACTCCGCTGCGAGGGTACGGAATTGGATGGCCATTTCAGCGACGCTACGACTCCCTTGACGGACCTGAAGTAGGCGCTGAGTTGCATCTCGCCCACAGGTAGGGTGATCAAACACACGCCGCATCTCGGCGGTGAAGGCAGCGAAGTTGTTGCAGAGCGCGATTTGGCTATCCCAGATGGATGTAGCCCACTCCAGGGCACCTCCTCCCAAGCTGCTCATAATAAAAGCGATCTTACATGGGTCGGAGGCGAAGGAGGAGGGCTGCATCCGGAATACAATGTCGCACTTCATAAGGAATTCGCGACATTTTCCCAATCCCCCGCGGTATAACTCTGGATGTTGAACGCGGGGCTCACAAAATGAAGTAGACACAGGAGGGTCCACCGGTGGATCCGGTGCGGGCGGTGTAGGGCCCAAAGGTATACGCGGAAGCAGCTGGTGAAGAGTCAGCTGCGTCACTTGTTCCGTGATGCCCCTCAGCACCTCCAACACGTCATCCAAACGGCGGCCCTGTTGGTCGCTGACCGCAGTTTGGCAGGAGAAGGCGTGCCGAATCTGCTCCAGGTCGGCTGGGTCCATGTTTTTGGCCAGTTCGTTCTGTTACGTATCAGATACGGGACGAACCCAAGTGCAACGACCAGGAGACAGATTCACAAAAAGGAGTTTTTAATAAACTAAGTGTTGGGGTAGTCCCAACACTGTACAGGAATGGCAACACACAGAATAACACAGGTATCGCCTGGAAGCCCGGGGCGGGCTGCTCCAAGCCGGAGCTGGACTGGAGGATCTGGAACTTATCGTTCCAAGCCGGAACTGGACTGGACAGGAACTGGACCGGGAGGTCCACACTGGAATCAGGGTCTGGAACGGAATGTTCCAAACCGGAACTGGACTGGACTGGGACTGGACCGGGCGGTCCACACTGGAATCAGGGTCTGGAACGGAATGTTCCAAACCGGAACTGGACTGGACTGGAACTGGACCGGGAGGTCCACACTGGAATCAGGGTCTGGAACGGAATGTTCCAAACCGGAACTGGACTGGGCTGGAACTGGACCGGGAGGTCCACACAGGAATCCGCGTCTGGAACGGAATGTTCCAAACCGGAACTGGACTTTGGACAGGTAGTTATACGACTCACGCCTGGACTGGACTGGAACTAGCAGGGGAGCGACTCACTACGGCAGGGCTGGAACTGGACCGGAATGACTGCACCGGTACAGGACAAACAAAAACAGAGGGGGATTAGTGCAAGGAAAGGCACGGGAAGGACCGGGAGGTTCTCACAGAGGTGCAGGGCTTGGCAGGTAGGTGAATGATGAAGCACGGCAGGGCAGGGTAGTGTGGCGTAGCTGCGGTAGGTCCGGATGGAGCTGACTGGTCTCCAGAGCTCCCGGAACCGTAACCGAAGACTTTGGTGGCTTCTTCGGCCGGACAGGAACAGCTGGAGGGTAGCCAGGAATAACGCCACCGCGGAGCCTACGCGAGCAGGAGGTGGAGGTACCGCAACACACACAACGAACACAGGGCTTACGAACACTGCTGCTGAAGAGTGGGAGCTGGGTTAGGTGGAGGAGAAGGGAAACAGGTTAGCTACATTCACAACAGGAAATAACTGGGGAGGTAAACTACCAATCCGTAGTTTCGAGCGGAACCAAATGCTGTAAGGGGATAATATCCCACAACCAAGCGAGTAGTTCGAAGTAAAAGACCAGATAACACAACGAGCACTAACACCAAGTGACGATAGTTAACGAACTGGCGCCGACTGGCAGCCAGCCGAAAGACTATATAGTGAGGTTAATGACAGAACTAAATAAGGAACAGGTGTGGAAATAAAACGGGAGTGATGCGAAACACCAGGTGAGGAAATGCATGCAACGAGGGGGAAGGAGTGAAAGGCGGAAGTAAGACAAAACAACCAGACGAACAAGACAGGGAAGGACACGCCTAGTCCGCAGCAGCGGGGAAAACACGGACAAAAGGATCCAACATGACACGGAGGGAAAACAGGAAAACACGGAAAACGAACAGGAAGGGAGCGGAACATTACAACAACGACCCCAAACACACGAGTAAGCGAGCAACATCTTGGTTCCAGACAAAAAGGATTGAGGTAATGGAGTGGCCAGCTCAATCCCCCGACCTCAACCCCACTGAAAACTTGTGGGGTGACATTAAAAATGCAGTTTCTGAAGCAAAACCCAAAAATTCACAGGAACTGTGGAATGTAGTTAGTTCATCCTGGGCTGAAATACCTGTTTCTAGGTGCCAGAAGTTGGTTGACTCGATGCAACGCAGATGCGCAGCAGTTATCAACAACAATGGTTATGCAACTAAATATTAGTTCAGTAATTTAAAGTGAAGTTAAATCTTGAAAAATTTCTTCGGTTTATACAGTAAGTGTTTGAGTTTGAAGAGAAAAATGTCGACACTGCTATTTTTTGAACAGATTCATATCAGTTTCTCGGCACTTTCAGATTGCCATGCAATACAAATAAGCTTAATATGTTGACTAATCTTTGACAATAAGCCTTTCACAAAAGCAACGGCTATAGCCCCCTGGGCATTTACTTCAGAATCTTTAATACCAGAATGTTGCTCGTATATTTCTTTGACCCTATCCATGTAGTCTGCAGGTTGTTCGCCTTTTCTTTGTTTGCACGCATTTATTTTGTCCCAATTCGTTTTTGTTGGGCCAGCGGGGGAACATTTTTACCGAGGAATTTGGATTCTTTTATGACTCGCTTTCTCAATTCTTTTGGCAAACATGCACGTAAAAGTTGACGCATATCTGCAGCATTTGGATTGTAACATTCATATATCATGTCTAATTCATCTATGGTGTCTGCTACATTCTCTCTCGGGTCAGAGAATGTTTTGGCCAAATTTCTTATATCTGTTTTTAAGCTCTGTCTAGGTTTCGTGCGGTATAATTCACTCTCCATTTCAGCTCTATTTTTCTCATTTATTTCTCAAGTAGTTTGTCAAAACTGGTTATCTATATCACAACCTCAGAACTAAAAATATGTGCGGGAGAGGCCCTTGCCCTCCACTTCACCCAGCTTAAAACTCCTCTCCTTAGCTAAAATAATGTTTCAACAGTGTCTCTTGATCAATTGTTTTGGTTAATTATGGCACTGCCTACTATGGTTATGGTTTACTGCTGTATGTACCTCAAACATCTATTTTGCCTAATAGAATAGAATCTAACAGCTTGTCACAAACGCAGGCGCGGGTGTTCGAACACTTTAGCATGCATTTTAAAATTTAGTCATGTATTTCACACCATGTACTGTATACTTTGCCTTATGCGAGAATGCGGGATTTGCCCTATCTGGTATACCTAAGGTTTTTATCGTTGTTGGGCGAGAACAAGTCTGAATTCAGTTCTTCAGAGATATTCTCAGCACAGGCAGCCCGTATGTCTGAGTTTGTCTCTCCCTTGCGCCTTGTAAATAAACCTCAATTCTCTGAAGTGAAGTCGTCAGTGTGTTCTTCATTGTCCTGCATTTGGTTCCACGGAAGGGCAACAGAATCCTAACAAGTATATGAGAAATAGTTTTTGACAAACAAACTGTAGCTGTTGACTGTACACAATCATATTTATTTACAGAATTATTGCATCAAGGTGGTTCACTCAACAATATTACAAATTCTAACAAATTCAAAAACACCTCTGTATTCACTGATCTTGAATCATATCGCTGGGTATCAGTAGTGGTTTTCCGATTTGGCTGATTGCATGCAAGTAAATTAAGAAACTTGTTCAAGACCTGACAAGTTTTTGCAGTCAATCTCTCTCTAGTCAAAAACCTCATTGAGATTTTTGGAAATAACACCTACAGTGTTGCTCCAGAAATGGTCAATCTTTGATGTTTAAAAAGAAAAATAAAATAAAATAAAATAAATAAAAAGAAAGGGGGGGGGGGGGGTGGGGGGGGGGGGGGGGTTGGGGATTAAACATCATCTCAATTTACCCTCAACAAGAAGCCTGCAAAATTCTTGTAACGGGGCTACCTCATAAGCCCTGGCTCACCATCAAAATGGCCATTTTAACACCAGTCAGATAATGGATCTCTAAACATCAATAAATAAGTTAACATATCCTAAGTTTAATCAAAATCACAATGTGAACAAAAGAACACAAGCAAGGAAAGAAGAGAGGCCAATTTGGACACAAATTACAGCCAAAACCCACATCTCACCCTACTTGTTTGCAGGCTTAGATAAAGTGTGTGCATCAACCTGAGGCTTGAGTCTGATTAAAACATGTTTGTTGAGAGACAGCCAATGGACCTGTCACAGTAATTTGGACTGAACGAGGGCAAAGTACTGTTTCTACAGTGCAGTATTTTCTATTCAGGGAAAACAACACTTTTTGAAAGTGACTGTTTCTCAGAATTGACGGTTCAAGTAAAATATTTTTTGTGAATGAGTTAATGGGTGTATTTGCACAGTGATTGGACCAGCGTTACTGGGAGCATTTGTACAGCAATTGTGATTGTACCAATAGGACAAAGCTGCAGTTTTCAGTGATGTGGGATACGTTCCTTCACAGGTCACTAAAGGTTTCCTACAAGTTTGGAACACAGGGACTGCTCTTCAGTTTTAAAAAAAGATCTTACAGATTTATAAAAAAAAAAAACAACATACAGATCTCTGAATGACTCAGAAAAACTCTGGAATCCCTGAGTGTCCTGGAATAACGGACATGTTGAGCACAGAAGGAGAAATTAGTATTTACACAGAGTGATGTCATTATTAGCACTGACAGAAAAAAAAGAAAAAGAAAAAAGAAATCTCTGCGGTGAAAGAAATAAAATCATTTATGATCTGCGGTTGAAGTGTCCAGTCTCCGCCTCCGCCTCCGCCCCCCCCCCCCCCCCTCCCCCTCCCCCTCCCCCTCCCCCTCCCCCTCCCCTCCCCTCCCCCCCCCCCCCCTCCCTCCCCCTCCCCTCCCTCTCTCTTATCTCAGGTTTCAGTCCTGGGGCAGCTATCCCTGAGCTTGAAATGTGAAGGACATAGCTGCTCTGAGAGTTCGATCAGGAGCCAAAGAACCTCCTGACAACAAACTGGCCCAGGAGCAGCACTGCAAGCAGCACAAGCATGTACTTCACATACACATTATCCAGGTCCAGAGCTGCTGCCTGCAACACAGAGGGGACACATGCATGAACGCATGCGTATTGCGTAAATCTCATATATTCATCAAAAAAGGAGAAAAAAAACACACACCGTGATTTGTATAAAAGGAGGTGCAGGTGATCGTAATGATAAACTTAAAAAGAAGGAAACACCGCACACTCAGCTCCATATACTATTTATTATTTTACTTTACCAACGTTTCGACTTTCACCTTCATCAAGGCATGCCTTGAAGACAAAAGTTGAAACGTTGGTAAAGTAAAATAATAATATATGGAGCTGAGTGTGCGGTGTTTGCTTCTTTTTAAATCTCGTATATATAACATAACATAAGAGTATGATGAGAACAGGCCATTCAGCCCAACATGCTCATCTAATCCTACCACTAAAAGAAAAAAAAGAAGAAGCAATAAAATAAAAAAATACATGCTTTCATAACTAGATTAAAATACAATCTAAAAGACAATGAAATAATATAAAACAATGAAATAAAATAAATAAAAGACTAATAACAGAAATAAAAGAACGTGTTTAAAAGCTAAAATTTCTTTTTAAATTATGTGAGCCTCCAGTGTTATAAAGTGTCTAACACTGTGTCAAGCCAGGCCTTGAATACTCCCAGTGTTTCTGCCTCCACTACATGCCCAGGCAAGCTATTCCACACTGTGACCACTCTCTGAGAGAAATAATATTTTCTAATGTTTGTATGGAATTTACCCTTCGCCAATTTCCATTTATGCCCCCTTGTTCTGCTAACCGAACTTAACTTGAATAATTTCTTGTAGCTCACTTTATTTATCCCTTTAATACATTTAAAAGCCTCAATCAGGTCTCCCCTAAGTCTCCTTTTGCTAAGCTTGAAAAGTCCAAGCATCTCCAGCCTTACCTCATAGCACTTATCTTTTATACCTGGAATCATTCTGGTTGCCCGTCTTTGGACCTTTTCCAGCGCCTCTATATCTTTTTTATAGTAGGGTCCCCAGAACTGCACTCTTAAGTGAGGTCTGACAAGGGTATTGTATAGGGTGAGTATGATCTCCTTAGATTTATAATTAATACTCTTGGCTATGTATCCCAGCATCCTGTTGGCTTTTTTGACTGCTACAGCACATTGTCCAGACCCTGATAGGCTTTGATCGACTATTATCACCCAAGTCTTTTTGTACAGGTGCACTTTCTAATTTTGTACCGCCCAATATATATAGTAACCCTGCCCTATGTTTTTATTCCCCACATGTAGAACTTTTACATATAGATATATTGAATTTCATTTGCCAGGTTTCTGCCCACTTCTGGATTCTTCTTGGATTACCTTAGTAGATTCCAAACTGTTGGCTAAACCTCCCAGTTTTGTATCATCTGCAAATTTAACTAATTGACTTTCAATGCCCATGTGAAGGTCATTTATGTAAATGAGGAAGAGCAGTGGACCCAGCACCAATCCCTGTGGAACGCCACTTCCCACAATACCCTGCTCAGATAAGATCCCTCCTACTACTACTCACTGTGTTCTACCCCTTAACCAGTTCCGGACCCACTCAAAATTCCTACTGACCTCATTTTGATAAGTTTGTCGTGAGGTACCTTATGCTTTCTGGAAATCTAGGTAGATAATATCATAGGCCCTGCTCCCATCCAGACACTTGGTAGCTTCCTCAAAGAATGTTAAAAGGTTTGTCAGGCATGACCTTCCCTTACAAAAATTATGTTGGCTATCCCTTAGGATCTTATTTTTTTCAAGAAATAGTTCTAGTCTGTCTCTAATGATAGATTCAAGTATTTTACATGAGATGCAAGTTAAACTGACAGACCTGTAGTTTCCTGGATCCGTACGGTCTCCTGTCTTATATATTGGTATTACATTACCCTGTTTCCTGTCTTTTGGTATTTCTCCAGTTACTAAAGACTGTCTAAAAATACTTGCCAGTGGTTTAAAAAAGTTAAAAAAAATAATTTTTGGTACCCTTGGGTATATGCCATCAGGACCAGTTGCTTTATTTGTCTTTAGTTTATATAAACTCTCTAATACTTCTATATCCCCTAACTCAAAATCTGCAAAGACATTTTGAGTGTTGAATATGCCTTCCAGCCTATTAGTACCCTCTTCTCTGGTAAAACAAAGTAGCCATTTAGGGCATCTACAATATCCTTATTCTTATAAAGCAGTGCTCCATTACAAATTTTAGTGCCCTTAACCTCCTCTTTTACTTTCCTTTTCCTACTACAGTATTGAAAGAAACGATTTGGATTATTTTTAGCATGGTCTGCAATTCTCCTTTCATAGAGCCTTTTGGCTATCCTTAGTTCTTTTTTAACCTTACTACATTACTATTACTATTACTATTACATGCATACTACAATATTCAGCCCTATTACTCTCAGTACTGTCATTTTTATATATCTTAAACAGTTTATTCTTTTCCCTCAAACTCTTCCGTATAACTTTATTCATCCACAGTGGAGATTGCTTTTTCAACGTACTTTTCCGCACCTTTGGAATGAAATTGCACTGTGCATCAAGTATAACCCATTTGAACTTGCCTCACTTTTCATTCACAGTCCTAAAATCAAGAAGTTGCAGCCAGTCTACCTTACTTATTTCTGATCGCAACTTTTTAAAATTGGCACGCCTAAAATTTTAAATCCTGGAGTTAGCGGGGGCCCTCTTAGTTTGCCAAAATACATCAAACCTAATCGTGGAATGATCACTTGTCCTGAGTGGTTCCGTTACCTCTATATTACAAATTCTGTCAGAGTCATTACATAACACCAAATCTAAAATTGATTTCCCTCTTGTAGGCTGACTGACATACTGCACTAAAAAAAGGTAATTTATAACATCTAAAAATTCCTCCTCCCTCTTACCTTGTCCTGTCACCAAATCCCAATTAATACTGAGGTAATTGAAGTCGCCCATGATAATAGTCTCTCTTCCTCTGCAAGCTTGTTTTATATTTTCAAAGAGGATAGTGTTCACACTACTGTCTGATGCTGGCGGTCGGTAACACACTCCTATGTTAAGCTCCTTCTCATGTTCCCCTATGAGCTTAATCCAAATATCCTCACTAGGCATGAGCTGGTCAATTTCTGGAATCTCTTGCACATTAAGATTATCTTTTACATATAAAGCCACACCCCCACCTCTGTCTCTGTAATCCCTATTATGTCATAGCCCTTACTATTAATATCAACCTCAATTTCCAAAAATTTGTTTTTTATACTTCTAGCATTCAAACAACAACATTTTAGGTTATTGCTTCTACACATCCCCTCTAGGGGGAGCTAGCGGGGTGGACAACACTGTGAGGTGCCACCATAGACGGAGGTGAAGGTTCCGATTCCGGGGATGGAGTAGCAAAATTGGTGCTTTCCTGCATTGAAATTAAGTCTTTTTTCATGCCGCCTAGGAGAAATCTCACAAAAAACACTATTTCGCTGGAGTCTGACTCTGGACAGTTGAAAAATCCTGCCTTATAACGTTAACATCCCAGCTTATTGGTTAATGGTTTAAGCAGATTGACATTTCAGGCAATATTCATGTTACCAATGACGAGTGTGCTGCAAAGTTTAGGTAGCAACCAACAGTGCATAATTTACATAGTAACTGTACGTTCAAATCACTGCGTCTCTTCGACAGTGGACAAGCGAAATCGATGACGATTCAAAAAATATATATAGGTTTTAAAGTTTTAATTCTTCTATTGGGACGTTTGCCATTTATTGAGGGTGTGACTTGAATCTTCGGTGCCGCTGACCATAATTAAACAGTTTCACTTTGGACGTTCGATTGAGCAAGTATCGTTAAAAATCCTTTTATGGGTTGGTGTTATTAGCTTGTGCAAGCTACATCATACAGCCTCACAGAATCAGTAAAGGCTAACACACTAGCACTTTGGGGTACTTCTAGTAAGTTTGATCACTACTGCAATGAAGTTAAAACAGTGAACAAACTGCCATCTGATGAAACCTGAGCACAACAAAAACGCCCATGTTCCAGTGTAATTTACAGCTAAATCTAGTCCCACCCCCCACCCCCCCAAATTCCCAGAGAGATCCACTCAAATGCAGAGAGGTTATAGTATCGCTTGTAGGAGTACCAGAAAATAAGATATCAAGAGTCTTTTGATATTGTTGGGTCACAGATATCAGGAAGTCATGGCATGCAAAGGATATGCGACCAAATATTAAAAATGATTACTTTATTCTACATTATGTTAAACTGTCCAATATTTTTTGATGCCGGAAAATGGGGGGGGACTATGTACAAAAGGTTCTATAATTTCTAAACGGTTCATCCGATATGGATGAAAATACCCTCAAATTAAATCTGTCTGCACTTCAAGCTCAATGTCATTGTATCCTTTCATTGTATCCTTTCAAGGATGTGCTTTGCCTCGTCTGTTCTGTAATGATGATGATGTCTCTGTACGCACTTACTGTACGTCGCTTTGGATAAAAGCGTCTGCTAAATAAATGTAATGTAATGTAATGTAAACTCAAAGTGCTAGAGTACAGAACCAAAATAACAAAAGAAAATGTGTCTGCATCGGACGAGCGAGCGCATTGCTTTATCGCACCCTGGAAATAAATTAAACATTATTAATTTTGTAATTTTGTTGGGGTTCTGTGCATGTGAGCTGTGGTTTGTGGTGTCCCACTGAGCAAAAGCCAGAATCGATATAGCCTGGCTCCATTCTAACCGGTTAAAAAACGTTCACTTTTAAATCAAGTTTATCCGGTTTTTCACTTGAACACGAGACGGCGTTTCACTGACTTTTCAACAAAAACGTTCACTGGGGTGTGCAGTCTATGGCACCGATAACATTGGACAGGTTGGCAATTTCATAAAAACCCTGCTTTACCTCCAACTGGATTTGCGCCTTGTAGGGGAACTGGATGTATGCTAGCATTAGCTGGAATAAGCTGTTGACCACAATTGCAACCCTGGCAAATTTTGTTCATTGGTTAAATGCATGTTTTAATTAGCATAGCCGATGTAAGGTCATGTAGAATAAAAATATTTAGCAATTTATAAAAAATAGGCTACTGGGAGCATTCATTAGCCTACGTTATGGGTCTAATTAAACCGCTTCATAGCCTTCAATTAATAGGCGTAATCTAAAGTGTGCTTTTTACAATCATAATTTATTACCTTTGCAATGTGTATTTCAAAGGCTACATTTAGTCTTGTGAATTTAGCAGAAAATAAAAATAAATTTATATTCTAATTATCACTCAGAAGCTACATTTAGTGGCATTCTGATTTTATGAACACGTGGTACACGTGGTACAGCAGGTGCAAAATTTGTTAGTACATACGAACAAATCTCAGATACGAAAACATTGATGAATGCCAAAATACGGCCAAATTTGCTAATACGAACGATTTACGTACAAATTCGTACTGCTCACGTTTCACAAATGAGGCCCATTGTGTTTTGTAGCAGAATCAGTCTGTGGTAGCAGAATCATTGTCTGGTGTAGCAGAATCATCGGCTGGTGTAGCAGAATCAGTGTGTGGTAGCAGAATCATCGTCTGGTGTAGCAGAATCAGTGTGCGGTGCAGCAGATTTGGCGCAATTCTTACCCAGCCCCCTTGCTGTGCAATCCACTGCGCGATGTGGTTCCTCAGCAGGAAGTCTCCAATGAATCGTGCGATGCGAGACAGGAAGCCGGTCATACCCTGCTCGAACACGTGCAGCGCCATGCGGTACCCAAAACTCAGCAGGGCGATCACACGCCCCCAGTTAATTCCTGTGTCAAACAGGCTAGGAGAGAATAAGAACAGATGTCTCACAATCTGCTAACAGCATCATGCATTTCCTTGGCCATCCAATTCCAGAACAGATACTAATGATATTACAATGAAATCAAATGATGCATGAAATTTTATGCTCATTCAATCCCATCCACAAATTTTCACCTGGAGCCACCTTTGACCTTTTTTTTAATTTTTTTTTACCATTTTCAGATGATGATAGGCCAGTCAACTGTATATTAGAAACACAAAAATGTTGTGTTTTCCCTCTAAGTGTGAACAAAATTCACATTTATAGTGCTGACAGCCTGAATGTTGTCTAGTTTTATTTGGTGATTGAGTAATTCTCAAATGAAATCCTATGGGTGTACTTCAAAAAGATTTCATTCATAAAACAGTAGGTCCAAAGGAAATAGTTATTTGGACATATTTTATCTCCATTGTAATGGCGACATGTAGTCCAGCTGTCTCTCGTGTTCGTGTTTGTTCATTTGAATGTGTTTTGTTGTGTCTGGCTTTTGTCTTGTTTTTTTCATGCGCTGTGTGTCTGTTTTGGGACGGGGAAGTGGGCTGGAGATTTTTCGGGGCACTCCTGCTGCTCGTTTTTTATAATATTGACGAATTGTCTAGCGGGGATGATTCTGTTTGTGGTCATCACCATGGAGACGCATTCGCATTATGCTTGGAAATGTCCGTTGCAGCCACAGAGTTTACCATCGCTCTTCACCGGAGTTGAAGATGTCAGGACTAATTCAGGACTGCAGGCAATCTTCAGAAGGCCACCAGGGGAGGAGAAGATAATGCAGGGGAGGCTGAGCTCCGTTTCAACAGTGGACAGAGACCACAACACTGCGTGTAGCCTATGGGGGAAAGTCGTGGAGGTGCCGAGGCTGAGTTTGTGTGTTGGACTGGTTGATGACATTGGACATCTCGGGACAGATGGGGCTATTTTAATCATGACGCTTGGCTGTATATATATTGGTATTTTATATGTTTGTTTGTGTGTTGTGGGTCTGCCCCACTGTCTGTCTTTTTTGTTGTTGCTGGTGGCTACAACTGAAGTTCCTTATCAGGAAAATAAGTTATTCTATTCTATTATCTGATATTTATATAAGGAACATCCTCTGGGGAAAAAACATTAAAATTGCAGAGAACAGTAATTGGGAACCTGCCAATATAATGTTTGTGTTATATTTTAAATGGCAGAGGCCTTCAAATACAATGGAGCAATGAATATAGGGTGGCTGGCTCTCTGGCTACAAAAGGCTCCCTTTCCAAAATGCTGTTGACTGTTTCCACTATCCTGAGGTGTGGATATTATACAAACCAGAATTCCAAAAAAGTTGGGACAGTGTATAAAATGTACATAAAAATAGAAAACAATGATCTGCAAATCCTTTTTGACCTGTTTTCAACTGAAAACAGTACAGACAAGATATTTAATGTTAACTAATTTTTGTAAATATACGCTCATTCTAAATTTGATGCCTGCAACAAAAAGTTGGGACAGTGGCATGTTTACCACTGTTACATCAACTTTCCTTTTAACAACACTCAGTAATCTTTTGGGAATGGAGGACACTAGTTGTTGTAGTTTTGAAAGCAGAATTGTTTGCTTGCTTGATATAAGACTTCAGCTGCTCAACAGTCCGGGGTCTCCGTTTGTCATATTTTGCACTTCATAAAAAAAACATTAAATATCTTTTCTTTGTACTGTTTTCAATTAAATATAGGTAAAAGAAAATTTACAAATCACTGCTTTCTGCTTTTATTTTATTTTACATACTGTTCCAACTTTTTTGGAATTGGGATTTGTACATTTACTTGTTTTGCTTTTTGAGCCCTTTTCTCCCAATTTGGAATAGTCAATGGATATCAGCGCTTATAACTTTACCCTCAGCTATCAATTCAGGAGAGTCCAGACAAACGTGCTCTCCTATGAAGCATCCCACCACGGCGCGCAGTTCAGACTCACAAAGTGGCGAATTGGGTGCCTGCAAGTTTAAAGGGTCAGTTCACCGAAATTAAGCTATGTTTCTACATACCCAGACTGCCATCTATCATCAAGATAGTTTTGCTGAGATTTCACTAGTTTTATAGATATCCGCTGCAGCTCAACTTATCACCCTGATACAATGGATCTCAATGTTTGTGGTGCTCAAAGCGCCAAAAATGTACAGTAGAAAAAATCAACAGCAACGACTCTTTCCAAATATAATGACACGGTTAGTCACGAACATCCATAGACATAGTTGTGCAGTTTTTTTCAAAAACCTACTTTCTACCGAAGTATGCCATCTGTGATTATCCACACAAAGTCTCAACCAAAGTGTGCCAGTATTCTGGGGCTTAATGTTATAGGGAACATGCCTCTATATTCCTACATATGGAGTATTACTCATGCAAGGGGTTTACACATACATTTAGCAGTAATGGTGACAGACATATAAAACATGTTCGTCTTACTAGTCTTAGAGAATATGCTTGACGGGGCGCCATAAATGTAAGGAATATGCCTCTATATATATATAAACTCTTACATGGGGTGCCAGAAATATAGGCAATAACTATGGAATAAAGAGGTTTAACCTTATTATTCTTAAGTTAGGTTAAAATGAAATCAGTCTCATTTGATTATTATGGATTATAATTACTACTACTTCAATTTGCCATCAAAGCACTAATAACTAATAATTCATAAGGGGTGAAGGTATTACGTTCTAATGATTAGGTTTGACTCAGCTCTCGTGTTCATACGACATCAAAACAGACACCAGGTTTAACAAAAATAGATTTATTAAACAAGGAAAAAACATGAATATTACATTCTATAGACATATTGTGTGGTGTGCGTATTGTAGCATTTACGTATATGTGTGTATGCACGTATGGGTGTGTGTGCGTGTGTAGGCCTATGCCACATGTGCTTTCAGGGAACAAAGGAATCACGTGGAGTAAGCTAACTGTCGCAGCACGATGGTGATTATTGATCTCAAATCTGACGTTACTATAAATAAGATCACGCACTTCGGTCAGGAAATAACGTATTTATCATCTACAGTAAGTTAAAATTAGATCATATCACATGAATGTTGGTCAGTGTTAGGATAGAGGGGCAAAGCAGTGAGGCCTGCTCGGGTTAGTTAGTAGTACCACCTTAGCAATGAAACGGTAGGCCAGCCGGCTAGCTTGCTAACCAGCGCAACACGTTTATACAGCTATTATCGCACAAAGTCGAGATGCAATCAAATTACCGATAAACAGTTCAGACTAAAATCCTAAGCTATGCCTGGGATGTTTGATCAGTCTTACTGAAGTCCGGGTGAGTCGATTACAGCTGGCTTGTACGTGAGGGATGGTCAAGTCCCTACAATGTCAACAGAGGCCTGCCATATTTACCTGGGCCTTCATCCCCTCTACTGCAGCACAAGAGTCACAAGACAGGAAGAACGCAGATAAAGTGAGTACACTGTACATTCAGCACAGGCACACTATATACAGCACAGGCACATTGGAAGGGCTCTGTCTCTGCACCTCATCCACTTTTTACAGGAGTCTCGCAGGGATCTGTACTGGGTCCTCTGCTGTTCTCCATTTACACTAAGTCTCTTGGTTTGGTTATTAATGCACATGGCTACTCAACATAGTTATGCTGATGACACTCAACTCTTCCTCTCTTTCCCTCCCTCTACCCCACAGGTAAAGGAGAGGATATTTGCTTGCCTGGCTGACATCTCTGAGTGGATGTCTAGCCATCACCTGAAGTTCAACCTCGACAAGACTGAGCTGCTCTTCATGCTATTGCTATACAAGACCTCCCCGCTCCTAGACCTGTCCATCACCGTCAACGGAACCACGGTGACCGCCTCCCGGTCTGCAAGAAACCTGGGGGTGGTCCTGGACGACCAGCTGGACTTCAAAGAACACATCAGGGCAACGGCACAGTCCTACAGGTTCCTCCTGTGCAACATCAGGAGGATTTGGCCGTACCTGACCACCTACTCCACCCAGCTTCTTGTCCAGACCATGGTCACCTCACGTCTGGACTACTGCAACTCCCTTCTCGCAAGCCTACCAGCTTGCGCCATTCTGCCCCTATAACTGGTCCAGAAGGCGACTGCACGGCTTGTATTCAACCTCCCGAAGTTCTCACACGTCACCCCCCCTGCTGAGGTCACTCCACTGGCTGCCGGTCGTGGCCAGAATCAGGTTCAAAGTTCTGACCCTGGCCTACACTGACACCAAAAGATCAGGCCCCTCCTACCTACAGGAGTTAATCCAGCACTATGCTCCTGCTCGACCACTTTGCTCTGCTGCTGCAGGGCGACTTGCACTTCCCTCCCACCGTGTTAACGGCTCCCGCTCGTCCCGACTGCGGAGCTTTTACACCCTAGCTCCCCAGTGGTGGAACGAACTCCCCACTCTGCTGCACTCAGCTGAACCACTGTCTGTTTTCCGTTGTGGTATGAAAACGCACTTTTTCAGACTCCACCTCGACAGTACGTCAGACGGGTACTGAATTCAAGCCACAGTACACTGTGAAGACAGTGAAGCATGGTGGCGCAAAAATCATGGTATGGGGATGATTTTCATACTACGGTGTTGGGCCTATTTATCGTATACCAGGGATCATGGATCAGTTTGAATACATCAAAATACTTGGAGATTATGTTGCCGTATGCCGAAGAGGAAATGCCCCTGAAATGGGTGTTTCAACAAGACAACGACCCCAAACACACGAGTGAGCGAGCAACATCTTGGTTCCAGACAAAAAGGATTGAGGTAATGGAGTGGCCAGCTCAATCACCCAACCTCAACCCCATTGAAAACTTGTGGGGTGACATTAAAAATGCAGTTTCTGAAGCAAAACCCAAAAATTCACAGGAACTGTGGAATGTAGTTCGTTCATCCTGGGCTGAAATACCTGTTTCTAGGTGCCAGAAGTTGGTTGACTCGATGCAACGCAGATGCGCAGCAGTCATCAAAAACAATGGTTATGCAACTAAATATTAGTTCAGTAATTTAAAGTGAAGTTAAATCTTGAAAAATTTCTTCAGTATACAGTAAGTGTTTGAGTTTGAAGAGAAAAATGTCGACACTGCTATTTTTTTGAACATTAATATTCCTTTTCTTTGCTTCCTGTAAAAGAATAACGCAGACTTGATAAAATTTGTTAATGCTTTGATTTGGAATTGAATGTGAAATGTTTCCACTACATTTGAAATATGGAACTAAAAGCTATTAAAAAATATTTGCACTTTATTCACTTTTTTTAACGCACTGCTATTTATTTGAACACAACTGTATATAGGCCCATTCTATAGTACTTGCTTCCTGTTTTTGGCTTGTTTTCTATTTACATTATATGCTCGACCACTTCGCTCTGCTGCTGCAGGGCGACTTGCACTTCCCTCCCTCCGTGTTAACGGCTCCCGCTCGTCCCGACTGCGGAGCTTTTACACCCTAGCTCCCCAGTGGTGGAACGAACTCCACACTCTGCTGCACTCAGCTGAACCACTGTCTGTTTTCCGTTGTGGTCTGAAAACGCACTTTTTCAGACTCCACCTCGACTAAACTACCTACAGTTGTGTTAAAAAAATTGCAGTACAAAATCAGTAACCTGATGAACCACTGTTATTAGTAGTGATATTTCTGCATGGCAAATAATTTACTTGTAGATGTAGTAGTGTAATAGAAAAACAACAGACCCAACTGTCATGACATGCACGCTGCTTGTTCTGAGTAATTGACTCATTCATTGAAAGGGGCGCGTTCAAAATAATAGCAGTGTGGAGTTTAATTAGAGAATTCATTCATTCTGTGAAAAAACAGGTGTCATTAATTGTCCTTTATTATGGAAGAAGGGAAGCAAATGTTTCACACATTGTTATAACATATTTCCTTCTGAATTGCTAAGTAAAATGGGCCGTTCCAAACATTGTTTGGAGGAACAACGTAATTTGATTAAAAAGTTGATTGGAGAGGGGAAAACCTATAAAGAAGTGCAGCAAATTATAGGATGCTCAGCTAAAATGATCTCAAATGCTTTAAAATGGCAACAAAAACCCGAAACACGCGGAAGAAAACGAGCAACTACTGTTACAACGGATCGAAGAATAGTCAGAATGGCAAAGATTCAGCCAATCATCACCTCCAGAAAGATCAAAGATGATCTAAAATTGCCTGTAAGTGCTGTTACAGTCAGAAGACGTTTGATCGAAGCTAAGCTATCAGCAAGAAGCCCCCGTAAAGTACCACTGTTGAAAAAACGGAATCGGTTAAAATTTGCCAAGGAACACATGGATTGGCCCAAAGAGAAATGGCGTAACATTCTGTGGACTGATGAGTAAAATTGTTCTTTTCGGGTCTAGTGGTCGTCGACAGTACATCAGACGGGTACTGAATTCAAGCCACAGTACACTGTGAAGACAGTGAAGCATGGTGGTGCAAAAATCATGGTATGGGGATGTTTTTCACTGCTATTTATTTGAACACAACTGTATATAGGCCCATTCTATAGTACTTGCTTCCTGTTTTTGGCTTGTTTTCTATTTACATTATATATTTTTTTGGTTATTTTATAGTTCAGAATGTATAGCTGGCTGTGTGTACGATTCATCTTCATTACTAGGGATAACTCCTACGCTGTGAGAAAGTTGTGCTTTGTCGGATCTGCTTTGGAGTCGCGTCAATGACCTTCAATATGCAAATATTGTACGTCGCTTTGGATAAAAGTGTCTGCCAAATAATTGTAATGTAATGTGTGTGGACAGGCACAGGCATACTGGGTAGCACAGGAACACTACATTCAGCACAGGCACAGTGTGTAAACAGCACAGAACACTCAGCAAAAGCACACTGTGTACACACACAGCACAGGCAAACAGAACACACAGTACAGACACACTATATACACAGCACAGAGTGCAATCAGACCAGCGTTGTCAATTATCTACAGTCGGATAGGCTAAGTGTATTATTTTAATTCGGTTTCAGCTGTGCGTTAGTTAATTGAACTGTTTGTAGCGTAGTCACTGTGTAGTTGAAGTAAATTGCAGCATTAGCGGTCAGTTGTTAACTTGCTTTCTGTTTTTAGGCCAGCTGCTAGTCTTTTGTGTTGCTAATTGAAAATAGATTCACCGGAGTGAACTAGCCCTGCAAGCAGCTGAGTGCAATCGGGAAATTAGCAAATAGTCTATAAGTTAAAGTGGACTCATCGGCAATTTGTCTGAATTATCTGTTTGTAATGATCTTTCCCTGCCTAACCTGTCTTCTCACCCCCTACCATGTGTCTAACCCCCCCCCCCCATTCCTCTGTGCTCCATGCCTCGCTCCAGGAGGCCCAACCACCGCAGATGCTGTCCGGCTAACCTTGTCTGCCCACCGCTGTCCTCTCATAAGAAACTCTCAGTGGTTGGTGCACTAAGGAACTGCCGGTCAGCCGTCCAGAAAGCTGACTTCATCACTGCCTATGCCAAGGTGAAGTCCCTCCACTTCCTGGCTCTCACTGAGACCTGGATCACTCCCGATAACACAGCCACTCCAGCTGCTCTGTCTGCTGGCTACTCCTTCTCCCACACCCCCAGGGCCTCTGGCCGAGGCGGGGGTACTGGTTTGCTCATTTCCACATCCTGGAAATTCTCTATTCCCACTGTACACTGCCTGAATATCTCTTCCTTTGAGTTTCATGCAGTCACTGTAACTCACCCATCTGCACTTAACATTGTTGCTCTCTATCGCCCTCCAGGTCCGCTCGGCGCTTTCCTGGATTAACTGGACACTCTCCTGAGCTCCTTCCCTGAGGATGGTACCCCTGTAATCCTACTGGGAGACTTCAACCTCCAACCAGACAGTGCCCAGCTATCCAGTGTCACCTCACTCCTCCAGTCCTTTGCCCTCACTCAGTCCCCATCGCCTGCCACCCACAATGGTGGTAACCAACTGGACCTTGTACTCACCAGGAGTTGCGCCACATCTGAACTCACGGTGACCCCCCTCCACGTATCGGACCATTTCTTTATCTCATTTTCTCTCTCCTGCCCACTCTCCCTCAACTCCGCTAACAACCCACCCACTGTTATGTTCAGGAGAAATCTCCGCACCCTCTCACACTCTTCTCTCACTACTTCTGCTCTCTCTGTACTTCCTCCTCCTGCTAACTTTGCTAAAATGCCTATAGATGTTGCCACCTCTGTGTTTAACTCATGCCTCTCTCAGTCTCTCAACTCACTATGTCCTCTTGTCTCCAAACCAGCTCGACCATCACCCCCCTCCCCGTGGCTGACGGATTCTCTCAGATCCAGCGGATCTGACATGATCTTTCCCCTCGATGATGGCAAGCTGTCCAGGCCCCGAGGCAGCAAAGCAGCCCCATATCATGATGCTCCCTCCACCATACTTCACCGTTGGAATAATGTTTTCATGTTGGTATGTGGTTCCTTTTTACGCCATATGTAGTGTTCTTCCCAAACAATTCAACCTTAGTTTCATCAGTCCACAACACATTTTCCCAGTAGCGTTGTGGAGTGTCAAGGTGCTCTTTGGAAAACTTCAGGCGCGCAGCTTTTTTTTTTGGAGAGCAGCGGCTTCCTCCGTTGGTGTCCTGCCATGGACACCATGCCTGTTCAATGTTTTGCGTATGGTAGACTCATGAACAGAGATGTTAACCAGGTCCAATGATTCCTTCAAGCCTTTAGCTGTTACTCTAGGGTTCTTTTTGACCTCATTGAGCATTCTGTGTTGTGCCTTTGGTGTCAGCTCTAACCCACACCTCCAATCTAGTTTCATTGATTGGACTCCAGGGGCCCTATTTTACACCCGGCGCTAAGCGGCGCTAACCCAAACGCAAGTGTCTTTGCTATCTTACACCCGCCGCAGGGTTCATTATAGCCACTCGCACTCACGTTGGTTAAATACCAAGTGATGTTACGCCCATAGCAAGTGAACTGGGCGTGTTGGTCTGAAAATGAGGTTTGGCCAGGATTATTTTTGGCATACTGCTATCTTGAGCCAGCAGAAAGCGCTTGCGCAAAAACCTGGTCTAAAGTCATGTCGTAGTTGTTTACATGTTATTTTAACGGCGCATATAAGTGCGTCTGCATAGACGTCTGCACAACTGTCTGTTCCACACAGGGACGCGCACAAGCATGCTAAAAAATATGAAGATTGCAATGTGAAATATTATTGTGTAGCACATACCTGTCCCTCAGCGAAGGGGATTACCGCATTAAATTGCTTTCAGCCCACTCCATCAACATCCAGGCGATGTGCGATGGTACGTGTAAGGTTACATGTATACTATAGACTATTCGCAATTATCCTGGATCAAGCTATGATTTTACCTATATTTGCCAATAATTCCTGTAATCTTCTGTGGGGTCAATCTTCTGTTATGCGACAATGGCTATCCATTAACACCTACATCAAGCCTTAGGTGTCATTTACACCTAATGCGTGAATTGTCATTCAATGGAAAAATCGCGCACTGCAATAGACAGACATTTGAGTTCTGAAAATGCGCTTCAGATGTCATTACAATACAGCTATGTTCATCTAGGCCATTCCATACTCTCAGCTTATTAAAACCCATCTAATTTCACCTGTTATACCATAACTGAACCAAACGATTTTAAAGAGAACAATTAATTCACAATTCATTTTAATGCCATTCTCTGCATGTGTGTTTTAACATCATGCAGGAGCAGGTCTGTCTTCCCGGGAAAGTGGACTTGTTTTTAAAGCATTAAGCTACTAGTAAAACGTGTTGGTCACATTTCCATAAGCAGGACATTATAAAACAAGGGGAAATATGCGTGAACCTCTGGGTTGCCAACCTGACAGCTTTATTGTATTTAGTGTCATCATTAAGGCAAAATAACGGTATTTATGTTATTAATCAATATTAGAATGCAGGTAATGAACTTCGACAACTCCATGAGAACAGCCTCATGGAATTGATGTTTGACAATGCTTCATTGCATAATCAAACAAAATTTGTTAAACAAGCAGGCTAATTTGGCCCTTTCTGAGGTGAGACGTAAGCCATTGGTAGCTTATTCTCAGCTGTTGCCGGTGCTTTTAACGAAATTTAACCACATACATTTTCTAAAACAACAGCACTGTCGGGAATTACCGGGAACCTCTGCCGGTGTTAAACCCTAATGCTAAAGATTATTTTTGTGTATACCAAAAAGCGTCATAATGGTTAGTCCGAATAATATTGGTCATACTACTGATCCATATCCTGTTCCTTGCTCGCACTACACACGCACGAGCATGTCTGTTTTGCCATCATATAAGCAATCCTCCAAGGTGGAACAGCCGGCTTTTAAAGGGAATGGGATATAACATATTGGTTTATTGCATCCTACGCCCAAGACACACCTATAATTAATGAAGAGTATACAGTACCAGTCAAAAGTTTGGACACACCTACTCATAGAAGGTTTTTTTCCGTTATTTTTACTGTTTTCCACATTTTGGAATAGTAAAGACATCAAAACTATGAGATAACACAAATTAAATTATGCAAAAACCAAAAAAGGGTTAAACAAATAAAAAAAAGTCTTATATTTTATATTCTTCAAAGTAGCCACCCTTTTCCTTGATAACAGCTTTGCACATTCTTGCCATTCTCTCCAACAACTTCTGTGGTAAACAGAACATCTGAACAAAAACGTCTCCGTAAAAAAAAAAGCCAAGTTACACTCACACATAGCCTACATAGCGCTGTCTATAAGTCCTTAATTCCAACTTGCAAAAACTAGGCCTGCCTTTAAAAGCATTGATATCAAAATGTGTCCAAGTTACAACTAACAGTATTCTATCGTAGCTCACACTAAATAAACTAGCTCTATTCCAAAGCAATGCTATCCAAACTTTCATAAATTATTTAATGCAACTTCGCCCTGTGTTTCTTCATCTTACCATCTCAAGAGAATGTGGTCAATGAAACTGTATGTTCCACATCAAACTGCAAAATAAGAATAATTTATAGTGGAAATACTGATTCAGATGTGTTGCACTTAGAAATTAAACAGAAAAATGACTACACTATAGGGCATGTTTGAATAATTGTCTGCATCCACTGCTTTGGGTCTATGAAAAGCCAAATAATTTATTATTATTATTATTATTATTATTATTAATTGATTTATTTATTTGGATTTCTATCAAAACCTGTGTGGTCGTACAGAGCATAGATATCCTTGTGTTCACAAAATTCTGTTCGCAAATATAACTATTATTATGTTAAGAAAATTAGTACTATTACTTATTTTCCGTCATCTGACCCACAAACATGTCTGCATACGTTTGTAAAAATGCTATATGTACGCTATTTTAAAAATATTACTTATTTTTATCTGCATTTATTTATTAATCCCCCATTTCTCCATTGTACATGATGTTTCTTGATATAAATGTCTGCTTGTGAATAGTAAATAAATCTGTAGCAGCAGTTAACATTTTAAAACCTGTACATTTTGTCAAGTAAACTTGCCAACAAAGTATAACCATATCCTTTCTGGAGTGTAATTATTCATCAACTGTTAAAAACATTAATTGAAATCATATGTTGTTCCATGAGGCACAATCTCTTCATATGCTAAGATGAAGAAACACAGGGCCAAGTTGCATTAAATAATTTAGGAAAGTTTGGATAGCACTGCTTTGGAATAGAGCTAGTTTATTTAGTGTGAGCTACGATAGAATATTGCTAGTTGTAACTTGGCCACATTTTGATATCAGGACTTTTAAAGGCAGGCCTAGTTTTTGCAAGTTGGAATTAAGGATTTATAGACAGCGCTATGTAGGCTATGCGTGAGTAACTTGGCTTTTTTTACGTTGTAGACGTTTTTGATCTGATATCACTTATTTTTTATAGCTAACTAATGATGAATAATGCATGAAGATAATGACATCGAGAGAGACATGCATACAGAATAGTACATGCATTCCAAATAAATGCATGCAGACATTCGCATAACCATAACGCCCTCTACTGACGAGAATGATAATATTTCTCCTATTAGCGATAGCCCACAATTACATTAAAAGAGTTTGTAGATGAGCTGTATTTAATGTCTAATGGAATACAATGAACAGCACCACCTGAACTATGGATCATGAAGAAGCATGTAAATAAATTAACCAAGTCTATATGGAGACATGCATGCACAATAGGCTAGACGCAAACACATTGTAGCTGAAAGAAATACATACTACATACTACTACGAAGAAAGTAGCCTACCAGAGATTATTCTTCTGATTATTATTATAATGAAGTGTTTGCAGTAAGATAGTACATTGTCTGCAGAGTAGCGTAGACTAGAGCAATATTTGGAGGCTATAGTATTTTTATTTAAAGTGACTAACCATGAATCAGATATGTTTAGGGAATTGGAGGTTTATAAAGCCGATCTCTCAAGGCATTGCAGCTTATAGTAGGCTATCGTCGATTCTTAATTTTCCTAGTAGTTAATTTTATGGTGACATTGTGTTATGTGTGAAAAGGATAAACTGAACAGAGCTGTGAAGAAATGAATGAAGACATAATAAAGAAATGTTGGCCGAGGCGAGCGTTGAAGGTTCGGCTTCCACAGTGAGTCAGACAAGACCTCGGCGCAATGGACAGCACGCTCCACACAGACAAATATTTTTGTCGGCATTTGTGTGCGATTAAAACATGTAGCCAATGGCATTTTTACATTAATGCAAGAACGCGATGTTAACCAGATGATATTCTGCGTTGAAACTTTTTTCTTTGCTTGACAAATGGCCATGGGATGCCTGTTCCCATGACGTTAGCTAGCCCATTGCATTACTGTCGTGGTGTCCAGTGACTGAATTGTTTAACAGGCTACAAGTGAACAGTTAATATTGTAAATGTGTCTTTGCCTTTGCAATAAAAAAAACATTCTTACATGAGAAAACCAGAACATGTGCACACTGTTTGAGTCCAAAATTAAATTACACTTTAATATCAACCGGGCGAGGTACGAACCACGTCTCTCGCAATACTAAGGCTTGACGTTAACCAGAAGACCAAAGGGGTATAATCACGTGATATAGGCCATTTGTCAGTGTCGGTCTGACTTTCACCATTTCACTGTAGTACAAGTGAAATAGGCTACAAAGCATTGAACACATAATATATTGGAAATGTCTTTTGCCTTTATTTCCGGTAGTTAAATTAAAAGTGTTTGCAGCTACATTATCTACAGAGTAGCGTAGACTAGGCTAGAGCCACATTCGGAGGCTATTGTTTTTTTTTTTTAAAGTGACTAACCATGAATCAGATATGTTTGGGGAATTGGCGGTTTATGAATCCGATCTCTTGAAGGATTGCAGCTTATAGGAGGCTATTATCAATTCTTAATGTAGGCTATTATCGTAACTCTTAATTTTCCTAGTAGTTACTTTTATGGTGACATTGTGTTATGTGTGAAAAGGATAAAGTGAACAGAGCTGAAGTGAATAAATTAATGAATAAAGAAATGTAGGCCGAGGCAAGGGTACGTTGAGGTTCGGGTTCCACAGTCAGTCAGTCATGATGGCAAGAGCAGAGCGTAACACCCTCCCCAAACCAGACAAGAGCTAGCGTCCGGTTTGGGGAGGGTGTGATATAGTACAAGTGAAATACAAGTGAAACATTGAACAGATAATATTGGAAACCTTTTTTGCCTTTGCAATAAAAATACATTAATGTGTTAATGTGAAAATAATAACAGTCTAAGAAATGAAAAGTACTTAACAGTTGCACATTTGTGGAAAATAAGCATGCGCCCTGCTGGGCTCGAACGCACAATCCACTGTGTGAGACACTTCAGTTCTAACCACTAGGCCACAGCAGCTTCTTGGAAAGCATGAAGCCATTAGCTATATTAACATTAAAAAACATTAGTATGAAGCGTTTTTATTGGAGGATAAGCTTGATGAGCAGGTATACGGACCATACCCTCAAATAATAATTCTCCCCATTGGATAACATTGCGACGGAGGCAGGCAGTTTGAAGGGTTTCTTCTCCTGACTTATTTTTCCATAGAGTTCAATAGGCAAATTTGTCAGGAGAAACAACCCTTCAAGTGATCCATCCATATCTACTGCATATCTGGCAGCAGAGTGATGGTTTGAGGCTCTTTTGATACCTCAGACCCTTGTTGACTTACAGCCATTTAGCCAACCATGGGTTCCATACTATTCCCGTGTAATTTACAGCTTAATCTAGTTCCACCCCCCAATTCCCATAGAGATCCATTCAAATGCAGAGAGGTTATAGTATTGCTTCTCAGAGTACCTGGAAATAAGATATCAGGAGTCTTTTGATATCCTTTTATACAGAATCATGATGGCATCACCTGTTTACCTGTGGAATACTTGTTTACCACAGAAGTTGTTTGAGAGAATGGCAAGAATGTGCAAAGCCGTTATCAAGGCAAAGGGTGGCTACTTTGAAGAATCTAAAATATAAGACTTATTTGTTTAACACTTTTTTGGTTTTTGCATAATTTAATTTGTGTTATCTCATAGTTTTGATGTCTTTACTATTCCAAAATGTGGAAAACAGTAAAATAACGGGGGGAAAAAACCTATGAGTAGGTGTCCAAACTTTTGACTGGTACTGTAGGTTCCACCCATTAGCACCTTGCGCCTCACTTAGCGCTCAAATAAAACGCCGTCTAACTAGCAAAAGTGGACTAAATGCACTTGCGCCTATCGTTTTAGACGATGCGCCAAGATCGTCAAGATAGAGCCTCAGGTTTGCTAACTCCTGACTTCAATTAGCTTTTGTTTAAGTCATTAGCCTAGGGGTTCACATACTTTTTCCAACCTACTCTGTGAATGTTTGAATTCTGTATTTAATATGTTAAAACAGATTGTGTTCATTATTGTAACTTAGATGAAGATCAGATCATATTTAAGACAAATTTATACATAAATGCAGGTAATTCCAAAGGGTTCACTTACTTGTTCTTGCCACTGTATATACAGCACAGGCACATTGTATATATATCACAGGCAGGCTGTACACACAGCACAGGTACACTGTACATACACAACAGGCACAGAGGAATAGAGGGGTTGGAAAGGTCTGAAATAATCTAGAATGTTTTCAAGTCGCACTATCACTACCTCCACTACTAGAAACGTTATTCAAGTGCTACCTAATTACTTTGATTTAGACATTTCAGCTAGCTCCTTGTCAATCGATGATTTGGCCCTTGATGTGGCTCCATTAAAAAGTTAAAAAGTAATTTAGAAGAGGCTTGCCCCATGGTATATGGAACACACCCGGGCTGTTAAAATAAAAAAAAGTCTCGTCAACTCGAACGCAAATGGCATTCCACTAAACTGCAGGTATTCTACTTGGCCTGGAAAGAGAGTCTTAGTACTTATAAGCATGCTCTCTCCAATGCTAGGTCATCTTAGTGTTCAAAGCTTATACAAGAAAATTTGTACAATCCCCAGTGTCTACCCAGAACAGTTGCTGAACAAACCAATAATAACTAATAATCATGCAGGAACTAAACCTAAAATTCCAGTCTCATGCAGCAGTAATGATTTCTCGATTTTCTTCAGTGGTAACATAATAGGAATTAGGAAAAAGATAGTTATCTACACACCAGACTGAAACCGCTCATACACATTATTAGCATGTAAAAATGTAAAAAGCTGTAGAGCTACACATTTCTCAAGGATCTTTGATAAAAATGGGAGGTTTGAAATTGGTCTATAATTAGCCAGGTGGGATCCAAATGTGGTTTCTTGAGTAGCGGCTTGATTTCTGCCAACTTAAAGGATGTAGGAACATGGCTCGATAACAATGAAGCATTAATCATGTGAAGAATTGGTTTGACAAGAATAGGCAATAACTCTTTCAGTAGCTTTGTAGGTATGGGGTCTAGAATACAGGTGGATGATTTGGAAGCAGAAACTAACTTGATTAGTATGGGAGTAAACGATTCAAATCGTTCTGTGTGTCGAGGTGTGTCGATATCGTCAAAACAGCTGTCACTAACTGGGTTTAGGAAGCACCATAGCACTGAGACTGCCCTTACATTAGTAATGAATGATTTGTTTCTCTCTCTGGATCATGATTGTATTTCAATTCTTGTCTTACTTGACTTAAGTGCTGCCTTTGATACTATAGACCACCTTATTCTCCTCTGCAGTCTAGAAAATGGCTGAGATGGTGAGACGGAAGCCATCCCATCTCTCTAATAGATCCCAGTTTGTTAGGGGAAACAATAAGTCCTCTGAGCTTTCTTGGGTAAACGTTAGAGTACCACAAGGATCGGTTTTGGGTCCTTTGCTCTTTTCTCTGTCCATGCTCCCTCTCGGAGACATTATAAGCAGACATAGTGTTAACTACCACTGCTACACAAATGACGCACAACTTTATATATCATTTAAGCCAGGTGAAGTTGTCTAAACTAGAGGCCTGTCAAAGATTTAATCCCTTTGCGCAGATGCCTAGTGATAATGACGCCGGCATCATCATTTTGCTCAACTGAGACATTCGTTGCTCCTGCAGCCAAACTATTAGTGGAAATCACAAACTCTGTGTTTTAATTTTACTGGTAGACGATTTGTGACGATTTCTGCTGAATACGGAGTTTCTAAGTGTCACTATTTTCCCGTAGCAAGTCCATTTAACAAGCAACCCCCCACCCAGTCTATACCTACCCATGCATGACATAGTGGACAATAGTGTCTATGTTTGAGTTCATAAATATATTTATTCATCATATAAAATTAGAATTCCGTCATAACAACAAGATAAACCCAACAATAGCCTGATCGTATGCCACAAAAGCCCTCAAATGCAAAATAAACATGTGAAAGTATTGTCTCATTCTACCATGTATTCTACTAGCAATATATGCTACTAATCCTACCATTGGTTTTACACATCAAAATGTTCCTTTCAAAATTCAGTGGTCATTTATTCTCTGGTAAAATCCGTTTGAGAAATATACAACACTATACCGCTATTACACTATCTGACTAATAATACTCCCCATGTCCTGCAAGCCTGTCTCATTCATTACAGTTCATTCTGGTTTAATTGTCAGCTTTTATCCAATAGAATACATTATAACCTTAGCAACGGTATATGCCATGTCTTCTTGGGTGCTTTGAACAATTTACTACAGCCCAGCGTAACGGCAGTTTTCGTTTTAACATTCTAGTATTACGCAAGCTCTATAGAAAATGCATTAAGGATGGGGAGTATTCCCTTTCCCGATATGTAACTATTTTTGTGTCTAAAATGCAATCTGTAGTGCAATCGTTAATTTTATTTTTGATGTAGTCTACCAATTTTCATTTTGTAGATGGTGGAAGACTATTTTATTTTTATGTTATCGTACATAAGATAGGCTATGGCGTATATACTTGTCACTTAGGGCATGGCAAATGCTCATTCCAATTTACTGTGCACTGATACAGTTGAAGTCGGAAGTTTAAATACACTTAGGTTGAAGTCATTAAAACTCATTTTTAACCACTCCACAGATGTCATGTTAGCAAACTATAGTATTGGCAAGTCAGTTAGGACATCTACTTTATGCATGACAGAAGTAATTTTTCCAACAATAGTTTACAGCCAGATTATTTCACTTTTAATTCACTATATCACAATTCCAGTGGGTCAGAAGTTGACTGTGCCTTTACATTTTTAATATTTGGTCGCATATCCTTTGCATGCCATGACTTCCTGATGTCTGTGACCCAACATAAAAATTAAAAAAACTACAGAAAAATGCAATCCCGGGGCAAAAGTATACATACTAGTACAGGGAAAAGTGATGTTTTTTTATTGAGGTACAAGACTGAATGATTAGGCTACATATTTAGGTGTATGTAACACTGATATAAATGTTTTTATCTTACACCATCAGAAGGAGCAAATGTATATGCTTTATAATGGACAAAACTAATTTTATTTATTTCATGAATTTGTTTTGCATAGGGGTTTCGGACCCATAGATATCTACCCCCCTATATTGATGAAAATAGTAATTCCCACTTGAAAATTATACGTGTGTATAATTATATATATATTATAAGTGAGTTTTATGAGCCAAAACTGTTGATTTGTAGTTAAATATATCTTTTTTTATTTATTTAGAGCAGTGCACAATTTATCAATTTGGATAGATTTGGAGACACTAATGGACAACAGGGTACAATACCTATATTTTCCATCATAGACCTTTAGTGGTTCTGCATATCATCCTCAGATTTTGCACACTTGTTGACATGGAGTATATGATCCAGGAAATGTATATATTTACCCGTTTCACTTATGTAGCTCTCAGTACTTTGTTGCAAACTAAAGAAACTAAAGAAAAATATATTTTCCCAAGTTTCTTTGCATTTGTGGCACTTTATTTTGGCTTAAATTATGAAAATAAACAAATCTAAGTTTGTATTGTAAATGGTACACCTGTCTTGTTTCATTTAAGCCATTTACCAGGTTTTCTGCCCACACCTGGGGCCTAAAAGCCTTAAACAGAGCACCCGCTAAATAGATGAGAATTGACCAAATCTGCGTGAAGGGGTTAAAAGCCTGGATGACCCAAAATTTCCCAGATAAGACTGAGATATTATTAGTAGGTCCCAAATCACGTAGAGACAAATTCTCACAGGTTTCTTTAAATTTAGATGGCTTCTCTGTCGACGTCAACTCAGTTGTCAAAAACCTTGGTGTAACTATTCATTCAGACCTCTCTTTTCAGGCCCACATTAACATTATCACACGAGTGGCCTTCTTCCACTTGAGGAATATATCCAAATGAACTCATTCAGTGCCGTGGGTGACTTTAGTTGACGAAAATATGGACGGTCTAAAGTGCCGAGGGCGACTATAGTCAAGCAGAGCAGTCTTTACTCTGCTACAACGGGAAATAATTCTGGATTTGAGTCGGGAAAAATTAAACAATAACAAATTTACAATTACGTTCTTTTACAGTTTTAAAAGAAAATGATTATTATTATATTATTTTTTTTTTTTTTTTTTACATGGTTCTAGATGGAAATATTTGAAGTTATATTTATCCCATGTGTAAAAAAAACAAAAAACATCTAAATCAACATCGGGGCGTGGGAATAACATTTCTGCGCCAGTGACCAAGAATATAAAGAAATTGAATACAATCAAGTGGGCAATATAACAAACTAGGCTACTGCTATGCTACCAAAAAGTATTAGAGAGGTGGGCTCAGTGGACATTTTTAAACGGCAACTGAAAACATACCTTTTTAATCTAGCTTATAATTAGCAACACTATTTTTATTCTTTTTAGTCTTGTGCAACACTTTTTATTCTTTTTAGTCCTTTTATACTGTTTTTATCTGATGTTCAGCTGTTGCTTGTTGTCTGTTGAGCACTTAAGACCGTTTTAAGAGCGGCAAAAGACCGTTTTAAGAGCGGCAAAAGACCGTTTTAAGAGCGGCAGAAGACCGTTTTAAGAGCGGCAAAAGACCGTTTTAAGAGCGGCAGAAGACCGTTTTAAGAGCGGCAGAAGACCGTTTTAAGAGCGGCAAAAGACCATTTTAAGAGCGGCAAAAGACCATTTTAAGAGCGGCAAAATACCGTTTTTAAAGAGCGGCAGAAGACCGTTTTAAGTGCGGCAAAAGACCGTTTTAAGAGCGGCAGAAGACCATTTTAAGAGCGGCAGAAGACCATTTTAAGAGTGGCAGAAGACCATTTTAAGAGCGGCAAAAGACCATTTTAAGAGCGGCGAAAGACCATTTTAAGAGCGGCGAAAGACTGTTTAAAGAGCGGCAAAAGACCGTTTTAAGAGCGGCAGAAGACCGTTTTAAGAGCAGCAGAAGACCGTTTTAAGAGCGGCATTTATTGTACGTACAGTGCACAGCAGATAGCAGGCAAGCTGATTTTATTTCTTTTCTGTATTTTCTTTTTCTCTATTTTATTAAAAATGGCAAGCTCAGTTGCTACTTTTAAGAATAAGCTAAAAACCTATCTTTTTAAGCTGGCTTTTAATTAGGTTCTTAGGTTCTAATGTTCTTATCTATCTGTATTTTCTTTTTCTATTTTCTTTTATTATTCTGTATTTAATTTTTATTGTTGTGAAGCACTTTGGGCTGCATTTCATGTATGAAAGGTGCTATACAAATAAAGTTTTATTATTATTATTATTATTATTATTACTGTCTCAGTAATGGGAGAAAATGATTCCCCTAGCTTTCAGTCGTTCCACGATCATCTGGTAAACGTTTGAGTCACGGACAGTAGCCTACCATCAATGAGTTTTATAATATCCTTTTCCAAATTTTCCCGCCTACGTTATTTTTGCCTCAGGATAACGGTTTCTGTATGAAATCTATACAAATGACCAGTGATTATGTTTATTGTTCATCTTTACATATCTATACTTATGCAAGAGCTGATTTTTATGGAAAACTTTTCACTATTATTACAAATCACCAATGTAAGAGTCATGTTAACCAAACTAAGAAGCACTGAAAATAAATTATTTATATTTCCATCAATATTGTTTGAAGTTGTTCTAATAGTAAAGTGAACCAGAAGGTGTGCTATTTAGTGCCATCTATCATCATTAACAAAAAATTCTGTTGAATAGGTAAAATAACGTGCCCCATCTTACACCCGGTGCTAACCCAAACGCAAGTGTCATCATTTTAGCTCCCAGCGCGCACGTCGTTTAAATACCAAGTGACCTTGTGCCCATAGCAAGTGAACTGGGCGGGTTGTTCTTAAGATGAGGTGTGGCCAGGATAATGTTTGGCGTATTGCTATGTTGAGCCAGCAGATAATGTTTGGCGTATTGCTATGTTGAGCCAGCAGAAAACGCTGGCGCTAAAACCACCACAAACCTGGTCTTAAGTCATGTCGTAGTTCTTTCTATGTTATTTTAACAGCGTATAGCCTATAAGTGCGTGTACATAGCCGTGCGCACAGAGCGTTTACACCCTCCTGTCTTGTTACAGACAGGTGCGCACACAAGCATGGGTAAATATATCAAGATTACATTGTGAAATAGGGATTAATATTTCCCCCAAAAATAAAACATTTTCTCCCCCGGAATAGACGCACGTTGTCCCTGGAATCCCGTTTTAAAAGCATTAAGCTATCAGTAAAAATGTGTCATATTTCCATAAGCAGGGCAATTTAAAACAAGGGAAAATATGCGTAAACCTATGGGTTCCCAACCTGACAGCTTTAGTGTATTTAGTGTCATCATTAAGTCAAAATAACACTATTTATGTTATTAATCAATGTTAGAATGCACGTAATATGAACATTGGATGAAGCTTGAATTTCACTAGGAAACATTGCCTGTGATCTGATTGCTGTGAGAACAGCCTCATGGAATTGATGTTTGACAATGCTTCATTGTTCACTGTATAATCAAACGAAATTCGTAAAACAAGCAGGCTATTTTGGCGTTTTCTAAGGTGAGACGGGAGCCAAGTTCTGGTAGCTTATTCTCGGATGTTGCAGGTGCTTTTAACTAAATTAAACCGCATATATTGAATAGGAAATAGTTTGGTCTGGAATTACCGGTAAACCCTAATGTTTAAGATTATTATTGTGCATATGAAAACATGTCGTCATGGTTAGTCCGAATAATATTTATCCATATATTCCTTGCTCGCACATTTTAACCCCTTTGCGCAGATGCCTAGTGGCCATGGCGCCAGCGGCAAGATATTGCTCAACTGAGACATTTGTTGCTCCTGCAGCCAAACTATGAGTGGGGAAAAAGAAACTGTGTTGTACATTTATTAGTATATGATTCATGACAACTCCGCCGAATATGAAGTTTCTAAGTGTCACTATTCTCCCGTAGCAAGTCCAATTAACAAGCAACCCGCCACCCAGTCTTGCCTGCAACTATACCTACCCATGCGTGACATAGGGGACAATAGCGTGAGAATAGCGTGAGAATGTGTGAGATCATAAATATATTTCTTCATCATCTAAAATTTGTATTCCATTATCGCAACAAGATAAACGCAACAATAACCCGATCGTATACAATAACCGTATCGCAACAATAACCCAAAAAAGCTGTGAAAAGCCCTGCTCACTCAAATGCAAAATAAAAAATTGTGTCAAAGACCACGTCATTCTACTTTCAATATATGCTTAAATAAACATACAATCTTACCATTGGTTTTACACAGAGATGTTCCTCTCAAAATTCAGTGGTCATTTATTGTCTTAGCCAATCTGTTTGAGAAATACACACCAGTTTAGAATGCTATTATGCAACATGGCGCATGAAATATCTGCGTGAAACACCACATATACTGTACCTGCAGCTCTGAATTATTTCACGTCATTCTGGTTTTATTCACAATTGTTTTATCCGATAGATGACAGTATATCCTTCTCAACGGTGTTTGCAATTTGTTATTGGGTGCTTTGAACTGTAAATTACAGCCCAGCGTAACAGAATTTAAAACTTTATCAATGTAGTATGACACAAACAGCTACAGAAAACGCATTCACTGATGCGTTCCGTCCTCGATATGATAGTACTGCTTGTAATATGCGGTTCTTTTCGCTGGCTACATGTTTATGTTAGTTATTCCACCTGATCACCGTCTGATCCAGTAGGCTATGTTAGATATTATCTTCGCATTTTGAGTGCATTTCACACACTGTAGTGTAACGTTCATTGATGACTCAGTCATGTTTTATGTTTGATGTACCGATTTTCATTGAGCTAGAATATTTGGCGGCATTTTCCTATTGGAAGAATAGTATTTTATTGTAATGTTATCGTACATAATATAGGCTATAGGCTTATCTTCCTAGGCTATACTTGTCATTAGGGCATGGAAAATACCCATTCAAATTTACTGTGCGCTCATATATAGATGAATATAAAAATTTTCCTTGAAGTCATTATAAATGGGAACTTTTTATTTAAAAAAGTTTAATTTTTTTACTACAGAAAAATGCCATCCCAGGGCAAAAGAATACATACTGTAGAGTACATGGGAAACTGATGTTTTAAACTTTTTGTTTATTGAGGTACAAGAGTGAATGATTAGGCAACATATTTAGGTGTGTGTAACAGTGTGATCTTAAACCATGAGAAGGGGCAAATGTATATGCTTTATAATTGACAAAACAAATTTTATTCATTTTATGACATGTTTTGGATAGGGCTTTAGAACCATACAGTTGAAGTCAAAAGTTTACATACACCTTAGCCAAATCCATTTAAACTCAGTTTTTCACAATTCCTGACATTTAATTCTAGTAAACATTCCCTGTCTTAGGTCAGTTAGGATCACAACTTTATTTTAAGAATGTGAAATGTCAGAATAATAGTAGAGAAAATTATTTATTTCAGCTTTTATTTCTTTCATCACATTCCCAGTGGGTCAGAAGTTTACATACACTCTGTTAGTATTTGGTAGCATTGCCTTTAAATTGTGTCACTTGGGTCAAACGTTTCGGGTAGCTTTCCACAAGCTTCTCACAATAAGTTGCTGGAATTTTGGCCCATTCCTCCTGACAGAACTGGCGTAACTGCGTCAGGTTTGTAGGCCTCCTTGCCCGCACACGCTTTTTCAGTTCTGCCCACAAGATGTTGTGATGGCCACTCCAATACCTTGACTTTGTTGTCCTTGCCACAACTTTGGAAGTATGCTTTGGGTCATTGTCCATTTGGAAGAGCCATTTGCGACCAAGCTTTAACTTCCTGGCTGATGTCTTGAGATGTTGCTCAAATATATCCACATAATTTTCCTTCCTCATGATGCCATCTATTTTATGAAGTGCACCAGTCCCTCCTGCAGCAAAGCACCCCCAAAACATGATGCTGCCACCCCTGTGCTTCACGGTTGGGATGGTGTTCTTCGGCTTGCAAGCCTCACCCTTTTTACAGTAAAATTTTTGTTTCATCAGACCAGAGGACATTTCTCCAAAAAGTAGGATCTTTGTCCCCATGTCCAGTTGCAAACTGTAGTCTGTGTTTTTTTTATGGCGGTTTTGGAGTACTGGCTTTGGGGACGTGGAACGTCACCTCTCTGGGGGGGAAGGAGCCGGAGCTTGTGCGGGAGGTGGAGCGTTACCAGTTGGATCTGGTGGGGCTTACCTCTACACACAGCCTTGGCTCTGGAACCTTACTCCTGGATAGGGGTTGGACTCTATTCTTCTCCGGAGTTGCCCAAAGTGTGAGGCGCCGGGCGGGTGTGGGGATACTCATAAGTCCCCGGCTGAGTGCCGCTACGTTGGAGTTCACCCCGGTGGGTGAGAGGGTCCCCTCCCTACGCCTAAGGGTTATGGGGGGGAAAACTCTGACTTGTCTGTGCTTATGCACCGAACAGCAGTTCAGAGTATTCGGCCTTCTTGGAGACCCTAAATGGAGTCCTGCATGGGGCTCCTGTAGGGGACTCCATAGTCCTGCTGGGAGACTTCAACGTGCACGTGGGCAACGATAGAGACACTTGGAGAGGCGTGATTGGGAGGAACGGCCTCCTTGATCTGAACCCGAGCGGTGGTTTGTTATTGGACTTCTGTGCTAGTCATGGATTGGCCATAACAAACACCATGTTCGAACATAAGGTTGCTCATAAGTGTACATGGTACCAGAGCACCCTAGGCAGAAGGTCGATGATCGATTTTGTTATTGGATCATCGGATTTGAGGCTGTATGTATTGGACACTCGGGTGAAGAGAGGGGCAGAGCTGTCTACTGATCACCATCTGGTGGTGAGTTGGGTCGGGTGGCCGGGGAAGCCTCTGGACAGACCTGGTAAGCCTAAATGTGTAGTGCGGGTGAACTGGGAACGTCTGGAGGAGGCACAGGTCGGGGAGACTTTCAACTCACACCTCCGGCAGAGCTTTTCTGGCATCCCTGTGGAGGCTGGGGACATTGAACCAGAGTGGACAATGTTCAAAGCTTCCATTGGTGAAGCTGTGGCTGGGAGCTGTGGTCTGAAGGTCTTAGGTGCCTCAAGGGGCGGTAACCCGCGAACATCTTGTTGGACACCGGTGGTCAGGGAAGCCGTCCGACCGAAGAAGGAGACCTTCCGGGATATGTTATCCTGGGGAACTCCGGAGGCAGTTGCAAGGTACCGACAGGCTCGAAGGACAGCAGCCTCAGCCGTGGTAGAGGCAAAGCAGCGGGTGTGGGAGGAGTTCGGAGAAGCCATGGAGAAGGACTTTCGGTCGGCACCAAAGCGGTTCTGGAAAACCGTCCCGACACCTCAGGAGGGGGAAACGGGGAACCATCCAAGCTGTATATAGTAAGGATGGGACGCTGTTGACCTCAACTGATAAGGTGATAGGGTGGTGGAAGGAACACTGAGGAACTCCTGAACCCGACTAACCCACCCTCTATAGTAGAGGCAGAGATGGAGGATGATGGGGGATCAACATCGATCTCCCTGGAGGAAGTCACTGTGGTAATCAAACAACTCCACAGTGGCAAAGCCCCGGGGGTTGATGAGATCCGCCCAGAAATGCTGAAGGCTCTGGGTGTTGAAGGGCTGTCATGGATGACACGTCTCATCAACATTGCGTGGAAGTCGGGGGCAGTACCTAAGGAGTGGCAGACCGGGGTGGTGGTTCCCCTGTTCAAAAAGGGGGACCAGAGGGTGTGTGCCAACTACAGAGGCATCACATTACTCAGCCTCCCCGGGAAAGTATACTCTAAGGTCCTGGAAAGGAGGGTCCGGCCGATAGTCGAACCTCAGATTGAAGAGGAACAATGCGGATTCCGTCCTGGTCGTGGAACAACGGCCCAGCTTTTTACTCTCGCAAGGATCCTAGAGGGGGCCTGGGAGTATGCATATCCGGTCTACATGTGCTTTGTGGATTTGGAGAAGGTTTATGACCGGGTTCCCCGGGAGATATTGTGGGAGGTGCTGCGGGAGTACGGGGTGAGGGGGTCACTACTCAGGGCCATCCAATCTCTGTACGTGCAAAGCGAGAGTCGTTGACTCCTTTACTTTGTGCTGACCTATATTCTCTGTGGAAGTACGGCGGCGGAGCGATTCTTTACGTTACCTACGTAGTGCCGGCACTGGTCGACTACAACAACAAAGAGCAACAAGTTGCAATGGCTACGTTCGCTCCGCCGCCGTACTTCCACAGAGAATATAGGTCAGCACAAAATAAAGGATTCAACGATAGTTTGACTTCAGAAATGATGGTATAAACACTCAAAATAACCCCGATAGACTGTCGTCGTATTTTATTTGCTTTGGGTACACTGTGGAGTGTTTAAGTGCGTTTGGTAGTGGATGCTACTGGTTACCATAGAGTTGCGCTAGCATTAGCAACGTGTGTATGTCCAAAAGAAGGACAGCATGGAATTAGCTGAAAATGGTTACCATCAATCAACTACATCATGGGTAAGTCGTAATTGAAACATTATGTCCAAAATTCTGAATTATCCCTTTAATGATCCATCTTTGAAATTAAAGTTTTCTTGATTAAATACACTTTTCAGCTATTTATTTAATCATTCACAAAGTTTCAATAAACAGTACACAGTAACATAGTCTGTTGTATAGTCTATACAGTCTTAAATTACAATTCAGTTCATTTATCAGTGCACTTATTTAATAATTCATTAAGTTTCAATAAATGGTACACAGTAACAGCCACAGGACATATTCTTGTAAGTACCCACTTTTTCTACATATTTTGTTCATGGTAACACAGTCAGCTGTTTAGTCTATATACTCTTAGTTTATCAGATCCCAGATAGGTTGATAGGTAGAAGCCTGTGTGGAAGGACATATGTCTACATGCTAAGTGGTCAGCAGACATTCTGGAAATAATTAAGTTACATATTAGGGTCTGACGTGGAATCAAAACAATAAAAACTATGCCACATTGTTCGGTCATGTTTGTTAGGCGGTTAGCTGGATAGCTTGCCTGGCATGATACGTTTCAAAAAGGTCAGTGTCAGTGACGGGGTCTTAGCCTTTTAGTTTAACCAATATGGACACATTAGCTAGGTAGCTAACGATAGCTACCTTATCAAACTAAAATTTAATGAAATGGCCTACAATAACTATTACTACTACAAAGTACGTTACGTTAATCACAGGTTAGGCAATTGTCTAGGTAGCTAGGTAGTTAGCAAGCTAACGATAGCAAAGCATTAAATCAAGCGAGTGAACGCAACTAACGTTAGCTAGCTAGCTAGCTACCTAGCCATTCTGAAAGTCTAGCGAAGTTAGCTAGCTACCTAACGTTACCTCATGATATCTGTTCACTGATTTAGTAAATACAAGTACCTAAAATCTCAGTGTTGGCGCACTGCGCGGGGAAGAAAAGAAGAAAAAAGTGATGGTGTACATTCATTTTAAGCATAATAAGATTGGGAAAACAGTAGCTAAAATTGTGATTTATTTTAATTGTGAACATGAAATGGAGTAATTATTTTAACAATACAAGCCGAGAAAAAATGTTAAAAATAGATTAAGTGATTAAAATAAATGTAGCGGGGCTGAGCTCCAGCTGATGACATATAGGAACCTATGTGCCGGAGCTGAGCCCCGGACAGCCCCGGCTCAATTTAACCACTGAGTTCAACCCATTTGAACCTTGCGCCTTTGTGCTCAAAATATGCGCCTTGTATCTAGCAAAAGGGGAGTTGGTCACGCCCTAAATGCACCTGTGCCATGCATTTTAGACAATGCGTCAAGATAGAGCCCAATGTGTTTTATTACAGTGTTATTTCATCTACTTACCAGCTAGTTTAATATCTCAGACTGTAACATGTTCAACCGACTTGATTAATTGCCGTATTAGATCCCTCATTACATTTCTATTACCATTCATTCCACCTTTTGTTTAAACCGGGACAGCCAGCGAAGGATGGGCTCCCCCTCTCAAGCTAGGTTCCTTCTGACATTTCTTCCCAAAGGGGAGTTTTTTCTTGCCACTATGATTGTTTTTTTCTTTCCACGGGGAGTTATTACCAATTTTCCTTTTATTTCTCTGTACAGCGTCCTCTATCCTCAGCTCCTTTGATGAAAATCTTTGTTGCCATTAAGGGACAGATAGGGAATTGTCCCTCCGTTAAGCACTCGGTTAACTGGTTAGCTAATTTTGTTTTATTTTTATTAACCTATATTTTAGCAGGGGGGACCCACCGAGACCGAAATCTCTTTTCCAGGGGGGCCCTGCGGCAATACAAAGTTAAAAGCATATACAAAGTTAAAAAGCAAAGTATAACACATAAAACTTACCTACATACATACCATACATACACATAGAAACATTTCAAGAACAATTACACAAATGCTATTTTCTTCCCATATTTCAACCACTAGCTCTTTAAAAATCTTTCATGGAATTCAGTGCTGAAACACTAAAAGCAGCTTTGCCCCATTCAGTCTTATATCTGGGTGTTTTTAGGGTGATACAATCCTGAGATCTAGTGGCATATTTTGAGAAGTTAATTGATAAAAGACTGGATACATACAGAGGGAGTTTAGCAAGTAAAGCTTTGTAAATAAATAATATATAATGCAGCTTCCTCCGTAGATCTAGAGGGAACCAACCAACTGTATGATACAGGGTACAATGATGAGTTTGGAACCCAGCGCCCATAATAAATTGCAGAGCACTATGATAAACGGCATTCAATGGCTTCAAAACAGAGGCTGAGGCATGCATATAAAGTGTATCACCATAGTCGATAACTGACAATATTGTCGCCTGCACAATCCTTTTTCTGTTGCCCATAGAAAGACAAGACTTATTCCTATAAAGGAAGCCAATTTTAGGTTTAAGCTTGTTTGCCAAATTTGTAACATGTGACCTAAAGGACAAATCATAGTCTAACCAGATACCTAAATACTTGTATTCGTGGACACGTTCAATCTCAACATTGTTCCAAGTAGACAATTGTGCACCAGTGGGGTCAATGTTCTGTATAGAAAAGATCATAAACTTAGTTTTACTGGCATTCAGGACTAATTTAAGACTGGCCAGTGCCCTTTGCATAGTGTCAAAAGCATCCTGCAAGTATAAAAAAAGCTTGTCTGCTAGTGGGCGCTGAGGAATAAAGTACTGTATCGTCAGCATAGAAATGAACATTACAGTTCTCTATTTTCGTGGCAATATTGTTTATATAAATTGTGAACAATAAAGGTCCCAGAATAGACCCCTGTGGTACCCCTTTATTGACCACCAGGCAGGGTGACCTCGCCTCATCTTTACCACAACCTGAGTCCTATTAGTCAGGTAATCACAGAACCAAGTGCAGGCATTATCATCTAGACCAATGGCGAATAATCTGTCTAATAAGATTGTGTGGTCGACCGTATCAAAGGCCTATGATAGGCCAATGAATAAGGCTGCACATTTTTGGACTCACTGCTGAGCCATGACAAGCCAGCCAGTGTTAGCCGTCCCTATAGCCTTTCGTGTCCTTCTGGCTTGGTGGGGCTCATGCATACTGGTACGATGGTACAATGGACTGTGCAGCTCAGACAGCAGACTGCAACAGTTTGTGGTAATAAGTACCAGCTTGCAGTGCACGCTTCAGAGGAGATAGAGACGCTGCACCCGATAGTGATGGGTAGACACAAAGCAGAGGATAATAACTGATAAAATATAATTTTTATGTATTACAAACAAAAATGGATGCCAAAAGAACCTCTATAATTGTAGTCCAATGTGTCAGATGTGTGTGGCGTATTACTTAAAAATTGGATTCTGACCCAAGCAGGCTTGCAAGTGATTGCATTGTTTTGGCAGATACCTTTTGGCGATCTTGCAGAAATAGTTGTAAGCATTTTCTGGAGTCAGTGCTAGCTGGGATAGCATTTCCCTAAAGCTGAGGTCATAGCGCCTGTTGATGTCATCTCCAATAACCGCCAACTGCTGGCCAACGCGACACATCTGACTGCAGAGAGAAAAGTGGGAACAAGAGAATTTGTTTCAATATTACCAGTCAGGCTCCCTGTATCATCACCCAATGGAATTCCCTTTAGCAAGTAGCTTTTCGACGGATAGCTCAGCACTCCACATGCAGAAATATACTGAAACACGGCAGCAGATGTGGATGGGATATCAGTGCATGGCCCACAATAACTTTTTTATTTTTTACATTTTGGACCCAATTAATGCAAGTTTTATAACTTAAGTTAATTTGATCTAATATACAGTGCATCTGGAAAGTATTCACAGCGCTTCACTTTTTCCACATAATGACAATGTGAAAAAAGTTTTTTTTGAGATTTTTGCAAATTTATTAAAAATAAAAAACTAAAATTTCTTATTTACATAAGTATTCATACCCTTTGCTTTAACGTATTTTTAAAGTATCATATTTCATATTTGGTCGCATATCCTTTACATGCTGTTACTTCCTGAAGTCTGTGACCATCAACATCAAAAAACTGTCGATATCTTATTTTCAGGTACTGTTACAAGCGATACTATAACCTCTGCATTTGAATGGATCTCTATGGAAATTGGGGGGTGAGACTAGATTCAGCTGTAAATTACACTGGTACAGTATGGAACACATGGCTGGCTAAATGGCTGTAAGTTATCAAGGGTCTGAGCTATCAAACGAGCCCCAAACCATCACTCTGTTGCCAGATATGGAGTAGATGTGGATGGATCACTGCAAGGGTTATTTCTCCGGACTCATTTTCCTATAGAACTCTATGGGGAAAAAAGTCAGGAGAAACAACCCTTGAAGTGATCCATCCACATCTACTCCATATCTGGCAACAGAGTGATGGTTTGGGGCTCGTTTGATAGCTCAGACCCTTGATAACTTACAGCCATTTAGCCAGCCATGTGTTCCATACTGTACCAGTGTAATTTACAGCTGAATCTAGTCTCACCCCCCAATTTCCATAGAGATCCATTCAAATGCAGAGGTTATAGTATCGCTTGTAACAGTACCTGAAAATAAGATATCGACAGTTTTTTGATGTTGATGGTCACAGACTTCAGGAAGTAACAGCATGTAAAGGATATGTGACCAAATATGAAATATGATACTTTAAAAATACGTTAAAGCAAAGGGTATGAATACTTATGTAAATGAGAAATTTTATTTTTTATTTTTAATAAATTTGCAAAAATCTCAAAAATAACTTTTTTCACATTGTCATTATGGGGTGTTGTGTGTAGAATTTTGAGGGAAAAAATGAATTTAATCAATTTTGGAATAAGGCTGTAACGGAACAAAATGTGGAAAAAGTGAAGCGCTGTGAATACTTTCCGGATGCACTGTATATATATTTATTTATTATTTTTTTTACTAAGAAAAAAAAAAAGCCTTGTCACTGAAGTTCGTAACATTGGTTAAAAATGCTCTGTATGCAATAAATGTCTTAATTATAATGTGGCATAGATTACACAGCTTATTTTTCTGCAATAAATGCAGCGTATCAAGTCATTTTCTCCTTGTGATCACTTTGTTTTATGTCTTGAATATACAGGGCGAACAGAAATTTGAACGCAAATATGAATTGCAGAGCGTCTGCTGCATCTCCCAACCACGCCAATATACCACCCCGCATACCACGTCTGTTTTAGGGTTTTTCAGCGTGTACCACCAGGCCTGAAAATTCTCAGGAATCCACTTTCAGTTGGAGCGGAATGCATTTTAAGTTGGAAGAATGTGAAGAAATGCCAGGAATAAATGTTTATCCTCGTTGCATTACTATAAAGTTGTGCAATTAAAATTGTGTTTTTTTAGAATGGCACGTTTTTAAACAGTTGACCATAAAACTTATGATAGCAGTACTACCAAACAATCGGTAATGGCATCGGCCGATGTTTCACCTAAATGATCGGAAATCTGTATTGGCCAGAGATTTTCATATCGGTGCATCCCTACTTTGCTTCATATTCTTCACTTCCATTGTGTCCCCTTTCAAGGGGTTGAGCAGAAAATGGCCCTTTCCCAGTGTTGGTCTTAAAGGACTAATTCATCCATCAACGCAAACATTTCTAAAGGTTGCCTTTATTGTAAATGTACATCAAAAAAAAAAAGATCAAAAAAAGAAAAGCCAAGTTACTCACGCATAGCCTACATAGCGCTGTCTATAAGTCCTTAATTCCAACTTGCAAAAACTAGGCCTGCCTTTAAAAGTCTTGATATCAAAATGTGGCCAAGTTACAACTAACAATATTGCCTATCGTAGCTCACACTAAATAAACTAGCTCTATTCCAAAGCAATGCTATCCAAACTTTCCTAAATTATTTAAGGCCCTGTGTTTCTTCATCTTTGCATGTGAAAAGATTGTGCCTCATGGATTTCAATGAATGTTTTTAACAGTTGATGAATAATTACACTCCAGAAAAGATATGGTTGTACTTTAGGTTTTAAAATGTTAACTGCTGCTACAGAATTCTTTACAATTCACAAACAGACATTTATATCAAGAAACATCATGTACAATAGAGAAAGGGGTGATGAATAAATAAATGCAGATAAAAATTAGTAATATTTTTACCTAGAAAATAGCGTACATATAGCATTTTTACAAACGCATCCAGACATGTTTGTGGGTCAGATGGTGGCAAATAAGTAAGTACCAATTTTCTTAACATAATAGTATTTATGATATTTGCAAACACAATTTTGTGAACACAAGGATATCTATGCTCTGTAGGACCGCACAGGTTTTGATAGAAATACAAATAAATAAATCAATAAATACATAATAATAATAATAATAATAATAAATTGTATTCATTCTGTGCTTTTCATAGACCCAAAGCAGTGGATGCAGACAATTGTTCAAACATGCCCTATAGTGTAGTAATCTTTCTGTTTAATTTCTAAGTGCAACACATCTGAATCAGAGTATTTCCACTATAAATTATTTTCATTTTGCAGTTTGATGTGGCACATACAGTTTCATTGACCACATTCTCTTGAGATGGTAAGATGAAGAAACACAGGGCCAAGTTGCATAAAATAATTTAGGAAAGTTTGGATAGCACTGCTTTGGAATAGAGCTAGTTTATTTAGTGTGAGCTACGATAGGCAATATTGTTAGTTGTAACTTGGCCACATTTTGATATCAAGACTTTTAAAGGCAGGCCTAGTTTTTGCAAGTTAAGGACTTATAGACAGCGCTATGGACTTATAGACAGCGCTATGTAGGCTATGCGTGAGTAACTTGGCTTTTTTTAACGTCGTAGACGTTTTTGATCTGATATCACTTATTTTTTATTGCTAACTAATGATGAATAATGCATGAAGATAAACACGGAGAGACATGCATTCCAAAGAAATGCATGCAGACATTCGCGTAACCATAACCTCTATTGACAAGAATGAGAACAGTTATCCTATTACAGACAGCACACAATTACATTGAGTTTGTAGATGAGCAGTATTTATTGTGTAATGAAATACAATGAACAGCACCACCTGAGCTATGGATCATGAAGAAGCATGTAAATTAATGAACCAAGTCTATATGGAGACATGCATGCATAATGGGCTAGACACAAACACATTCTAGCTGAAAGACATACAGCCTAAATAGCCATTACAGCCTAAATACACTGCCTGGCCAAAAATAAAAAAGTTGCAGTTGCACCAGTCATGCATAGTGCCCACTGTACAAGCCGCTGGAGGCAGTGTTATGATCTGGGGTTGCTTCAATTGGTCAGGTCTAGGCTCAGCAACGTTATGCAGCAATAAAATGAAGTCAGCTGAGTACCTGAATGTACTGAATGACCAGGTTATCCCATCAATGGGCATATTCCAGGACGACAATGCCAAGATTCATCGGGCTCAAATTGTGAAAGAGTGGTTCAGGGAGCATGAGGAATCATTTTCACACATGAATTGGCCACCAGAGTCCTGACCTTAACCCCATTGAAAGTCTTTGGGATGTGCTGGAGAAGACTTCACGGAGTGGTTCGACTCTCCCGTCGTCAATACAAGATCCCGGCCAAAAATTAATGCAAGTCTGGATGGAAATAAATGTTGGGACGTTGCATAAGGTTGTCGAAACAATGCCACGATGAATGCGCGCCATAATTAAAGCTAAAGGCGGTCCAACAAAATATTAGAGTGTGCGACTTTTTTTTTGGCCGGGCAGTATAGTTTGCATCAGTAAAATATGGAAATACAGTTTTAAAATAGGGCTATTAGTATTCTATAGAAAATGAAATACATTTAATGTTAGGCTATTGGCAACACTGGATTGCCGGATGCGTAACTCCAATCTTCCATGTGTGGGCTATGAGCTAGCGAGCAAGCGAGTACGTTGAGGGTACGTTGAGGTTCGCTTTCCACAGTCAGTCAGTCATGAGCAGAGCGGAACACCCTCCCCAAACCAGACAAGAGCGAGCGTCCGGTTTGGGGAGGGTGTGATTATAGTACAAGTGAAATACAAGTGAAACATTGAACAGTTAATATTGGAAACCTCTTTTGCCTTTGCAATAAAAATATGTTAATGTGTTAATGTCAACATAATAACAGTCTAAGAAATGAAAAGTACTGAACAGTTGCACATTGTTTTTGTGGAAAATAAGCACGTGCCCTGCTGGGCTCGAACCCACAATCCTCCGTGTGAGCGACAACAGCTCTAACCATTAGGCCACAGTAGCTTCTTGGAAAGCATGAAACCATTAGCTATATTAACATTAAAAAATATTTGTATGAAGTGTTTTGATTGGGCGATAAGCTTGATGAGCAGGTATACGGACCATACACTCAAAGAATAATTCTCCCCAGAGGATAACATCGCGGTGGAGGCAGGCAGTTGAGTGAGTAACTTGGCTTTTTTAAACGTCGTAGACGTTTTTGATCTGATATCACTTATTTTTTATTGCTAGTTACCTGTTCTTGTCAGGCAGTAGAACTATAATTTCATTGCTTCTAACCTGCTCTAGCAGTTCAACTACAATCTCAGTGCTACTTACCTTATTGTAGAACCAGCATGTCAGTACTACTTGCCTGTACCTTTTGGGTTTGGCTATAGTTCAATGATCTCAGAAATGCTGACCTGTTCTTGTCTCGTAGTAAAACCACAATCTCAATGCTACTTACCTGTTCTGGCTTTAGCATGAGCACAGTGCTAATTAACTGTTCTGGCTGTAGCATGAGCTCGGTGCTGCTAACCTGTTCTTGTTGGGCTGTAGAGCCATGATCTCGGGGTCAGAGGGCAGCTCATCCTCTCCCTCCTGCATTGCCTGGTTGTAGCGGAAAAAGACGTAGCTGCAGAATACCTCCTCCGTTTCCTGCACCACATGCTCTTCTAGAAAAACCAAAGCCAGACAAGGGAGTAACTTAATCTCCCAATAGACTTGATTATTTAAACAGTTGTATGAAAAGTCAAAGCCCTCAACTATTGTAACCTGGCTTTTTCACAGATTCCCTGCAGGGCCAGCACTAAGCATAGGCAGTATAGACGGTCGCCTAGGGTGCCATCATGTAGAGGGGCCAAACCAGGATTAAATTTTATTTGTTGGGGGGGTATACATTTGATGGAATACAAAATATTGAAATGTTGGGTCCCCCTCCGAATTTATGTTTTGAGAAGTTGAAAAGTTAGCTATGCCCCAACACTGCGCCTCCCTCCATCGCTTTTTGGTTTTGCCCAGCTGTGTTGTCGCGTCACCGCCGAGTAGCCAATACCATCGTGGGGTCCCCTACGTCTTGGAAAGCATGGTACCAGTACCGTCAAATCACTTCTGCTTAGAGCCTACCCTTCTAAAGCTTACCAATGTGAATGGGTGGGCATAATGTTCAAATTTGAAAACATATCGCGGCAAAGGCTGTTACTCGCTTTTAGTTAGCTAGCTAGTCTAAAATTAAGAGAAAATATCTGTACAGCTTGCCTAGGGCTACTAAAAGGCTAAGGTCGGCCCTGATTCCTTGAATGTAAATTTGATGATTGAGCAAATATGAAATGATCTATATTCAGAATAAAAAGCTTCAAATAAAACCATTGGCAGATTCCATTAAAGGGGACATGAAGCTCTGGGTAAAGTGGGTCTGGTTCGTTAGCTTTTTATCTTAAATGAGTATTACCGAACAAAAGTTCATTTAAAACTTAATTTTCACAAACTTCTTCTGACCATAGGCTGTAGCCTCTGGCGAGCTGGCAACTGTGCTGCTGTCTTGCCTTGATAAACAATTTGGGAGCTAAAGTCGTTAAAGTAACGTTAAGTTTATTGTCTAGCTAATAAACTGCCTATAGAAAATAAGGGTTAGCTTGTGATGCTAGGTCGCAGTAGCAGGCTGTTAACTAACGTTATCGTAATAGGCTACGTTATATCAAGGCAAGGCAGTGGCGCAGTTACCAGCTCGCCAGAGGCTAGCTTACAGCCTATGGTCAGAAACAGTTAGTGAAAATTAAGTTTTAAATTAAGTTTGCCCAGCGGTGCCCAGCTCGCGTCACATATTTGAAGTATTTTCAAATTCAGCACAATCCTTCTCAAAAGTATTTTTTTCAAATACATCAAATAGTAATTCTCAAACAGGATACAATTAAAATGTTAAGAATAGTAATTCTAATGGAGAAATACTTGACAAAAGAACATGAAACATCAAATTATGGAAGTATTTTTGTAGCAAATGTCTCTCAAATCTGTAGATGGGTTCACAAATCTGTAAATGGCTTCACAAATCGTAAATGGATTCACAAATCTATAGAATGGATTTACAAATCTGTAAATTCATGTTGCATCAGCTCCTGTGGATTACATGTCGTTTTTGTCAGTATCGAATCTACGGATTCAGGCTGTCAACTTCGGCAACAAATTTTGCAGTGAATCTTTCGCAAAAGTTTCGCAAACTTAAATGGTATTTGTATCTGTATGACTGGACAGGGTCAATGCCTGTTCTTCCAACCGATCAAACGAGTGGATTTGGGATGACTGTTGTTATTGCTGTAGGCTACTGCCACAATGCTTTTTTAAAAGCCTAAATTCAAGCAGCCAAAATACTAAACATGACAACTTTAATTTACATAAGATTAATGTCCTAACATTATGTTGCCCTGATATGGGGGGCTATGTATAAAAACTGCTGTAATTTCTACATGGTGAAACCAAAATGACTAAAAATACACTTTAATAAAAGCTGAAAATCTCACCACATGTGAATCGTTTGATTACAAATCTAAATTTGTGGAGTACAGAGACAAATCAAAAATATATATATGTCTTTGTCCAGAACATTATGGAGGACACTGTATATGGAGCCATTCTTACCGGTATCTGGGGGCAATGAGTCTCCATTGTTCTCATTCTGGTCAGGCTTCAAGGGGTCATCTCGGCCCCCGGTGGCCATGGCTCCACCCAGTAAGGCGTGGCAAAAATGTCTTTCAAAACAAATTACATTGTGTATAGTGCAGTCAGCCATATTCACACATTTCATTCAAAAGCACCACCAATCAAGTGATGTAGCTATGCACAAAGACACTTTGGAAAGGTCTAGAGAGATCAATTTTTTTATTTTTTTTATCGAGATCTGCTTTGGATCATTTGCAGACACAGGTGCAACTGCAGTTGTCCAGAACACTTTTTAAATCACTGCGCTCAAGATATCGTGGCACACCACCGATTTACAAAGTAGACAGGCTAGTACTAGTCTAGGCTAGTCTGACTAGTACTTAAAATATCAATGCAGTAACTCACATTAGCTAACATGAGTATGACAATTTGTCTCAATAATGTTATCTATACGTTATCGCAACATTACACAGCTGACAGAGTTCTGAGCACTGACTCACAGAACCAAATGAGAAGCAAGTGACGCACTCCAGCATCGGGTGTTCGATTCCCGGTCCTGCCAGATCCGAGTATGGCCAATGCCATGAGAGAGTGGCAATTGGCGGCTGCTCCCGGGGTGGGGGGAGGGAATCTGCGAGAATCGTCGCACACAAGATGGCCCTGGGCGAGTTGGAATTACGGTCAGGAGCTTGAAGAGGACATGGTGCCCTCTTTCCTAATACTGGCTGACGGGGTTGGGTAGCGGCAATTCTCTAGCGGTTGCTACACGGGGGGAATTGAATTACATAGGGCCACAGTCAGCCACGACCACCACATAGTCTGGATCAGAGACAGGTATACGTCAACGTATACCTCTACAACATTTGCACCTTTCGCTGCCGACAGTTCTGCTCAGACACTGTTTAGGCCAGCTACAAAGACCTTCCGTGGTCTGCCAGATCATCTGCAATTCCTGAGCTCACCAGTGCGGTCTTGCTTCTTAATGTACCAAACAGATTTTGACACATCTAATGTTTTGGCTATGTGTCTGTTGCTTTATTCTGATTTTCAGCATCCTGATGGCCTGCTTTACTGGCATTGATACTTCGTTGGTCCTCATGTTGAGAGACAACAGACTCCAAATGCAAATGTCACACCTATAATCAACTATAGACCTTTTGTTAGCTCTCTTGTGCATGAGGTAATGATGAAACGAAACACACCTGCCCAAAAAACAGCAGAGCAGCCTATCGTCCAATTACTTTTGGTCCCCTAAAATGGGGGTGACTATGTATGAAAAGGGCTACAATTCTTACATGGTTCACCCGATATGGCCGTACACACGCTCAAATTAAAGCTGAAAGTCTGCACTTTAACCTCATAATCACTGTTCCATTTCAAATCCAATGTTCTGGAATACAGAGCCAAAGCAACAAAAAAATTGTCACTGTCCAAATACTTTTGGACTGCACTGTATCTTCAAATGTAATAAGTGCTTCTTAGTCTTACAGAGTAGCTAGCCGTCATGTTCAGTTCCAGGTGGCAGTTTCTTCCCCACACTGCTTTGAGAAAGAATGTATGAATCGTGGCTGGACCCAGGCCATTGCACAATAAACATTTTTAGTGCCATATGCGAGTCGCAAATTATTTTCCCATTGATTGGATGAAAAGCAGGATGGCTGCTGCTGACTGCATTCTATCCATGAAATATCTTTGAAACCCTTTGTGGATTCTTAATACATTTTAAAATAGAGAGAGAAGTTATATCAAGTTTATCAGAGCTGTGTAAAGGATCCAACTCTGAAACTGATTTTTTGCTACATTGGTATCCTCCAGGCCTCCAGCCAATTGTGATGGCTGCTGCTGTGTTTTTCTGAGAACCTGACTGCATTCTATCCATTGAATATCTTTGAAATCCTTTGTGGATTCCCAATATCTTTCAGAGGAGAGAGAAGTTATTTCAACTTCATCATCAGAGCTGTGTAAAAGATCAAACTCTGAAACTGATTTTTGCCTTTTTGGGACCCTCTAGGCCTCTGGCCATAGCAAGCCTCTAACCACCACTGGGATTCTCCTCTACCCCACGTGGACACTATACATCTTGTGCTGCTGTATATTGCCTATTCATCATCTCATCACCTGTGGCCCCTCTGGTACCTGTGAGCTATTCCATCGCCGCTATCTACTTCAAAGTCCTATAACCATAGATATAGAACCATAGATGTGACATATCATGTGATGTAATAGTAATAAATTAACACATACACATGCACATGCACTGATATTTGCATACTTTACTTGGATCCTAGAATTAGAATTGAATATTTTTCAGTGTTAGAATGTAATTATAATAGAGTAATTTGCTCCTTTGTTGTGGACACTTTTTGTTATAGCATGCTCCATGTGGTTGCTATAAGGGGCCAGAGAGGTGTAGGAGCCAGATTTGAGTTTAAACTTGTTTCCCTTGAGACTTATTTTTTGCTTTAGATTCATTGGCCTTTGACTTGACTTTTATTTTGACATTTGCCACAGGTCACCCGATCAGTTAAAGATGGCGTCTTCCATGTGCCCAGGTTGGGTCTCATAGTTTCAGACAACAGAAGATGCTGGGTGACTAATAGTTTTCTACGGTTCTATAAGCTCAGTTTAGTTTGCCATTTTAAAGGCTTTATACCTTTGGAAACGTACACTATGGAAAGCCATTTTTGTTGATTACTTTGGAACATACAACACTTCAAACAATTGTGATTTAAAACACTGTATCGCCTGCCTGCATAACTGCCTGCTTGCCTGCCTACCCCCTTGCCTGCCTGCTTGCCTGCCTGCCTGCTTGCTTGCCTCTCTCCCACCATCATTGAACACAGGTATGATTCACAGCCGAATACAGTGCGTATGACAAGAAAGCGCGTAACAACTAAACAGTGTCTAAAATTGTGGAAAATCATTTGATCTTTGGACCACTACACTTATGTTGATTCACATGTTCACATAATAGATACATCTATCTAATATACGTGTGAACAACAGGCTACACATCAGAGCAATATAAACAAAAGCAATATAAACAAACAAACCAACCAAGCTTTCCCCCAACACATACAACATACCACCACCCAGCACATAACAATGCAGCAAGCAGCATGGAAATGCGTGATTTTCAGCCGAAAAATAAATATACACAACACATTCAGTGTTTCCCCCAGGTTGTTTTTGTAGGCGGGGTGGTGCGATGGCATGACCACGATTGTTAACGTAACCAAAACAAATCCATTCTGTGCGTGGCCACAAATTGCCGCGATTCAAAACACAATCGGTATTTTATATTTTCAGACGGGGCGGCAAGCTCCGTAGGCGGGCCCTATCTACTGACGTTAAAGGGATAGTTCCGAATTTTGAACATAATGTCTCAATTACGACTTACCCATGATGTAGTTGATTGATGAAACCATTTTCAGCTAATTCCATGCTGTCCCTTCTTTTGGCCATACACACGTTGCTAATGCTAGCGCAACTCTAAGGTAACCGGTAGCATCCACTACCAAACACACTTAAACACTCCACAGTGCACCCAAAGCAAATAAAATACGATGACAGTCTATCTGGGTTATTTTGAGTGTTTATACCATCATTTCTGAAGTCAAACTATCAACTACAACAACAAAGAAGAGCAACAAGTTGCAATGGCTAAGAGCAGTGGCACTGTTCAAAAGGGACAGAATGACCATGTTCATGTGACTTTTCTCGGCCAATCAGAGAAATAACTACAGGCCTTTCTAGTTCTTACAGTTCTGTGGACAAAACAGCTTGTTGGAAGACTGACTGTGAGGCGACGGTAAATGTGTAAACACGCCTACTCGCAGATTACTTTAATGAGAAGTAGACCCCCCCCCCTATTTTTATTACAGATCTGCATGATCCACGTGAATGACCCATTTTGAAATAAAAACGGCGAATTTCGCCAAAAGGTGACAAGTTTGCACCCCTGATTGTGTTATTATATCTGGGGTTGTTTTCGGTTTCTGTTCCATAGATGAATAATTACCATCACGTATAATTGACTAATTGTATAACTGATTAAGCATCAATCTTGGGAGAATTGATTAATTGATAAGACAGGTCCACATGATTAGCCATAAGTCCCAATGCCCTCCAGGTTGGTAATGTATTACGTTATCGGGTTGGTCTATTTAAGGACATGATGTGTGGTCGGATTTTCCAATTTTGTGCACGTTGAGCACACCGAAGAAGGCTGGTTCCAAAACGTTTGTGCATATCGTGCCTCATATGTCAAGAATAAACTTTTAGTTTCATGAGTATTTAGTGAGTGCTGTCTGTTTTTGTTTATTATATCATATGCTTATGGGATTTCAGCACCCAATTATTTGTCAATTGATTTTTAGTAAAATCTTTCTATTTATTAGGCATTTTCAAATTACCTACCGTAAAATATAGGTTTCTACTCTGGTCCTAACAATGCAAGTTTTTTTTTTTTTTTTTTTCTAATGATGAGGAGTTGCACGCATCAGGTGATTACGTTCGACATTAGCAAAACAAAGAGCAACCACAGACGATAGAACGTGTCTGTGGTCTTTTAGTAAGGAAAGTTGAGGCAGGTAGTGTAGCGACTTACGCGCACTTTTGCCATGCAAGCCAATCAATGTAACATATCTCACTGGGATACTCTCTCAGACCCAGGTTTGATCAACACAAAATGTTATGCGTTTAGCAAAACAAAGAACACCCACAGATCAGTGTCGGTGGTCTTTTTGTAAGGAAAACGTTGAGGCAGGTAGTGTAGCGAATCAGCGCGCACTGCCTTACACCCCGAACCCACCAGACGCTCAAGCGCACAGACGCTTATTGCGCGCGCAGATTTGAGCAGAACTGAACCCACCAGACGCGCAAAGGCACAGACGCTTTTATTACTTTTTCGGAGCACATTCCGTGAATGACAGACATGCTACACAAACAAAGAGTCTACATTCCGGATTTGTGAGCTTCGCTTAATAATGGATAAGTAAATACTGCTACTACATATGTCTTACTGCTTGACAGGTTAATTAAAATGAAAACTTGCATACTGTCAATATTTTAGTACATGGGAAAATAGCTACACATTAATCAGACCACTGATTGGCAGCAAATGGCCTACTTTTGCTTTTTACTTTGTAGCCTATAATGTAATTATGTCATTGTAATGAAATCAGTTGATTACCTTATCTCGCAATATTAATATAGTAATTTTTTTGTTTTTTTGTTTCAGTACGAGTTGTAAACATAAGGAAGGCAATTTCGGTTTACCACTTGCTCCAAATGCTCCTGAGGAGGAGAAGAATGTGGGTACACCCCATAAACCGCTTTGATCACACTACTTTGATCACACTTTTGATTATATTAAAACAAATATCTAAACTATATAGAATGTTGTTTTTTTAAAGCTAAATGTAGCAAAGAGAGCCTCCTTTATAAAGTTCACTTTATATAATTAATTTATTTGGGACAGTAATCAACATGTTCTAAACAATTAAAGCAGAATTAGCAGCTATTTTGATTCTGTAGCACCTTAACCCCTTGGCGCAGATGGCAAATTTCACCTATTTAGGGGGTGCTCTGTTTAAGGCTTTATAACTCCAGGTGTGAGCATCACATAAACTTGGTAAATGGCTTAAATGAAATAAGACAGGTGTACCATTTACAATACAAACTTAGATGTATTTATTTTCATGATTTAAGTCAATTAATTTATTTAAGTGCCACAAATGCAAAGAAACTTTGGAAAAATTTATTTATTTGCTAAGAGCTACATATATATACATTTCCTGGATCATAAACTCCATGTCCATAAGTTTTGCAAAATCTGAGGATGAAATGCAAAACTACTAAAGGTCTATGATGCAAAATATAGCAGTGTACCCTGTTGTCCATTAGTGTCTCCAAATCTATCCAAATGGCTAAATTGTGCATTCCTGGATGAACTGGACACTCTCCTGAGCTCCTTCCCTGAGGATGGTACCCCTGTAATCCTACTGGGAGACTTCAACCTCCAACCAGACAGTTCCCAGCTATCCAGTGTCACCTCACTCCTCCAGTCCTTTGCCCTCACTCAGTCCCCATCGCCTGCCACCCACAAGGGTGGTAACCAACTGGACCTTGTACTCACCAGGAGTTGCGCCACATCTGAACTCACGGTGACCCCCCTCCACGTATCGGACCATTTCTTTATCTCATTTTCTCTCTCCTGCCCACTCTCCCTCAACTCCGCTAACAACCCACCCACTGTTATGTTCAGGAGAAATCTCCGCACCCTCTCACACTACTTCTGCTCTCTCTGCACTTCCTCCTCCTGCTACCTTTGCTAAAATGCCTATTGATGTTGCCACCCGTGTTTAACTCATGCCTCTCTCAGTCTCTCAACTCACTATGTCATCTTGTCTCCAAACCAGCTCGACTATCACCCCCCTCCCCGTGGCTGACAGATTCTCTCAGATCCAGCAGAACCATGCTGCGAGCCGCTGAGAGAAAGTGGAGGAAATCCAGATCCCCAGATGACCTGGCCTCCTACCACACTCTGCTGGCAGCCTTCATAGCTACAACCACATCAGCTAAAACTTAATTTTTCCAGTCAAAAATTGATGCATGTGTATCTAATCCACGTAAACTCTTTTCCACTTTCTCCTCCCTGCTCATCCCCCCTCCACCCCCTTCACCCTCCTCCCTCTCTGCAGATGACTTCCTGACCCACTTTGAGGGGAAGGTGGCCGCGATCCGGAACTCCTTCACGCATCCGGTGACACCCCACATCCCCCATACTGAACCCATCGCTACACTGTCGTCCTTCAAGATTCTGGAGGACTCAGATGTGCTCCAGCTGGTGACGCGCCATCGCGCAACCACCTGTCCACTTCAGCGGTCCTCCAGTCTATATCTGCTGAGCTCCTTCCATATCTGTCCTCCATTATTAACACCTCCCTAATCTGTGGCCATGTTCCTGCTGCCTTTAAAACTGCCCGTGTAACCCCACTCCTTAAAAAACCTAGCTTGGATCCCACTGATGTCAGGAACTACCGTCCTGTATCTCTCTTGCCCTTCCAGTCCAAAACAATTGAACGTGCTGTCCTTAACCAACTGTCTGTTTTTCTCCACCAGAACCTGCTTGACCCGCATCAGTCCGGCTTCAGAACCGGCCATTCCACTGAAACTGCTCTCCTGGCTGTGACGGAGACACTTGCCACTGCTAGAGCCTCCTCTCTCTCCTCTGTTCTGATTCTCCTTGACCTGTCTGCGCCATTCGACACGGTCAACCACAAACTCCTGATCTCCACACTCGTTGAGATAGGCATTTCTGGAACTGCCCTCTCTTGGTTTGTATCGTATCTCACTGATAGATCCTACCAAGTCTCCTGGAAGGGTTCCGTCTCTGCTCCCCATCCCGTCTACAGGAGTCCCGCAGGGATCTGTACTGGGTCCTCTGCTGTTCTCTATGTATACTAAGTCTCTTGGCTCAGTAATTCATTCACATGGCTTCTCATACCATAGCTATGCTGATGATACTCAACTCTTCCTCTTTCCCTCCCTCTACCCCACAGGTTAAGGAGATGATATCTGCTTGTCTGACTGACATCTCTGAGTGGATGGCTACCCATCACCTGAAGCTCAACCTTGACAAGACAGAGCTCCTCTTCATGCCATACAAGACCTCCCCACTACATGACCTCTCCATCACCATTGACGAGACCGTGGTGGCTGCCTCCCGCTCTGCAAGGAACCTGGGGGTGGTTTTGGATGACCGGCTGGACTTCAAAGAGCACATCAGGGCGACGGCTCAGTCCTGCAGGTTCCTCCTGTACAACATCAGGAGGATTCGACCATACCTGACCACCTACTCCACCCAGCTTCTTGTCCAGACCATGGTCACCTCACGCCTGGACTACTGCAACTCCCTGCTCGCAAGCCTACCAGCCTGCACCATTCTGCCTCTTCAACTGATCCAGAATGCAGCTGCTCGGCTTGTGTTCAACCTCCCAAAATTTTCCCATGTAACCCCCCTGCAGAGGTCACTCCACTGGCTGCCAGTTGCAGCCAGGATCAGGTTCAAAGTTCTGACCCTGGCCTACACTGCAGCCAATAGGACAGGCCCCGCCTACCTGCAGGACTTAATCCAGAACTATGTTCCTGCTCGACCACTTCGCTCTTCTACAGCAGGGCGACTGGCACTTCCCCCCCCTCCGTGTCAAAGTCTCTCGCACGTCCGGACTGCGGAGTTTTTCCACCTTAGCTCCTCAGTGGTGGAATGAACTTCCCATTCCCCTACGTTCTACTCCAACCCTGCCTGCATTCCGTCGAGGCCTGAAGACACACCTCTTCAGACTCCACCTTGACTGATATTCTAACTTAGGAATATCAGTTCCCTGTGTTTACTAGTTCCCTGTGTTTTCCTGTCTGTTTGTTATAGTTTATAATAGTATTTAGAATAGAAGTGTAGTATTGCTGATTTACCCACAGCTTACTGTGAACTACAGTCAACACTCATTACTAGGGATAGCTGCTACATTATGGGAAGGATGTGCTTTGTCTTGTCTGTTCTGTAGTGATCTTGATGATGTCTCTGTATGCACTTATTGTACGTCACTTTGGATAAAAGCGTCTGTTAAATGAATGTAATGTAATGTTTTCATACACGTAAATCATACGAATCCAAAAGCTACGACTGCAAAGATTTATGGATACGGATTTCACACAATTCAACACAATTCGGCTACAAATTCAGATTCAAGTTTGTGGGTACGAGTCAAAAAGTGTTAAAATGACGTCACTGGGGCACAGACAGGTCACAGGGAAAATTAATTGAACATCGATCCCACCAAATGCGCATGCGTCGAAGGCGCAAGACGGCTTTGAAATCACTCATTGAAATGTATTCAATTAATTAAAATAAATAGGCTACACTTTAAATGGACTCACTGATGATATTACACCAATTAGACTATATGCAATTAACACATTAGTAGGCTACACAGGATAATTACAACTTCAAGAATGTTCTAGTCCAATAACGTCAGTGCAACGATCGATCAATAGGATAAGCATTAAGGCAAGCTCGATGGCAAGTTGCCCGCAGCTCGATCTGTTTTGTTTTGAAAGGGAGAATTTATCTTTTTCGCAGGAATATAGGCTATCGTAATGAACCAATTACTCGATGGGTAGCCTACTGCTATGGGGAAACATTTAGGCTAGTACATTAGCCTACATGTAAGATAATATGATGTGCATTGTGTGAATGATTTGCAAACATTTTCTCTTTTTTTGTCCGCTGAGGGCCATGTTTTTTTTTGTATTCCCTTGAATTCACTTTGTGTGTGATCTTTACATGTATTAAACATTGCAGCGTCTGACCACAAGTGTTAACAGTGTGCACCTTGTGTGGTAGCCTTTAAACTAAACTGATAGAATTAACTTGAGCAAACTGTTGCATCCAGTTACCCGTTAGATCATTTAGCTTTACATCCTTTACCCCTAGTGCTCGTTGCACTTTTTGTAATTGAAACTTTGTAATAAAGAATTATCTATTTTTGATAAACATGACTCTGGTGCTTTACTTCAGGTAAATTGAAAATTGGCCTGTGCTACACATAGTTTTTAATGAGTAATCGCCTTTATCCTATGATGAAACATTTCTATCCTGATGGGAATGGTCTCTTTCTTCCAGTAGGGTTGTCACAATATCCCATTTTCATATCGTCGATATGCCTTTAAGAAATAGTGATATACAAAATTATCGTTCGTAGCTATATACATATAGTGGATTAATGACAATGTGAAAAGTAATTATCACGCGTGGCAGCATTCAGTTCTAATTGCAGTAGCCTTAGCGTTGCTTCTGGATCAGTGTACTTTTTGGCCAATTGTTTCCCGTTTCAGAAACAGAAATTAAAAAACAAGAAACTAATGGTTATGCTCTATTCATTTTAAAAACAGAAATTGAAAAACGAGAATCAAACGGTTATTCGTTTCGGACCCGTCTATAAAATAATGCCAACTGCAACATCCCGTACTGTCACTCATCTCGTAACTTAGTAGCTAGACACTTCATAGATCGCTCCAAAATTAATATGATGACAAACATGATGACGATGAGCGCCCATCAATTTATTACGTTTCGAACTATGTCCACAAAACAATGTTGCAATGCAATGTTTGCTGCTATGTCTGCAGCATATGACAAATTCTTTATTGCCATCTCCTGTAGGTTCTCATAGGCATAATGTAATAATGCACTCATTATGACTGTGTAGTTATCGAAAATGTTTTATGGCAAATGTTTGTTGTATTCCCATCCTTAGTTGTGACGACATTTTAATGCATTTACGGCATGTTACCTCGTCGACATTCGCCGGTTCTCCGTTATCATTGGGTTTGTAGCCGAAATATTCCCAGATTGGTGGAGTGGTGTTTTTCTTTGAAACAAGATCAGCCATCTTCTCTCGCTTTCTCTTAACTAATGATGACGATCAGTCATGAGATAGGATAATAAATTGACACTGTGGCTGTTACATCTATTGCACTAGCCCCCTCTGCAAGGATGAAAGCAAGCGATCAGACGTTGTAATTTGATCCTACATCCTACCTTACACTAACCTTCCACTGGAAATTAGAAAATTGATGTAATAACCATCCTCACTCTGCTGTTAACATTGCGCATGAGATAATTAATTAGTACTAGTATACGAATAGGCTAATGGTAACAAAATAAAAAATAGAGAACAAATAATAACAACCAAATATTTAAAAAAAACAAAGCATACAGAATTTGTTGCGAGGCATCAGAACTAAAATAGAAAATGGGAGCGGGAAAAGACACAACGCTCAGATTTGTCGGGCAGGCCACGGCACATGCAGTAGCCTAATGCAAATATTTTGAGTTATACAAATTTTGAAATATAAACTCACGTATTATTTCCAACCAATATTGTTATTTAAAAGTATGTATGCATGTTTTGTCCTTAGAATAGCAATAATAAAACATTTTTAAATATATATATTTTTAAATATTGTGGTCTACAGTCAGTCATCTCTGCGATATTTTCAAATATCGCCATATCCGATATTATTGGATATCGTGACAACCCTAGTCTCCACCACTATTTTAGGCTAGGCCTCTACACAGTCTTGTAACACATAAGGGCCATTTACAGACAGCTATTGTGGTAGGCTAGTTACTGTCGTCAGCTGTAACCTAACAATTGTGAACATGCAACAAAACCGTTTTGATATCAAAGATTGGCACCTCATGAATTTTGAGCTACTAGTTGCACTTTTATTCTACATGTTACACCAGAAACCTTATAAGTTGCACCACAGCCAACTAGTCAGCCTTTCAACCCACTGGTGGCCTTTCAAGCCTAACGTGTTGCAATTAAAGCAGCACTAGTTAACTAGTGAAGTGCCAACAGTGTAACATGTTAACTAGATAAATTGCATAGAGTCCGTATATTCACCTAACTAGTTACATAGGCTAGCTACACTTCTCTTCACTAGTTTACTAGCCTAAAACCAACGTGTTTAGCACATATAGCCTTTAGTTGTAGCACAATCTTCCTTTTATTAAAGGTGGCGAGTTCGGCTCATGGAATGACGGTCGGCCCACCGGAATCAATACGGAGACGGTCTAGGTCTATCGAGCTGTTCAATTTAAAAATACAAACAACAAACTAGCATAAATGCAAGAATGATTTGGCAGTGAATGACATTTCAAATGGGACACAAGTGACATTATCTAATTTGTTGTTTTGATGATGGTGGTGGAGACTGCTGTCATCCTGGAAGAGAGAGACCACTCCCATCAGGATAGAAATGTTTCAGCATAGGATAAAGGCGATTACTCATAAAAACTATGTGTAGCACAGGCCAATTTTCAATTTACCTGAAGTAAAGCGTCAGAGTCATGTTTATCAAAAATAAATAATTCTTTATTACAAGTTTCGATTACAAAAAGTACAACGAGCACTAGGGGTAAAGGATGTAAAGCTAAATGATCTAATGGGTAACTGGATGCAACATTTTGCTCAAGATAATTCTATCAGTTTAGTTTGAAGGCTACCACACAAGGTGCACTCTAGCACTGCAACTGTTAACACTTGTGGTCAGATGCTGCAATGTTTAATACAGGTAAAGATCACACACAAAGTGAATTCAAGGAAATGCAAAAAAAAAAAAAAAAAACCGCCCCCTGCGGACAAATAAAGAGAAAATGTTTGCAAAGCATGTATTATATTTGCAAATCATTCACACAATGCACATCATATTATCTTACATGTAGGCTAATGTACGAGCCGATAGCCTATATTCCTGCCAAAAAGATAAATTCTCCCTTTCAAAACAAAACAGATCGAGCTGCGGGCAACTAGTGGGAAACCGTAAATTGGATATCAAGGATATGGAATAATTTCTCATTCGGTTTGCCATACTGCTTATCCTACTGACCGATCGGTGCACTATTAATGGTCCAGAACATTCTTGAAGTTGTAGCCTAATTATCCTGTGTAGCTTACTAATGTGTTAGTTGCATATACTCTAATTGGTGTAATATCATCAGTGAATCCATTTAAAGTGTAGCCTATTTATTTTAATTCATTGAATGCATTTCAATTAGTGATTTCAAAGCAATCTTGCACCTTCGACACATGCGCACTTTGTGGAATCGATTAGTGTTGCACGGTACACCGAAACTTCGGTACTTTTTCGATACTTAAAAAAACAAAACGGTTCGGTATTAGAATTTTCCGACGTTCGGTAGCTACTTTTAGGTCAAATGTGTGCTCTGCTGTTATGTGTCTGCATTACTGATTGAGAGGATGAAAGGTGAACGTTAGCTAACAATACTACGAGTCTGATTATTTCACACGCGCGATATTGTTTTTGGACGACAGAGCTATAGGCTACTTTACGTTACCTACTAAACTAACGCCTTACTTCCACGGAGAATTTAGGTGAGCACAAAGTAAAGGATTTAACGATAGTTTGACTTGAAAAATGATGGTAGGTATAATCACTGAAAATAACCCCGATAGACTGTCGTCGTATTTTATCATTCATGTCACAGAAACAATAATATTTTTTTAAAACGTTGTACAAATGAGTATTCGCCGTTTTCCCTTGCTTACTGTACTATATACAGTGATGCACTTTCGGTTTATAAGACACCTCATTTTTTTCTCCAAAATCTCTCGTATAAATATGTTTAAGAAACCAAGTACTTACCAGTATAAAGGGGGTGATCCCAAACGCGCTACAAGCCGGCTATATAAACAAGGAACTATAGGTGCTCAACAGAAGGACCAGTGAATAGAAAGAATACCAAACCCGGACTACTTCGCTAGGACTAACCCGCGATAAGGAGGACTGGAGCACACAGAGCTCAGAGCAAAACAAAATATTTTAATGCGGCTGACGTTTCGACGTCAACAACGTCTTCTTCAGAGTCCTAGCGAAGTAGTCCGGGTTTGGTATTCTTTCTACTTACCAGTATATTCAGCTACAGCTGTTTTCTGATGAACCCTGAAGAGTTTATCTTCTTATATTTCGCCAAAGTCCCGTACAGTCGACATTTCCGCAGTGACCACCCCTCTCACTTAGGGCTGAAATACGTTGTTGTCCTTGTGTGAATACACACGCGCTTTCGTACGTTCTTTTTTAAACGTATTTAAATACATTAGGCGACGTATGTTATGGTTATTATATATATACTGTATGTGACTATTCTGAAATAAATGTATTCTGTAGCAAATTTCTGAATGATACAGCTTCTTCTTCAGTTCGAACTTAAAACCATGGATGTGCAGGGAATATTTTTTTAGATATTGACATTTAAATAAAACTAGTAGAAACCAGGAGGAAATTGCCTCTGAAGGGCCAAAGTAAATAGGGTTAAGTTCATTTCAGTAGAGGTACCGAGTATCGAATCAGTATCGTTTCAGTTTCAAGTACCGTTTCAGTATCGAGTATCATGATACTAAACCTGGTATCGGTATCGAAGTCAAAATTTTGGTATCGTGACAACACTAGAATCGATGTTCGATTCATTTTCCCTGTGACCTGCCTGTGCCCCAGTGACGTAATTTTAACACTTTTCGACTCGTACCCACAAACTTGAATCCGTATTCGTAAGGAAGAATTCGTAGCCGTAGAAATCTGAATCTTTGCAGTCGTAGCTTTTGGATTGGTACTCTCATAAAAACACACACACAATTTTACTACTTCCTATTTTATGTATGATTTATGTGTATGAAAACAATTTTGTGTTCAACAAACGTATTTACGCAGGAATGTTTAAAGTTATGCATACGTATTTTTGACAGCGTTCTTACTCCATACATACAGTTGCAAGAAAAAGTATGTGAACCCTTTAGAATTTTCTGTATATCTGCATAAATTCGATCTAAAATGCGATCACATCTTCATCTAAGTCCTAAAACTTGATAAAGTGAACCCAACTCAACAAAAAACACAAAAAACATTATTCTTTTATAATTTATTTATTGAGCAAAATTATCCAACATTAAATGCTTTGTTGGAAAAAGTATGTGAACCCTTGGATCATACGTATTTTTAAAGTATCATATTTAATATTTGGTTGCATATCCTTTGCATGCTGTTACTTCCTGAAGTCTGCAACCCATCAATATCAAAAGGCTCTCAATATCTTATTTTCAGGTACTGTTACAAGCGATACTATAACCACTCTGCATTTGAATGGATCTTTATGGGAATTGGGGGGTGAGACTAGATTCAGCTGTAAATTACACTCGTACATTATGGAACACATGACTGGCTAAATGGCTGTAAGTCATCCAGGGTCTGAGGTATCAAACGAGCCCCAAACCATCACTCTGTGGCCAGATATGGAGTAGATGTGGATGGATCACTGCAAGGGTTATTTCTCCTGACTCATTTTCCTATAGAACTCTATGGGGAAAAAAGTCAGGAGAAGAAACCCTTAAAGTGATCCATCCATATCTACTGCATATCTGGCCACAGAGTGATGGTTTGGGGCTCGTTTGATACCTCAGACCCTGGATGACTTACAGCCATTTAGCCAGTCATGTGTTCCATAATGTACGAGTGTAATTTACAGCTGAATCTAGTCTCACCCCCCAATTCCCATAAAGATCCATTCAAATGCAGAGTGGTTATAGTATCGCTTGTAACAGTACCTGAAAATAAGATATTGAGAGCCTTTTGATATTGATGGGTCGCAGACTTCAGGAAGTAACAGCATGCAAAGGATATGCGACCAAATATTAAATATGATACTTTAAAAATACGTATGATCCAAGGGTTCACATACTTTTTCCAACAAAGCATTTAATGTTGGATAATTTTGCTCAATAAATAAATTATAAAATAATAATGTTTTTTGTGTTTTTTGTTGAGTTGGGTTCACTTTATCAAGTTTTAGGACTTAGATGAAGGTGTGATCGCATTTTAGATCGAATTTATGCAGATATACAGAAAATTCTAAGGGGTTCACATACTTTTTCTTGCAACTGTATATAGTCAGGGAGACCAACGGCATTTTAGAAGCAAAAGCAAAAATACTTACATATCGGAAAAGGGAAACTCCCCTCCCTAATGCATTTTCTATAGAGCTTGCGTAATACTAGACCGTTAAAACGAAAACTGCCGTTACGCTGGGCTGTAGTAAATTGTTCAAAGCACCTAAAAAGACATGGAATATACCGTTGCTAAGGTTATAATGTATTCTATTGGATAAAAAAAGAAGCCGACAATTAAACCAGAATGAACTGTAATGAATGAGACAGGCTTACAGGGCATGGGGGTACCTCGACGTTTCAGATAGTGTAATAGCGGTATATTTCTCAAACTGATTGTACCAGACAATAAATTACCACTAAATTTTGAAAGGAACATCTCGATGTGTAAAATCACTGTTAGGATTGTATATTTATTTAATATTTATTAGCATATATTGCTAGTCGAATACATGGTAGAATGAGACGGTACTTTCACAGTTTATTTTGCATTTGCGTGAGCAGGGATTTTCACGGCTTTTCTGGCATACGATCAGGCTATTGTTGGATTTATCTTGTTGCTATGACGTTATTCTAATTTTATATGATGAATAAATATATTTATGAACTCAAACATAGATGCTATTGTCCACTATGTCATGCATGGGTAGACTAGGTGGGGATTGCTTGTTAAATGGACTTGCTACGGGGAAATAGTGACACTTAGAAACTCCGTATTTGGCAGAAATCATCACGAACCGTCTACCAATAAAGTTAAAACACAGAGTTTGTGATTTCCACTAATAGTTCGGCTGCAGTAGCAACGAATGTCTCAGTTGAGCAAAAAGGTCCCGCCGGCATCACCTTCTACGCAAAGTAGTTAAATCGATACAGTGATATAATAAAAACAGTATTCATAGTATTCATAGTCTTATTTAATTGAACAAATATATATTTGTACTACAATAAAGAAAAAGTATTATAAAAATTATAAAAAATTCATCCCACAATGGTGATTGTCTCTGTTCCCTTTTTCATTAGGGCCTATATTGAAATATAATATGTATTAAAATAATTAATAACAATAGTAAAACTATTATTAGGTTGAAAAACATTAATATGTGGTGATATGATGCAGATATTGTGCATATACAATGTATTTCTATGAAATTGCGCATGCGGGTGCCCAAAAAATTCCGCCCAGAGCGGAAAAATCCGCTCCACGTCCACGAGCCGTCTGCCCGCCAGCCGTGCGCGCGCAACCGGTGAGAACCGCAGCAATTCGTTAACATGGGAGTGGAAGTGAAGAGCAGCAGTGTGCGTGTGCGTCTGGTGGGTTTGGGGCGTTACAAACCAATCACTACCGCACCGCGCTAGCCGATTGGGACGCCCCACTGGTGTGTTCGCGCAGCCAGTACCGGCTTAGAATCAATCACTGGAGCCGTAGCTCGTCGATTGTTTGGTAGTAGATCTCACTGGGGTACACTCTCCACACCCAGGTTCGATCAATGAAATCGCAGAAAGATTCAAACCTGTACTTTACTGCATACAAACCTGTTCACCGCGTAACTTGTTTCGCTAGAGTGAACACAGTAAATGCAGTAGCACCGTGTGCCTACCGCCGCAGTATCCAAGGGCTGATATCTGTGCGAAATAGCGGGGCTATTTGCGGATGCTGCTCATAAGTGCTTATCCTCACCTTTGGAGTGCGATAAGAATCGTGTTTGAACAATAAAAATCGCTGCTCCGACCAAGGTCACGAGACGCTGTGGGATTTCACACAGGATACGAACAGTCTCAAGTCTCAAAAAAAATGCACTGGCGAGAAAATTAAAGAGGTCCGCAGTGATGCTCCCCGCAGTGATGCTCCCCCCAAAAAAAATGCACTGGCGAGAAAATTAAAGAGGTCCGCAGTGATGCTCTTATGGGCAAAAAGATGTTACGTTACTTACAGTAGCCTGATATTTCATCAGGAAAACCTCACAATAGAATGGAAATGTTGCGCGCAACAAGCTGTTATGCGACTTACAGCACAGTTAATGTTAACACAATGAAAACACTTCTGACAAGTCAATGTAACTATCGAACATGCTCAACAAAATGTATTCACTGCTTAAATTTCTAATAAAATATTATATGCACGCCTGTGTGTGTGTTAGAGAGAGCAAGAGCAAGTCACTGCAAATAAAATAACATTTTGGTGGGTAGCTCGTCCTCAGCTGAGGACTGGTTCTCCGAAAGCTAATTCTCCGAATTGTTATTTTCATTCTTTTTCAGACTCAACAGTTCCACAATGCTGAGCTGCTTGCTTTTCTTTGATACAGGGGCGTCACCAGAGATATATGTTTAGGGGGGCTAAGCCTGTACTAGGGGGGTCTGGGGGCATGCACCCCCAGGAGAAAAGGCAGCAACAAAATGGTTGTTCCCCATGAATTTGGGAGCAGCAATAAGCCTAAAATCAATAAATAATTTAGTTGTTGGAAAGAATATTTCTATAAATTGCTTACATATGTAGCAATAGGGTTGGGCTGATGTACGATACCATCGTCTATCAACTAAAATTTATCGGCATCGGCAACAGTTGACACATTGTGATGTCAAAGCCGATGTGTAGCCTATTCTAGTTTGACAGCTTATACAAATTGCCTCAATGGCAGCAGAATTAATTTAGGCCTGGCCTGTAGATTAAATTTAACCAGTGATTTGTTTTTTTTGGGGGGGGATTCCCTCAAAATTATACTCTCCCGTAAACTTCTCCCTATCATTAGAAAAAAAACTTTGAACTTTTGTAGCTTTATCAAAGCATCCTAACTTTATGAGTCAAATAGGTTACCTACGTAGCTATCTAACTGTAAACTATTATATGTCTTATCCAGGCTATCGCAGTAGCTAACCGAGGACATAAAACCAGAGAGGCTAGCTACTCCACGTTGCAGATGCAGAAAGTGAGTTCCGTTTTAAAATTTATTTAGCAGCTATAGGCTATTAGTAACAGGCAAGCTTCACAAATTCCATTAGGCATTTTAATTGAACAACTGTAGCCATCTCATATAAACCTAAAATGTGAACCAGTAACTGTTAGGCTATAGGCTATAGGAACTGGAAAGGCGATAGGAGCCAGGGGTTTCAGCAACTAACATTAATATGGTTCCCATAGGCTATAATGAAGACACTCCTGCCTTTTTCTACCAAACTAAGGGATTAACAGTCATATTTTCAACTCAGGTATACCCATAATACAAGACTTTACTTAATACAATTACAAACAACGTTATAGTCAAGATTTTTTTTACATATCGTAGACTCTGGCTGCTCAACAACGGCCCCCTAAAATAGGTCTGGCGACGCCACTGCTTTGACATATTTGGCTAACGTCAATTACTGTATTCGTTTAAGTTAGTTATCTTGACTGACAAGTAAAAAGGCAACTCTAAACTTTTCCCGGTCTAAAGAAAAAGGTGGTCCTCCAATCACTTTCAACTGTGTCTTCCAATCACTTTCAAATGTTTGAAATATGCAAAACTTGGAAAATACAATAACCAGGGAATACAACGAAGACAATAAGCAAATATCATTCCTCAACATCGTAGAAACAGAGACGGAAAGACTGACAATTCACGTCAGTTTTAATGGAAATACTCATTTTGCTGTTGTTAAGGTACGCAGACTGCGTACTCTGCGTACAGCTGGGGGCGCCACTGCTAACTACTATTACATGCCACGGCAGCTGCCACTGCTATAGCCCCGCCCACTTATACATGCCACGGCTGCTGCCAGAATTTAATGGTTAAATTAAATTTTCATGATATTCCTTTTGGCAAAAGCAAAGTGCTCACTATCCTGAGCATCTTCAATCTGGCACATCAGCAGAACTATTTGTTCTTAAAAAGAGGCACACGTCTTCTGGGATGGTCTAGGTTGCTCAGGATATGGTAAAATATTGCAAAAAAATTACTAAGAAAAATCTAAATTATATTGTTATATTTGGATTTTACTAGCAAAAATACTAGCGACTACTGTTATTATTAATTGTTGTTGTCATTATTATTGTTGCAAACACACATACAAAATTTAAAGACACAGTCAACTTTGTATATATAACCTTCTGGCCTACTGGAATTGTGATATAGTGAATTAAAAGTGAAATAATCTGTCTGTAAACAATTGTTGGAAAAATTACTTGTGTCATGCACAAAGTAGATGTCCTAACTGAATTGCCAACACTAGTTTGCTAACATGAAATCTGTGGAGTGGTTAAAAATGAGTTTTAATGACTTCTACCTAAGTGTATGTAAACTTCCGATTTCAACTGTATATAGCATACATCCAGAATACATATCTAGTATACATTCAAAAACTGGAGGACCTCCTACACAATGAAACCTAAAAAACTTTATGAAATATATGTATGCTGCATTTTAGGTACAATGGAGCTAGCTAGCAAGCTAGCTACACTGCACAAAATGCAGCATAGCAAGCTAACTAGCAGAACTCTGTCACAGATTTTATGTTCTTAATTCCAAATGTCCAGATTACTGGACAGTAATCACTGGACAGCCCCCTGGTTAGACATCAACAGGTAATGCAACACAAAAATAAAACGGGCCTTAGAATTATTAACTAACATTAGCTAACTTAACACGACAGCTACTTGCCGATAGGGAATGGTTTATTTAAAACAAAACAATATCAGTTAATCTGGCACCCATCTGCCATTCAATTTTGCTAGCTGCCAGTGCCAGGCATTATATTATTGGAGCTACCTGCCACTTTGAAGGCAGCTAATGGCCGCTACCGTGACACCTGCCATTAAATTCTGGTAGCAGCCATGGCATGTAAAAGTAGCTAGGTGGGGGCTATAGCCTGCCATGCCATTTTAAGTTACATTATACATTATAGTTTCAACCCCTTCTCACCTGTAGTTAGGTCTAATGTTACTGTAGCTACCTAGTTAACGCCAGTCAACACGATAACATGCAACACAAGAATAAAACGGCCCCTTAGAATTATTAACTAACATTAGCTAACTTAACACGACAGCCAACAGATTTGTCGATAGCTAGCGTTTAAAAAAAAAAATCTATCAGTTTAACTGGCATCTATATCTGCCATTAAATAGTGATACCTGTCATTAAATTTTGCCAGCTGCCACACTAGTACCACTAAATTGTGGCAGCTACCTGCCACT